>VZTB01012916.1:197600-272887 GCA_013397245.1 Thryothorus ludovicianus | reverse complement strand
TGTAAGAAATATTTCTGTGCCTGGGAGGCAAATAATGTGGATACATCCTATGGCTGATCTTTTGCCTTTAAGTCCATTTCATCAAAACANCATGGGAGGATGTTTGTAGAGGGTCGTGGACTCTGAGAGGTGTTCCCTGGATAAAGGAGGCACAAGAGGCTTCTCTCACAGGATCCCCTGTTCCTGTTATGCCAATGTATCCCTGTTCTACTCCCTCCCTCAGCCCTGTTAACCCCATCCCTGTGTCCCTCAGTCACTCCCTCTCTGTTTCCTCATTGGCTCCCCCTCCCCAACCCCACCTTTGTACTGTCCCCACGTCCCCTGACAATTGGTATTTGATAATTGATAAATGATATAAATGACAATTAGTCCCTGATGCTCTCCCAGCCCCTACCACCCCTTTAGCTAAACCTGGACCCTTCCCATGAGGTTTGCCTTTGACCCTGGACAATCTGCACATGTGGTTGGAATAAACATCTCTGTGGAACCCATAGAAAGGCCCTTCCTGCCTCTTTGCCTTCACCATATCAACAGCTATCCCAGCTCTCAACAAATGTTCCTGTGAGATTTCCAGCACTTTCTGCTTTGGTCAGTGAAAATCAGGAATTGTTGGAAATGTTATTCCAGCTGTTTGGAGTAGAGATACAGCCCAGCCGGGTCTCTCTGAGCTTCGAGCAAAGACAGAAACTTTTGATTTCTTATCTGAACTCAGCTGCAGTGTCACTGGAGCTGTTCCAATCAGCACTCCCTCTGGGCAGGGTTCATTTTCTGAGATCTGTGGGGTTCTTTTCTGCTGTTACAGTTTGCAAGGGCAAATCCTTCCAGCCCGGAGACCTCAGTGATGATTATCATTGCTCTGCAGATTCTGCTCCTGATTGTCTTCTAGTACTCCTAGATAAATGTTCCGGAGTGACTTGTAGGTTACTGAAATCTCCTGCCTCAGTAAACCTAAAGTAATTCTGCTAGGGAGATAATGGGCAATGTCAGACATGCTCATCTGTGCCCTTTGTGATTACATTTTCAAAGTATTTATTTAACTCTCCACTTGTTTTGTCTTTTTCTTCACCTTGATTTCACAGCAGCTCCTGCAATAATTTACCCACTTCACGGACTGCTGGAGGATTAGGAAATACATAATCATTTAGCTGAGCAGTAGTTAGGAATATTCTGTGTTTCTTCTTGCTCTGCTTATATTCTTTGTCTTTGGGGGACATCTCTCCCTCTTTACAGGGCTTCCTTGTTCAGGACTCTGAAGCTTCTTCTTGGCACATGGAAAAGATAATTTCCCATTAACAAAAGCTCCTTGTGTGTCTTACACCACTCTTTCTGCTGTGCATCTGAATTTAGTGGTAGTTACTGTTCCTTTACCTCAAAAAAATGAACCCTTTAAAAAAAAGTTGCTCTTTTCTTGTGTTTCTAATCTTTTGAGCCCTTGGACAGCCATGTCAGGATCCTGGTTGTTTTTCTACTGTGGAATCTCATGCTATTAGACACATTCAACTGCAAAATGAGTATTTGTATGATTTTAGATGATATAACATTAATATGCTTATCACTCCTAGTAAATCTCATCCTTGTTTCTTGACTCACTGAATCAGTATATTGGCAGCTCCTGACACGCAGCCATTATCCTTGGCTTGTGATAGTGGGATTTCACAGAGAAGTTTGCATTAAATAGGATTCAGGACCATGGATTTAAAAAATGAAAAATTTTCTTTTATCCGATAAATAAATTATTTTTTCTGTGACTTTATATTTTCCAATTTATTTCTATGTAACCTTTGATTCACTGAGTGTTATCTATTGGAAAAAAGCAGCGTTCCTTTTTGCTAGTGTATCATCATAGGGGAATCATTATAAGTATATGAATATATCAGGTTTGATTATATTTTGATTATTTGATTAAATGTCTTCCAGATAAAGCTGAATGCATGCAAAGACTATATATATAAAAAATGGCTCCACATTCCAGTGTTAACTATGAATTGTGGAACAGGGATAGTGTTGTGTACTCCCTGCTCTAAATGACACATTTGGGGTTGGTTTTCTCTTTGGGTACAGTAGGAAGGTATTTCTGCTGTGTAGAGGAGGTGAAACCCCTCAATAATTCCAGGTTCACCCATGCAAAAAATGATGGGAAGGTTTTGGACACCACCAACTATTGCCCACCAGTTTGAGGGGGAATTCTGCTTTGGTGGCATTTCTGCATGGAGCATCATTGTTTGTGTGCCTGGAGAAACCTGGGGTTCTCCTGTGTCCTGGAGCAGAGCTGTGGAATATCTCCCTTGGGGAAGCCTCAGTGTGTCTCTGGTTTAAACAGTTCCTATGTTAGAGCATTTTCTGTAAATTGATTTCAATTTGCTGTCTGCTCAGCCTTGTGCATCCTTGTGCTCTCAGCCCTTTTCAGAAGCCTTCAGGACATTGTTTTATTTTCATTAGAGAAGTATTACAGGAACAAGAAGTCCCCTTTCCAGAATATTTGAATATTTGTTTCATTCAAAAACTTCTGCTGCTTGAGTATTGATTGTCCAGATGGTCTTCTTCTGGGGGACCCAGAGGAAGAAATAAAAACCTGTCAGGAACTTTGTATTTAACAAGGCACCAGGACTGCTGTGAATTGTGGGAAAGCAAAAATAGTGGTATTATTCTTATGGGAAGGAAGTACCTCAATGGGGAGGAACACAGTGACCAGGCCACCTAGCCCTGGGGCTTGGAGCTTCTCTGTTGCAGCCCAGAAAAGTTAGAGTTCAAGGCAAACTTTTCAGAGGAGGGCATGGATGTCCAGCCCCTTTGGAGCCATCAAACACAGTCTTGTGCTACAATGAGACCACACTAAGTATACTTAAAAGAAAGACTGGACAGTTTTTGGCCAAAAGAAAAATGTATTTCCACTTAAAAGTTTTCCCTCCATTGCAGCTGGTGAGAATATTTCAAGTTGTTTCCCTTTTATGAATTCTAGGATGGGGGAAAAATCCCATTATCCTATTTTGAGTCTCTGCCATTTCCTTCTGATTGAAAGCAGAGTGGAAGGTTTCTTCTTGCTACTATTTTTTTGTCCTTTTCCCCTTCTCTGAAGCTCATGATTGAGGCTGCCCACCCTTCATGGATCTAAATGCTCCCAACACGGAGCTGGGACTCCCTGGACGTCCCCAAAACCTTACAAGGTACAAACCCCTTGCAGAACCAGACCCCTACAGACTCCAGGCTCCTTTGGCTTTTTCTTCCATTGTAAAGCCTCATGCTTGTGTTGAAGAAATGTGATGAGAAGGAAGCTGCTCTGAATCTCTTTTGCCAGCCCCAGTTGGTACCCTGCAAATCAGCTCTACTGTACCATAGAGCACCCTGATTTATGTGAGACATCACGTACTGATGCCTTTATAGACAGCAACTTAGTGTTTCAGAGGAGTCTGCATGTTACAAAAAGGGCAGCAGGTGTTATTTAGACTAAATTGACCTTGAAATTGATTTCTTTATTTTATGACTTACTGAGGGGAGATTAATACTTTTTTTTTCCCGAAGCCTGAAACAATTTACATGGTAATAGAAGGCATAGTCAGTCAAATAAATTGCTGGAAGTAGTGGTGTTCCAAGAAAGAAAATATGGATCTTACTTGCATTGATTCTTTCTATCCCCAGGGAGTAGCTAAGACTTTTAACACTGGGGAAAGACTGCCAAAATTTATTTTTCCCATTAAAGGCAGAAGAATGGATAGTAATGTCTGTTAGCTGACATTTACTCCAAACTTTCAGTTTGAGGGGTGGGGAGAAGGCTGTGCCCCATATAAAATTTAGAGAGCGTGTTATTGCTATTTCTTGATTTCTCTAAGGGCAGATGGATAGTAATGGGAATCATAAGAAACTTCTGGAAAGCCTGGCATGGACACAGCATAGCTGCCCTTGGTAACAGGACAGGCTCTGAAAATAAAATAGCCTGTAAATTGTTGTTGCAATTCCACCTTCGAGTACCAAGTTGAAATCACCTCTAAATGCAAATGTTAATGGAAACAAGAGACCCAAAAGAAATTACCTGGGGGAGGCACTGATAGGAACATGAAGTGTAGCTCTACAGGAGGGAGAAAGTTTTTGTTTATTGTGCTGCTGCAGTGTTGAAACTGTGTAATTTCCATTTTCCTGTAGCCTCCAAGACAAGTGCATAGTTAAATGGTTTGTCAGTAGCACAATACTTTGCATAACCCGAACATGTACCAGATATTATGACACATTACCTGAAAATGAGTGCAAAAGCAACTCCACAAATCAATTTTTTGTTTGCTGTAAATACAGAAACGGTGTAGAGGAAAGTGTCTTATATGTGAAGATCATTAGAATGAGGATTCCTTTGTCTATCAGTGCTGAATGCTGCTATTGAAGGTGTAGTGAGGGAATGGTGATTTCAGCCTGTGTGCTACAGGAGGAGGACAAGGGTGTTTGGTGGATCCCAGCCCAAGCATCTGGAATTGCTGGAGAAGGGATTTGGGCTCTTGCTAGCAGGCTTAGTTTAGGTTAGTCTGGATTGTTGGGATTCACTGCCCCCTAAAAATAACCTAGACCCGAGGAGCTTTGCGATTTTTGCTTTTGTTTTCTGGTTCAACGTCCCTAAATTTTCACTGGTAGTGAGTTATTAATAGGGAGCACACCACAAGCTGCCCAAGGAGTTGTCCCACATGCAGCACTGGCCTGAAGCTGTTTATTAACTTGTTACTGGTTCAGAGAGCTGTGCAGTGCTTAGAAATTAGCTGGGTTTGGGAGGGAACTGTATCTGTAAAATAGCTGTTTAAAATGTCATATTTATTTGGAACTCAGGACATTGCCTCCTGGAAAAGTTGTATGAAACAAAATGTGTTGCCTCTCTGCCTGCCTGACTCTCCTGGGGAGTTTCCCAGGAGGAACAGCCCTACAAAAGGTTAGTTTGGATTGCCACAGTCCCTTCTGAGCACTGTGAAGCTGTGGTCCCAGGGAAATTGTGCTGCCTGAGGAGCTCTGGGCTCCTCAGAGCACAGGAGCATCCTGGTGGGAAGGGAGGGGAAGGAAATGGGCATGGAATACAAATAGCTGCATATCCTGCAGCACAGTGTGTTTGCAGGGGGCACAGCAAAGCAGGAGCAGGGAAAGGGCTCTGGGGGCAGCAAGACCAGAGCAGCTCAGGTGCAGGGACAGAAGGGAGGAGAGTGACAGGAGAAAATGTGAAGAAGACCTGAAAAGGCAGCGAAGGCACAGCAGTGGGTAATGCCCACTATGGTATGGAGGCTCTGTTAAATCATCCAGGGCTGGAACAGAGAAGGTTTGCTTGGTGGATTTCTTCAGTGTTGGTCTCAGTTTGCAGCTTCTTAGTGGACAACAGTGACTGCTGTCCTTTGTGGGAAGCATGGAATTGGCTGCAGGGGTTTGTCTGGGAGGTGATTTTGATGGTAATTTGGCATCTGTTTACACTTTGTACAGTCTATTGGCACTTCCTATGAAGGAGACAGTGTTTGCAATGGCTAAATGGAATGGAGAGTGAGGGATAATCTAATTTATACAATTCAGGGATTGGGGGATACTCAGGGTGAAGGAGTGGAGAATTCTACCAGCTCCCTGAAATATGATCTGTCTCCCGGGTCATAGCACATCTCCTATAAATAAAGGCTCTAGAAGCTTTATATATGGAGGCATACTTGATGATGGTAATGAAAAGAAGTTCATTGCAGTTACTCTTTGCTGTCTTGGACAGATAAGCCTCAGTTTCAGCTTATCAGACTTTAATTCCCAAACAGTAGGAGGAACTGTGTAGCTTGGCTTGCCATGTAAATCTGATCTTTATTGACAGGAATAGCATGACAAGAGGAGGACAGCCCTGGGAGGCCTTTTCAAAATATAAAAATGAGTGTAATGGCTGTATTCATTAGGGAAGAGGCAAAAATTTCATGTGCTAACTGTAACATGTCTTTCTAAAATCAGAACTGTTTCATTTATTGCCCTGTATCTTGCACTTGAATTGATGACACCTGTATTTAGACACAGTGGAACTTCTATCATCTGTTAAAAACCCCTCCAAGCCTTTGTTTCTGTATTGAAATAACAGCAGAGTACTCAGCTTATCCTCAGGCCTGAGCCCCAAACTGCTCTGTGACTTGTGGAATGCCAGCTGGGCTGTTCTAGAAGCTTCCTGAGGGGTAGAAGCAGAGGGATTTTTCATTGCTTTAGCTGGAGATGTGACACAAGAATGGTGAGGCAGCATGGCCATGGGCCTGCCTCCTGCACAGCCTGTGCTGCAGGGGTTTGGAACAGCATTTACAGGGCTCTTGCTAAGCAGGGAATAAACCAAGGTCCCTCTAATGGAGTAGAGAGTCATTTGTCATTACATGCTGAGAGAATTTTGAGAGGCTGAGAAACTGTCACCCAAACTTCATGAGGAGGCCTGGCTCAGGAAGTGCAAAGGAGCTCTGTCCTGNAAACTGTCACCCAAACTTCATGAGCAGACCTGGCTCAGGAAACTCTGCCCCAAGTTTCTGAAAGGCAGCAGCTGTATCATCATCCTGTCCTTGCCATGCCTCTGCCTTCTGAAACAGAGATCAGGCTGCTGGCTGCCCTGGGGATAATTGTGGTAAAACCAAAAGTGTGTAATTCAGTCAAAAGGGTCTAAGGCACATGACAAAAGGCAGTGGAAATCTCCCTAATCAGATGTTTTACTAATGGCGCCTCTGACTCTAATCACAGCAGTGCTCAACGTTGGTCTTTATTCCTGATATGTAAAGTGCCAACTATTATCTTTAATCTGACTATTTTTTCCCCTCTTCTCTTTCTAGGACTATAAATCTGATGTTATGACTCTGGTTTCCAGTGCCAAGAACAGTCCTCAAGGTCCAGTAAGTAAAGCATTTTGCTGAAGAGATTAGATTTTGTAACTGTGTTTAGATCTTCTTTTGAATTGTTTTGGTCATCAATCACTGTCTCTAACTCTTACCTGTGACACCTTGCTGCTTCTGAAGTGACTGTATTTGAATTAGTTTAAATGCTCTTTAATATGGGAGTATATAACACAGGGAATACCTGTTTTAGCAAAGAGAGGCAAAGCGATGATAATTGTTGCAGTAAAGTTCATTAATAGCCCCGTGGCTCTATCTTGTGTGTGCTACAAACTATGTCACCTCCACGTGCAGATTGGGCTCCAAGCTCTGGAGAGGAGGGAGAAAATCAGAGGGAGTGGGAGGATGGGGTACAGCTGCAGACTCCTCTGGAATTCCACATTATAGTGAGGAGAGCAAATGCAAAAAGAGAAAGCAGAAGTTTGGGTGAGTTCAGAGCCATGCAGGAGCAAAGCATTCACAAGGGCAAGGCCCCTGTTGGCTTGGAAGCTGAGCAGGGCTGGATTAACAGGGAGCTACCTAATCCTAAAGGCTGGATATAACCTACCCTGAGTCTGTGCTGCACACTTCATTTTCTGTATAATATCGTATTTTGGCAGGAAATGTGTACCTCAAACCAAGGTGTTACAGACCTGAATTACAGGAGGGGCTGGGGATGCTCAGCACTGGCTGATGTCACTCAGAGTTAATCTTTGCAGTCAAGTTCCTTTAATATTTTGTTTTTGTCCCTCTAAAGCAGTAATATTGTGCTACGGGGCCTTTCCAAGTGCCTCTCCTTGGATAGTGCCAGGAATTGAAATTATGTCTCTCTGTGAACACTTAGTTTGGGTATTTCCCTGCCCTCTTTTTCTGATTATCTAATCTCTGTCCCCTCAGACTTGAGGACGTAGGAGTGTGGATTTATGCCAGAATAAGGAAATAGTCAGTATTTTGAATATTTGGCAAGGCCCTTTTCCCTGTTTGCAGGCATGATTAATGCTGTTTTAAACATGAACATCAAACATTAACAGTTCCCTAAAAGGAGGAGGTGGTTGGACCTCCTCCAAATGAACACTGTCTTCCAGTTGGAAATCTCTGGCTTCTGAAACTGCTTAGTCACACCAACGGAAATACAAAAATATCTTGAAAAGTGAAAACGTATACAAGAGATTTTTGGCTTCTTGGATGATTTGACAGGATCTTTTTTTACCCCTTAGAGTAGGTTTTGGAGGAATATCTTTTAATAATTCTTCCTGCGCTGATGCTTCTTGCTGGAACATCTTGCTACACAAAGTCACAGCCTTTCTGTTAGTTTATCAAAATTTGACTTGCAGAATGATGTTCTGAGAGGTGGAGGTTTATTGTCAGAAACTTGTACTTTTTGTGCTTCATATATTTGCATCGAAATTAGGTTTGTGTCGGTTAAGAAGGAATGTTTTGAAGAATGATGTAGTGTTTTTCTGGCTGAATGTGTTCTCTAAACTAGAAAATGTTTTTTACAAGTGCAGAACAAGATTTGATGAACACCTGTCATTTTGTATTGAGAGGGTGGGGGCTTCACTAAATTTCTTGGTCAAAATTACCTCAGGGAGCTCTGTTTGTTTTTGTGGTTTTTTTTTCCTGTGACTGAATCCTTTTGTTGTCTGTAACAAAGTGTCCTCAGACTTTGAGGTAGTGACTTAACAAACAAGATTTCAACTGTCTCCCTTGAGCCTCAGTAGCTTGGACTTTAATTATTTTTTGTTTATTTTTGAGAGATAGCAAGAGTTCTAAAGGCAGGTGTAACAGTGCATTTTGATGTACTGAGGAGGGTTGTGATGGAAAGAGGAAAAGATTTCCTGTTTTCCATATTTCTTATGCCGCACTACAATGGCATAAAAATAATGAGTTAGGAGTTGAGCTTATTGCTCTTGAAATTACACTGTCTCTGTTGTTGCTTGGAAAATTGTTTGTTGTGATGGATGAGAAGGAATACGTAGATTTTTCAAGTGTGTTGCCAGATCACTGCTTATAGAACAGCGTGGTAATAAAAGGAGAGTTGACAGATGAGAATTCAAATGGACCTGAGAACGAATTATTGAATAATGCCCCAGTTCCAGAGCGTGAAAAGCTTATTTCCAGGGTTTTTTTTTATTTTTTAAATAATTGTTGGCATCTTTTCATGCTCTTAGTGACAGATCCTATATGAAAGTCTAATGCAGCTCAATCTCAGGCTGAATTCACTTGTGTTACATCAGTGAGACTGCTTTGAAAGGGCTGGAGTCACTGTGATATAAAACTCCAGCAGGGAGTCAGATCTATCAAACTTCATGTTTCCTGATAGCTAGAGCTGCCTAATAGATTGTTTGTTAAATAATTCAAGATGTTTTCATTAAGCTGAGTGATTGAGTCTTTTAAAGCCTTTCTTTTGTTCTTAAATCTCATCAGGCAGTTGGTTGTACCTGCAGAGCTAAGAAAATCTAACTGGAAGAATTATTATTGGAAGCTTTAGGAAGTTGTAAAATTACTGGCTGCCAAACTCTGGAGGGATGAATTTGGGCTGGATCCTTGGATTTCTGTCCCTTTTTCCTATAGCTTCCTCCAAGTGCTGCACTCTTCCATCTGCAGCTTCACAGTCTTTTCTTAGGCTGCTTTAAATTCTCCTTCCTGCTTGTTAGAGGTTTATGTTTTCTAAAGTGCCTCTGCTTCTCCCCCAGTCTCCATTTCTCACACTCTCATCTATATATTGATATTTGATAACAAATATCATGTACTGTTTTTTAATCAAGAAAAGTAGAGAAAAGGTAGTGGGAGTAAAAAAAGGAGTCTTCAGGGTAATTCAGGAGGCACAATAATGATTTTTGCTGAGAAATAAAATTGCTGCAAGAATTTCTGCCTGTGATCTGAATAGAAATGTGATAGTACCTGAAATTACCTCATCTTTGCTGCTGCTTCAGGAGGGATATCTATTATCTGGGGATAATGGCTTGCAAAAAAAAGGTGGATTTCTTTAAATTTCAGATTTCTATTGAATGGAATGTAGGTTAGCATTCTTAAAAAAATGTTAAATGAATCTGTCACTACCAGGGAGAGAACAATAGAACTAAAAGCAAAAATAACTCTTCCCTAAGCATCATCACAGAGCTTTTGGATAATGAGTTGGGTGGGAGGGGAGAGTCTCCTGCAGAGGGGGAGAAGGGAAAGTGCCTTGAGCAGGCACCTCAAACAGTAACGTAGAGCTGATCTAACTTGTGCCAATAAAAAACAACAAATCTGGGGAATATCTGGCTAAATTTGGTTTTGTTTCTCAAACTTATGCATAGAACTGAAATACAGAGGAAATTCCTTACAGCTCTGTCATGAGGATTGGAGGGTGGTTTATAACGAATGGAATGTAGCACAAGGGGAAAATTTTACCTGAGATGCTTATTGTGGGAAGATTTTGTAAAGTTTTCCATTACGTTACTGGTCTGAGAATCCAGGCACATGAAATGTTGCTGTGCTGATGCATGGCAGATGGGAGAAGTCAGAAGCAGGTACAGAATCCTGAGTTTTGTTCTTTCCACCTCCATCTGCTCACAGTGTTGAGCTCCCTGTTAATGCCCGTGGCTGTGTGTTTTTATCCCAGCAGAGGAATTGGCCCAATGGCTGCAGGTCACAGCCTTTATTCCATATATTATGTCTAATATTTCCACATTATCTGGAAATGTCTCCTTGAAAATACTCCAGTATCATTTAGATGATGAGACAGTGTTACTATTACAGGTTGTATTTGGAAAACCTCAAATTAGAAATGTTACTTAGTGATGAATGAAGTTAGGGCAAAGCAGTTATTCTTGGATTCAAACTCCTGTAATAAATGGACACCTTTCCCCTGTTCCATCAGCCTGTACTTGTGTGTTGTTATTAAATCAGGTGCTGAATGTTGTTTATCAGGCATATCCTTGCCTGGAGTGGTAACAGTGTGGTGTCTACAGAGCTGGAGCTGATTTATTATTCGTAGAGAAACAGATCTCCAGGATAAGTTGACACGGTTGAGATTGTGAGTTTTTCATTGATTAAAATTGAGTTAGGTGTCATCTTTTCTGGCAGGAGCGATGAAACTGAGAAATTGCCTTGTTCTCACAGCCTTCCTTCATTTCACCATTAGAGATTCTTCTGTGTTTGTGCTTTAGCCATGGAGGTGAGAGACTAAATAAAATAAGAATAAACAATTTCCGACAGCAGAAAATTCAAGTGCTAACAAGCAGGTGAATCCAGAGAGCTGCTGAAATTCCAGATATGGTTTGATAAAAGATCCTTGGATCTTCTTGAATACTCATGATTCTGCTGTGGAAAGAAAAGCTGGGGTTGGACAGCAGCTCAACACAGACACAAGACATGTCTAAAGGAGAAATGGGGTTCTTTTAAAATGAATTGCAGAAAAAGCAAAGGAGAAAACCAAAAGCCTTTGCTGCTGTTTGTAATCAAATTTTAGTGCTTCTAAATGCTGGAATTCAGTAGACTTTCAGGTGGGAGTTTGTGAGAATGCTCACAACCTAAGAATAAAGGAATGGAGATGAAATAAAAGCAGGAAAAGGCTGTGTCTGCACCAGAGTTGTATGAAAGCTGTGCAGAAGTTGATGTTCCTCACTGCCAGCAGTACTAAATTGGGTGTAGCGTGCAGTGTGCTCCCACAGATGGATAGAAGACTGTAACAGAAAGGTATAAAAATACATTTCATACAACACTTCTGTAATTTCTGCTTACATCATCCAAGTGAAACTAAAGGGAAATGGTCATTTGGCCTTGCTTGGTCTTTGTATCTTAGTTATCAGTCAGGATTTGTGAAAATGTGCTATTGGGAAAATTAATGAATACAATTATTGATTTGCATAAGAGTTTGCACAGCAAGACCCTTAACCATTGTATAGCTGCCCATCCAAGCAGGTCTGTTTAGCTGTGGTGTGGGAATCACATCCCGTTCCTTTGGGTGCTTTTATCAGTCTTAGATGCAAATAAATCAATGCATCATTAATATAACAAGTATGTATAGTTCAATGAAGATATTTTTTTTGTGGTTTTCTTTTACATTTTACCCATATTAGCAGTGTTTGTAAAGTACTAATACCCAGGATTTGAAAAGAAAACAAAGCCAAGAAACACCAAACTCAGAAACCTGCTTCTGGAATCCAGCAATAAAAACTTTTGAGAATTCTGATGAGAATCCAAATTTATATATAAGGATGAGGGATATAAATTAGACATTTACCCCTGCCAATGGTCCCTCTTAATAGCACTACCATCATTTGGAAAAATGTGGTCTGATGTGTATTGGGGGCCAGTTTATGGCAATAAATCTTGGGAATTCCAACTGGATGGGGCACAAGGAACGAGGCAGGATTTTTCTGTGGCCATAAGGAATGAGGCAGGATTTTCCATGGGAAAAAGGAACAAGGCAGGATTTTCCATGGGCATAAGGAACAAGGCAGGATTTTCCGTGGGGAAAAAGGCACGAGGCAGGATTTTCTGTGGGCACATAAGGAACGAGGCAGGATTTTCTGTGGGAAAAAGGAACGTNGGTGCCGGGGTCCGGTGCCGGGGTCCGGTGCCGGGGTCCGGTGCCGGGGTCCGGTGCCGGGGTCCGGTGCCGGGGTCCGGTGCCGGGGTCCGGTGCCGGGGTCCGGTGCCGGGGTCCGGTGCCGGGGTCCGGTGCCGGGGTCCGGTGCCGGGGTCCGGTGCCGGGGTCCGGTGCCGGGGTCCGGTGCCGGGGTCCGGTGCCGGGGTCCGGTGCCGGGGTCCGGTGCCGGGGTCCGGTGCCGGGGTCCGGTGCCGGGGTCCGGTGCCGGGGTCCGGTGCCGGGGTCCGGTGCCGGGGTCCGGTGCCGGGGTCCGGTGCCGGGGTCCGGTGCCGGGGTCCGGTGCCGGGGTCCGGTGCCGGGGTCCGGTGCCGGGGTCCGGTGCCGGGGTCCGGTGCCGGGGTCCGGTGCCGGGGTCCGGTGCCGGGGTCCGGTGCCGGGGTCCGGTGCCGGGGTCCGGTGCCGGGGTCCGGTGCCGGGGTCCGGTGCCGGGGTCCGGTGCCGGGGTCCGGTGCCGGGGTCCGGTGCCGGGGTCCGGTGCCGGGGTCCGGTGCCGGGGTCCGGTGCCGGGGTCCGGTGCCGGGGTCCGGTGCCGGGGTCCGGTGCCGGGGATGCGCTCCGGGATGCCAAGCGCGATGCCGAGATGCCATCTAGTGACACCGGCTGAGAGCCGCGCTCCTCGCTCGGGCTGCTCTTCAGAGCGGATCCAACCATGGCATGTCACTCAGAAATTGGTTTATTTCTGAAAAACGCTTTGCACTGCCCTGGGCTTGTGCCGGGCTCAGTGTGGGAGCCTCAGTGCCTTGGCTGTGGATTTGCTGTGCCAGGGCTGCCTCCCAGCTCACCCAGGCTCCCTGCTCAGCCGAAAATGTGTTTTAGGGAATTTGGTGCAGTAGTGCTTTCAACTGGCAGAGAACAGATGTAATAATGGTAGAAGAGAAGTTTTTTGAATACAGAACATTTTAACTTTTGATTTTTGAAACAATCTGGATTCATTCAAACTTGTAGGAGTATTTGTAGGATTTTTCCCATTCATTATTGAAGAAATAAGTTATTTTTAAATTGCTGCTTAAAAATACTAGGTTTATAATATATTCGGGATTTATTGTTGGGATTTTTTTTTCTTTTAGTGGGAAAGCACCAGTTTGACTGAGACTGAAATGAGCTACCACGTGTGAGGATCTGTGTTTTTTGCTGGTAATAGATGTAGTTTGCTTGGAGAGAGTCGAATCTGGGAAAAATCACATCTGAGGCAGTTTAATTTTGTTCCAGAACTAATCTTTATTGTGGCTTAGGTGGAAGTGGGCACTGACAGTGTCCTCTTGGCCGTATTAGCACAAGTGTGGGGGAAAATATTCTTGTCTGTATAAATGTCAGATGATAGGAGGTTTTACAGGATAGAATTTTGACATCTCAGGGTTCAAGTCAGCTAAGTCCAGGACATCTCAGGTTCCTCTGGAAAATGGCTGCAATCACCCTCTTATTTACTTAGCAGAGAACAGAATGTTCTGATTGTCACTGCACTTTCCAAAAGTGAGAGTGTGTACAGATGGGGAGATGGCTGAAGGGGCGATTGGATAAATGTCCTCACATCACAGAGCACTTGGATATTCTTCATGTGAAGCGTGTGAACACTGTGCTGGGGAAAGGTCAATTTGCTTCGAGCATTTCAGCAGAAATCTCTCAGCCCCAGAATAAAGATTTGTGGGTACCTGTTTAAATAGACACATCTGTTTTTGGAAATTTGAAACTTAAATGCAAATTAGGTGCAAAAATTAAAAACAATTTGCAATTACCACACGTGGAGATTCTGGCAGTCTGACTGTATTGAGGGTGAAGACCAAACAGCTGAAAATAGTGTGATATTGATCTCTTCCCTTGGCTGTTTGTGTAGTTCCACAGGAGCTGTGAAGGAAGTATTTGTGTTGAGGGACAGATTTACTTCTGAGGAGATGGCTAAACATCCATTGAATGCAGAATACTATTAAAAAAATGCAGGAAGAAATAAGCTCCCTAAAGCAATCTGCAGTATTGATGTTTTTGAGAAAGGAAGGGGTTATGAGAGTAATTGAAGCAATTGCAAGTTCTGCCTGTTGCTCATCAGTGTTTTCCAATTTACATCCTAAGAAAACTGCCAGTAATTTCCTGCCTAAGTAAGATGGAAAGTGTTGTTAAGAGCACAACAGTGCTTATACTTGGTGAGAGTATTGTGCATGAAGCTTTATTCCAGTGTGGCCAGTAACAGAGCCTTTAAGAACTAGCAGATGTGCAAGGATTTTTATTGTAGTCCTCAATTTCCCCGTCTTAGGGCCTAGATGTAATGACTTGCTGGAAATTTCAGGTTTTGCCTTTAATAACCTCTTATACATATTCTTCCTAAGTTTTTCTCTAAATAGATTTTGAATTTGCACATTTTTGGGCATTTGAAGTATTTTTAATTCATTCTTTTGATCACTCAGTTGAATGAGACTTCTCCCTCCTCAGGGAACAAAATTATTTTTTACTACTACAGCTTTTGCCGCTGTTTTATTTTAAATTTATACACAGCAGTGGAAGAAATCTGCTGTTTTTTCTTCTATGTATACAAAAAAGCCGTAGCAGAATAATTCAGAATTACAGTCTGTATCAAAGTGTCTGTTTAATGCCACATGATTTTTGATAATGTAAAAGCCACTGAAAAATCTCCCATGAGTGAGCTGCCTGTGGAATGTTTATGGTGAGTTATAGCTCTCACTAATGCCAAATATTGTCAGAGTAAACTGTGGGTTTGATTAAACAGTTCTATAATGATATCAAGGCCTCAAACATCTGAAATATGGAAAAAAATGTGCAAAAGTACCAGCAAGGAGAAAAGTAAAACTGTGAGGCCTGAAGTAGATGTGCCAGAGTGTGGGTGTTTGTTATTCCAGTTCATTAATGAAACACTTCATGAGCACAGCAACAGAATGTGAGTCACTGACATGAAGGCAAGGAACTGGGATTGGAAAGAGATTGAAATGTGATCCAAGAATCCCCAAATAACAGGAATGGATTGTGATGTTCTCTCACAATATGGGAGAGACCTTGAAATACCTGTTTTGAAGCATTTTTTTGATAAATGGAGTCACAACTCTAACATTGCTGGGAAATTCATTGCCTACAACTGGGCAACAGATCTAACCCCCGGATGAATGATTAAACCCAACAACTAGTGAAACAAAGGATTAACAGAGGATTTTCAATAAATGGGGTGTGGAGCAGTGAAATGAGACCGAAAATCAGAATTACCCAATTAGAGAGGGAGTTTGTCCCAGTAAGACAAACTCCCATGCACTCCAGTTGCACCACGAGCAGTGGTTTGGTTCTGGATCAGTCTGAGGGAAATTTTGAGGTGAAAACATCGGTGGAGAAGAGAAATACATGGGGGAAAATTACATCCCAGTGCCTCACAAGTAAATACTTTCTGTGTTACCTCCACTGACATAAATATCTGAAGTGTTGAAAATCCATTCTAGTATTCACAGTGCCTGTTTGTTCATTAAATGAATTAATTCCTACAGAACACTGGGATGAATAATAAATATTGAATTGAACTCCTGTTAGCATCATATACAGTGGCTAATCTTCCCCCTGAGCTCATTGAGAGAGTGCAGGTATAAACGTTAATTAAAGTTAACTAAAGTCAAATTATCTTTTTAAGCTGGCAAAACAAGTTTTTCCTCTTTCAATCAAACCATACTGTTTTTCTACTTTTCATACAGAATATAGAATTGATAGTTTTAAATTTAAAAAGTAGTATTTTCATTTACCAATGAAATTATAATAATTGTTTTTACTCTAATTGGGGAAGAAGAGTCAATGCTTTGACAAAAGTCTTGAAAGGTACTACACAAAAAAAAGACCAAACATTTTCAACTTTGTTATTATTTCCTGCTTTCTGCTTTTTCAAATTGAACTCCATGCAGAAATCCATTGTTTGCAGCGCTGAAATTAAAGACAGAAGGTCTGCTGACCCATTTGCCACCTGTATCTTTTGGATTATTTATATTTACAAGAGAATTATGGACAGAAAAGCACTTGCCACGTAGCAACATGTAACTCACGTCAGGGCTTAAGTGAGTTTGTTTTTCTTCCCCTCGGGTGGAGCAGGTGCAGTGTTATCACCATGAGCTGGGCTGGGGCTGCTGCTGGACAGGGAATTTTGTCCTGAGAGGCTTCTCTGGGAATTATCACATAAACTCACAATGCCATTGCAGGGCACTCAAATCCCGGAATTTCCCAGGCACAGAAAATTCCCAGTGATATTTTTCATGGAATTGCTCTGAGTGTTCTCTGCACAGCTACAGGACCTGGATTTGTTGCAGCCCAAGGTCGAGGCCAAGGGCAGCTCAGCATTGGGAACATCCCACTGGGGAGGGGGGAATTTCAATGCTGTGCCTGCCTCGAGTGTTCCTGAGTCACTGGCAGTGAATATTCAAATATATTCTGAAGAGCAGAAGCCCCATTTTCCTTTACCTGCCTTGGTGAGAAATGCCCCTCTTGTGTGATTTTGGTGAATGACCCCAGCAGCAGATGCTAACTCAGATGAAGTGTTTGTGAAAGACATGTTTGTAGCCTTCAGGTGTTATGTTTCTAAAACCTTAAAAATATTTTAAAGCTACCCTGTGTACCTGCTGTTAATGTTAATTTCAGGAGTCTTCTTATCTTTTCTCCTGGATCCTAAATATGTCTTTATGAATTCCTTTAGCCCTGAACTGACATCTCCCTTCTTCTCAGCTAAAAGTACATTTATTCACTTGAAAGAACGGGGACAGAACCATTGTCACATACATATTTCCTACATTATCTGATTAAAGCTCAGGTGGAAGCCTGGCATGTTTAGATATCCTCTATAGGACATCTATATCCTATAGGTGATATATCTATATCATAGCAAGGAGACTTTTACTGCTTTATACAAATTGGACAGCTTTTATATGTTACAGGAAAAGTATCATAGCTAAAAATGTGATTTGTTGCAGCTGTGCAACTGGGCTTTGTGCAAGGGCAGCCAGTGCTTTTTTGTTTTATGGAAATATGGCACTAAATCTTCCAAGTTCTCATTAAGACTATTACAGGAACTGTTGTGGCTCACACTGTGGTGAAGGGTCATTGCAAAAACGAGTGGTGATTTTTGTGGCATATGTGGTCATTTGAGAGAAAGTAGAGCAGTTTAGAGAACAAAGCCTCTGTGCTCTTGTGTGCTATGGAATCCTGCAAACCCATGAGTGTCATCTCTCCACACCTGCTAATCAGGTAACCCTTTTAGTCATGATTTGGGTTACAAAAAGCTAATTATTCCTCATGACAAAACCATAAAATGACTATCTAGTCTCAAGGGTGTTTCCATCTCAGAATTCTACCCATTCAAGCCATCAATACACTGGCAAACTGCATCCTTCACTCGGGTTCATCAGTGTGAGAAGTGTTGTATGAGAAGGGCTGTTATTCCAACATTCACTCTCTGTAAAGACTTCTCAAGGGCCTGAGATGTAACTGTTCTGCTTTTGGGCCATGGATTTTGTTCAAGTGGGCTTGTGATTTGTTTTCTATTCAGATTTGTTTGCTACTCAGCCTTTCTGAACATTTCCCCTTTCCTGAGAGATTCAGTTAGGAAGTGCTTTTTGAACAAAGCAAGACAGACAAATAGGCTACGAGTTCATTCATTAAGCCAGAGAAGGCAGCTTTCCAGCCTTGTATTTTTTCCCCCCTTTAAAAAGTTGGAATTCATATTTTAATTTTTATAGGAAAAGTTATGTGTGTCCTTGAGCCCAAACAACTAAATCAGATGAGAGAAGAGCCTTTCTGTTTTTAATGTGTTGGTCCCAGTGTTCTGGACTATTCAAGATGTGTTAATGCAGACACATTTGCTCTCCAGACCTGCAGGCATCAGGGTAAAGTTCTGCTTGATAATCAGAACAGTGTCAGGGCTTTCTGCACATCCTTGTGTTATCTGTGCATTATTAGCAGTTTCTGAGCTGCTGCATGACTGATTTCCCAGTAAATCTGATTTACATGTGCTGCTCTGCCCAACCCACCCTGCTGTGGAGCAGATGCTTATTCTGCTCTGCAGCACCCATGTCCAAAAGATGGCATTTGGCAGGATTATCCCAGGTTGCTCTGAAAAGCTGTGGAATTAATTAATTATCTTGGTTTAGGAAGCTGGCCAGTGCATAAAGAATGGGGTGGAATATCCCATTACCACTTGTGTAGGAGTTTTAAGACAAACCCCCTCTTCACAAGAAGACCAAGCAGTTGTGGTGGGAAGTCCCAGCTGGAGATAACTGGAAGTGTACAGAGCACATCTTGCTAAATGAATAGGATAAATGGAAAGCAAACAGGTAAAAACTGATCAGTAAAGCAAATGGTGAGATTTGTGTTTTGGAAAAGGGAATAAACATCCCAGCCTGTGAATGCTGGTAAATTCTTCTTTACAGAAGTGAGCCATAGACAGAGAAAGTTCTGCCACAGACACTGGGTTGTCAAAGACTCTGCTTGGTCTGGCAGCTTCAAAAGTCTTTTCTGCAGCTGCAACCCAAGAGAACCAAACTAAGGCATTACTAATGTTTGACTGTGTTTGAAAAGGCCTGGACTTAGAGATGTCCCTATTTTGACAGAACACACAATTTGGCCTTCTTCCCATTGTGAATGATACAACTGAAAGTTAGGAGTAGAAATGAAGTGGCTTTGCAGAGCTCCTGTTCTCACATATGGATGCCCTTTCCTCTGATTTCATCCTCCTGTGATTTTCTGTTTTAATTAATTCTTGAAGAATGGTACTGTAGAAAGGAAGTGAGTTATCTGAAGTCCACATCCTAGGAAAACATAGATTTTTTAACATCTTTCTCCACTTTAGCTGTATCTCTATGCTATCTACAGTCTTTGCATATAAAACATTGTAAGCTTCCTCTGTTTTCCCAGTATTAGACAGGCAAAATCAAGTTTCTCAAAGTAAGATGTTTACTTGTCCCACGTTGTTATTAGTGTGGATTTTCAGTCTGTCCACCCCCAGATCTGGCTGCAGTAATGTAGAACATACTCCCCAGAATGAATTCCCCAGTAATCATAATAAAATCCTGTAATCTGCCCTTGACTTCTAATAGCAAGATCTGGTTTCACCAATTCCTGACTAGCTGTATTAGCAGGTTGGCATAATGTCTACAGGCAAATTTGCTGTCCTCTTAATGATAAATGGAGCTGCTCTCCTTTAACATTTTCTCCCTGGGAACTATTATGGTGTCAACAGCATTTTGAAAAATTGCTTCAGAAATAATGAGGACAGGGAAGTATGTTTGTGCCCATTTCATTCATCCACTTCTGTCCCTCTTTTACTTATTCTGTAACCCTCTCAGTCTTGTCTTAGCCACTTAAAGAAGGAAAGTGCTGGAAGATCTTTTTTTCAGTGGTATTTCCCCTGTCTAGTTTTGCTTAGAAATACCAGTTCAAGGTCGGATTAATTGGGATGGGCGAGGAGAGACTTTGTCTCTTGGTTTGTAAGAATTTACCTCTGTTTATTTTGCAGAGCATTTATTTTCAAGTGTTGGATAACCTCTAAATGCTTGGTGCCATCAGTTCTGCAAATTGTTCTTCCTTACAATGAGGAAATCACATAAATCTAACAAGGGAGGAGGAATATGCATTTTCTTTTTGGCCAAGCAAAGAATTGCAAATGCAAGAGCTTCTTTTCTGAATGTGATGGTGCTCTTTTATAACAGAGACACTGCGTGGGGGTCATGTGTATCTTTTTAAAGAAATTTTTGAGGGTTCTTAAATATTTTGTATTGTTTCAGAACTTTAGAGGTATAGGATTGAGTCTAAGAGCGAATATTCTGGATTTTTTCAGAACTTTGAAGGTTTAGGATTGAGTCCAAGAGCCACACACTTTTCCAGTATGTGTTGTGCATATTTTTAACCTTCAGCTCAGACCCTTTTCCCTCTCAAAGACCTTCTCTTTCAAGAAGCTTGTGTTCTGTCTGCCCCCTGTGATCCAAAAGAAGAGCTTTGCTGCTTTTTATGATGCATGGGTCCTGTTTATCACATTTCTGTTCCAATAAATCACGAGTGAAGCTGTGGTAAGATCTGCCCACCTCAGGCTCTGAGCTGTGCTGTTCCCAGTGCCTGGTGTGCAGCTGGGGATCATTGGAAGGACTCTGACAAGGGGCTCTGGGGCTCTACAAGCCCCCCAAAAGACACTTGTTCATGATGGCTGAACCAGGACAACAGCAGATTGCCAAAGTGATTCCGAATTTACCACTACAGTGTGTAAGCAGTATGGAGAACTTTTATTTTGCGGTGTTTTCTACCTGAAGAACTTCAAATAATTTACTTGAAATCAAAATTTAAGATGGACTCATTTGAAAAGGGGATAAGAGCAATACAGTGGCACAGCAAGCCTTTAGCAGGGGATTTTGGAATGAAAACCTTGATGCAAACTCCCCTCCAGGCACTGGGGTGGGAGTGCTGGGTGAGTGCCCAGGGGAGCACCCTGCAGGGGTGGGGAGGGCACAGGCAGATCAACTCAGGCTTTACAGTTGTATTATAAATTATCTATTTTAAACAGTGTGTGCTCAGCTCAGGGGGTTTGGGTTTGTTGTTTCATGCTGTTTGTCAGGAGGTGAACACATCAGGACCAGGGCTGTGGGACTGACATCAGGATTCCTCTGGGCTCTTGGTGCAGATCTGGAGCAGTGGAGCTGGGCTGGCAGCAAACAGCAGCACCCACACGTGTGAGATGAGGCTGCCCAGCTGCTCCCTGTGTGCTCAGGTGTGGTGTGACCCCAGGAGGAGCACAGAGCCATGGAACACTCTGGGGCTGCACTGTGGTGGTCACAGTTCCAGCTGTGCCAGTCTGGCTGGCCACTCTGCTTAGCCTGAGAGACACAGCCATCATCTGAGACAGTTTAGTGTTTTGTGGGGTTTTGGATGTTTTTTTGGGTTTTTTTTAAATAATTCAATTGAATAAAAGTAGGAGCAGATCCTCAAGTTTTAAAGACACTGACAAGTATTGTTGTACCACTGACCCTAATGAATCATGTTAAATTTTTACCTTTTCAAGGCATATCACAATTTTCCAATGCCAAACATAACCTTTATAACCAATAGACAAACTGAAGACCTTGTAAGGCTGATTATTGTCGTGATGTCAGAGCAAATGGAGACCATTAACAAGATTAGCAATGCAAAAAGACAAAGTTCAAGGCAAGGAAACAATCCAAGCTTTTCCAAAAATAAAACTTTGTGATATTGTGGTCAAGCTATGTGCATAATATGTTTTCTTTGGTTTCCTTTCTGCCTTTAAAATAAATTGACATAGAATAGAATCTATTTATCTAGAAGAAATCAGCATTTATCAGAAGAAATCAGCAGAGAAAATAATTCTTAGGACACAGTGTTCTGCTTTTTAGAAAGCTATGATTTCCAATCCATTGTGAAATTAAAGTAAGCAGCTATTTAATAGTTTAAAGTGGTGAAAGTAAGGAGTTTGTTCTTGAATAGGAGCATTTATGATTACAGTGGGTATTTTTTTTTAATATGAGGAGGGAACATGCAGGGGAAAGAATCCCAGCTTGCAGTAATTGAACAGTTTTCAGTGGGGACAATTATGCCTTTAATTTCCATCCACTGGCAGCCTTATTATTGTAATAAGGCCATCACTAGGGTCTTTAACCAGTGCACCTTCAGCTTTTGTCTTCAGTCATCACTGAAGACTGATTTTGAAATTACGTTCTCCTTTTACAAAGGCTTCATTCTCTGAAGACACTTGAACATGCTGAAAAGATTGTTGAAATTTTGGATACCACAGTGAATTAATTATGGTGTGTAGGATGTGCTGCGATGGTGCCGCTGTGATGTTGCTGCTGCTGAGCCTCTGTTCTGAGCAGCTCCATCTCTGCAGTAAATTTTAAAAGCAGTTAATCTCTGCTTTTTACTGTTTTATCAGTTGTCATTGTAACTTCATCTTGTAAACACTTCAGAGTGATGAACTTATCTCCATTTTGGGGCTTGGCAAAACTGGGTTTTGATTTTTAAATGAAATAAGACACTAAAAGACTCATAATGTTATCAGAAGACACAGATGCTCATTTTAAGGATTTTTTGCACTTGCTTATTCATACTTTCATTCACTTGCACTGCTCTATAGGAACTGAGTATTGAATCTCTCCTATAGCATTTCTGGGCCTCTTTTCCAATGTTTCACCATATTCCTGATGAAATTTGTTTTCCTTCTTTCTAGTCAGGAGTTCCTGCGTATTCCAGGCTGTGTCTGTGCCTCTCATTGCTGTGTCTCTGTGTCCACCTCCTGCTCTCTTTCCCAAAAAATGCCTTAGGGAGCTGAAGGGAGCCAAGGCTTCCATCAGCTGCCTGTTCCCAGGGCTGAACCATCCCAGTTTTGTCACTGCTCAGTCCTCAGAGCTGCAGTCTCTGGCATCTTCGTGGGCTCTGCTGGCCCTGCTCTGCTCTGGCAATGTCTGTCTCAGACTGTGAGGCCCCAAACTGGGCACACATTTGGCTTCACTAGTTCTGAACACAAGGAAAGGGTCATTTCTCTCAGCCTCAGCCTTGCCAGGTCCTATGACACCCTCCTAAGAACCATGGAAACACTGAAGTTTACTTTGTTTGCCAGTCTTAAGCATCGAGGCCTGTCATTCACAGCGACAGTTCCCAGAATCATAGGGCACTTTTTTTGTTGTTCTTTGGAGACAGTTTCTAGTCCCATCAGATGTTGGGACACTGGAGATGTGGACCCAGGAGCTCAGAGAGCAAAGTCAACTGGAGGTGATTTTTAATCATACAGAGATGGTTTTCATGGTAGTTGCAGCCCCCATGGTTTTCTGGAGATGCAGCTCTAGGGCTCCTTTCCAGGCTCTGCATGAATCCTCTGCTGTGAGCTGTGGGGTTTGTGCTCAGCTCTCAGACTGAGCAGCATCTTTGCTGCTGTGAGTGGAGCGAGTCCCTTGTTCTGATTTTTAGAGGCAAGGCACAGAGTAACCCTCAGGTTCAGGTTGTCTTTCTCAATTTAGTTCCCCCACTCTGTGCAATTTAGGCATGGCTACCTGTCAGTGTGGCCATTATTTCTAGGTTGAGATGTTCAAATAAGCTAAGGTAGGAAGGTAAATAACACCAAGTAGCCAGTTCAGTGCTGGGTGCCCCAAGGGCTCTTTCGGTGTTTCATCAACACCAAAAAAAGTGATTATTTCTGGAAACATGTGCACATGTGTGTGTGGATGTAAACTAGTTTCATATTATTCTGTTCATGGAGAATTGGGTGTTGGTTAGAATCTGAAAGTTGATTTTTTTTGTCTTTTAACAAGTGACAAAGAAAACTTGTTCTAGTGACAAAGAGTACATTTCAGCAATGTGTTAATATAAGTTTTAAGTATTTTTGTGTACTTTTTGCCGTAAAAGAACAAAGTTAATGAAGGGAAATAATCTTTGGGCAGAGGCTGAAAAAGCTGATATGATGCATTGATGATATTCTGCACTTGGTTATTTTTGGTGAAGTTGTGTTAAGTGAATACATTCAGGCTCAGAGAAATGCACTGATACATCTCTCAATGTCCAGAGGCTTTCTGCTTTTAAAAAATTCAGATTTATATTATTGATTTTGGGAAGCACAGAGTTGCCATATTGCAAACAGAGAAATAGTCCAAGCCTGTTCAATCCTGCACAAATAACACCAAAACTTTTTTTATTTAGAAAGGTGGGTGCTCTCAGGTAACTTCCCTTCCTTCTGCCCCCGTTGTAGTACTTGTAGTTTCTTTCTGTTGTTCACCTACATAACATTCAAGTGGTGCCAGAGGTTGTGGCACCTCTGCTGCTGGTGGTGTCATGCATTAAAGCCATAAAGGACAAACCCTGAATGTCAGGATTCAGCCATTGCATTACTTGCAAACTCATGCCACGGAGTGCTTGGAGCTGCTGAGCAGGGAGCATTGGCACTGCTGCTCTGTTCTCTCCCTGTCAAGAAGCAGCTTGACAAAAAACAAAAGGGAGATCTGCAAACAAAACCTGATATTTCTGACACGGCCTCAGCAATTTCTAGTCTTCATTTTGGTTCTTCATGGGGCAGCTGTCCCTGCACTGAGGGGTGACCCTGCTGTGTGTAACCACACGGGAGCTCTGCAGCACCAGGACACCAGGCTGGCTTTGCCAGCCCTGCTGGAGGGTTCCATCTCTGCTGCCTTGGGCCTGTGGTGCCTCACTAAAGCTCAAACTCAGCTACTTCCTTGAAACTGATGCATTTTGGGGCTGCTTAAAACAGAGCCCAGACAGAGTGAAGGGAATAAAGAGCAGCTCTGTTTACTGAAGGGCCTTCAGGTACATTTTGGGCAGATGAAGCCCCCCAGGGGCTGCACCCAAAGTGAACCATGGGTCATGGGTTTCACACTTTTCCAAGTTTAGTCCATTTGCATATTGGGGGTTAATCTTCCAATTACAGCTGCAGGTAATGAAGTCATTTACCCCAAATTTGCTCCCCCCAACTCACTTTTATTTACATTTCTGGGGTCTGAGGCAGTGAGGTGTCCTTGATTCCCAGCCCTAGAGGGGAATTGTTGTGTCTGACCAAAATGGGGAAGCAGGAGCCAACACTGCGGATGGAGTTTAGAGTTATACACTAAAGAACTGCAGGATTACAAATATATGAAAAATATAAAAGCTAAAATCCCAAGGCATCATTCCCCCTGATGCTGTTGGGAGGTCTGAGATGTTTTCTGTGGAGAGATCAGGCTGGGAGCAGCTTCTCCATCACCTGCACACACCAGTGGCCACTGGTCCCTCACAGAATTGAACTCAGAGCAGATTTAAGTCACTACTTTAAAGGTGCAGAGTTGAAAAAGCTTCCTGCAATTAAATGTGGAGGAATTAATTATAGTGGGGAGAAATCCATCCACTTTTGAGTTTCAGGAATGATTTTTAAACATGGAAAAGGGTGTTAATCACCACAGTAAGTGATATTTGAGAGCCTGATTTAGGGCTGCTGGCTGCGTGGATAAACAATACTGCACAATGTTTATCTCTCAGTCCATCACTCAGCTGTTCTCACTGTCTCTCTCTCTCTCTTTTCCCACAGTGTGATATTTTTGTGATTCAAAACAAAGGCTCTCACTTCTTTCAGTATGAACATTTAAACTATGCCCAATGTAAATTTGCCTACTAGATACCTCACTTCTTTCAGAATAGAATGGCAGTGTATTGTTTTCTAAAGTGCATTTAAAAATGCATATTAATTTCAGGAGGAATAAGACAGCCACTTTTGATATGACTCTGTTGTACACCTAGACTCAGTTCTGCTCTCAGTGTACCTGCCCTGCCTTACCCAATGTTTTTGTCCTCTAGGAACAGTAGAACTTTTGTTCTCTTGCCTTTCTCAAAGCAAAATAAAGTAAGATAAGTTTGCCTTAATTTTGTTTCTTTCTCCACACCTTGTGATTTATGAAAGGAAGAGGATATGGCAGTGGCTGTCTCCCCAAAATTCCAATTTTTCAGCTTTCTGAACTTCAGGCATTCTGGAAGATGAGCAAATAGTGTTTGCTCAAGTACTCTTTACCTATTCTTCTAAGTCTTAATACGGAATATAAATCCATGATAAAATCCAAGTCTTTGGATTTAAATTAAAGGTGCTATAGTGGGAGAATCTGAATACTTTGCCTGGGATCTTTTTTTTCAGATGCTGGTCCATGTAAACTGTAAATTCTCCTTTCTTAGTGGAATTTATTATGTAGTGGCTGGGATTAGTGATCAAGAGATTTCCTTTTGTTATTAAAGTAAACAAAGTATTTCCACTGAAAGGACCCTAAATTCTTTCAGTCCTTTAGAACACATGAGCAGGATCTTTCTGGAAAGACAAAACAGGTACAAGGAATCTTTAACAAAGAGCTAAAGCAGGCAAAAAACCCCAAACCAACAAATTGTTAAACATGATGGCAGCAATTGTCATCTGCTCAAATTGAGAAACTGGTAACAAACAATGAATCCAATTTTGATTTCAAGGGCAGGATTAATACAGATCTATGGCAAAATGGGATTTTCAACTCTCTGCAATGAAGCTCTCTGAAAACTGGCAACATTTTACCCAGGAAATGCAGGAAGTGCTCACCTTTCTGAAGAAGGCAGTATCCAGCTGCAGACCTTCCATCTGCACATGTAGCACCTGCCCTTCCTTCAGGTCTCTCCCCCTCCTTTTATTCCTCTTTAAAGTTCCAAGCAGGGAGTCTGTTAGCAAGACGGATCTCTAGCAAAGTATATTCAATAATGTGCAATATAAGGAAATATTTAATTGGCACTGCTTTTTAAAATGCCTGGCAGTCTCCAGACGTTAATTTGGCAAATGCCTAAAGCCTGAATAATATTTCTCCAAGCACTTTAAAGGCCTAGGGAGCACAATAGGAAGATCTGGACCATTAAAATAGTTAACTCAATGTTTTAGTATTTGAACAGTAGCAGAGCTAAGGTAGAACTAAAATTCTAGGATCATTTCAAAGTATCTGTGTCTCATTTCCCTTTATAGCCTCATGCAGATGCTAATCCATCATGTTATTTTGTAGGACCTCAGAAAGTTTAAAGGTTGTTTAGTTGGTGGAAGTGCTCAGGGTGATTACTTCTAGTTTGCTTATTCTGCACTTTTTTATAAAACAGTAACATTTTATGCCCAGTAAGCTCTATTACTCCTCATTTGTTTGTAATGCTTCACGTCACACACAGGTGCCAGGTACCTGGGTTATTATTCATTTTTGAAAAATGCTTAGCACTGTTCCTTGCCCTGCCTCCTGCAGCAAACGGGCTCTGATTGATGGTGCTCAGCCCCTGCAGCTCCCCAGTGCCACTGCCACAGCTCCCCAAAAACACCCCACAGCCTGAGCAAGAGCCTTCTCATTTGGATGGATTTTGGGAGTCAAGGATGTATTTTTTTTTTTTAGGAAAGTTGGGCATATTTAACACTTCATTTTTATGTAGGTGTCATTTATTATTCAAGAGGCCAAAATTTTTTATTAAAGGATTTATAGGAGCATTATCTATGATTTAGAGCATATTTATTAAATGAAAGAATACATTTTTTAAGTTTCAGCTGGTTATGTGTAATGCAGTTTTCAGATCATCTCTTAACAAACTCCAGGTCATGTAATTCACCATGTAGGTGTTTATTCTTTCAGCCCATGAAAATGAGCATTGATAGGTAGTGATGACAGTGACTAAGCTGGGACTCTTAACTACTGATTGCCACCTCTTGATGAGCTGGTTTGGATTGAGAAAGGATTGATTTTCCCACCAACCTGCAGCAAACAGTGCAAGCTGAACCCCAAAACTGGGAGCTGTGTGCGTGTTTTGAGAAGGAATCAATAACAGGGACAGAAACAAACCCCTGCTCTGGGGTCCAGGCCAGCCTGTAAACATGAGGCCAGAGAATTTATTTCTTTATCTCTTTAGCAGGGCAGCTGTTGCTGCAGGAAGCAGGGAGGCTGCCTTTAGCATTCCTGAGGAAGATTCCCAGGTGCTGTTTGTGCCTGTGCAGTGCGGCCTCCCCACGTAAAGGCACCTGCTGGTAAATTTTCAATGCTGCATCCATTAGACCTCATTAGGGGGGTGGAAAGCTTTGAAGGGAATAAGACTCAATTATCTCTGTATTTTCAGATGCTGGGAGAGGTAATCTTTAAACTTCATTGCTTTATTCAAGCTGCTGTTGTGATGGTACAAAGCTTTCTGCTGTCATTGTCTTACAGCAGTGGAGGAGTTTAGGGAGTGATGACAGGTTAAAATGGAGCAAGGTCAGGAGGTGAGTTATTGCTCCACAGAATGATGCAGATTTGGTATTAACTTGTCATCTCGGTTCCTTCTAGTGATTCCACTTTCTCTAAAGCCTCAAAGCCAAGTCTTTATTGCTGAGCTGGTTTATGTCACTCCTGTGACATTATTGTGGCTGGGCACACCATTGCATGGGGCAGCCTTGCAGGAGGACTGGGCTCTCTGGTGTGTCCATGGGGAATTCTGGGGAGCAGAGGGGAGGAGGGACTGCCCCATGCCAGAGTCAGACTGTTCCCATCAGTTCCTTACAGCCCAGGGATCTCTCCTTGCTGTAGGGTTGAGTTCTATATCCCTCTTTAACACATTATCACGTGCTGTTTACATAGGAGTTGTTCAGCTTACTCTTTTATTTTATTAGGAAAAATGCAGATAAAGTTGTCATCTGCTAGGAACAATCATTGGCCAAACTGATGTGTCAAGATCTCCTTTAGCCTCTTGTGCTTCCAACATCTGGGTTTGTACAGTCACCTCTACACGTCTCACCTGTGGGCAGGTGCTGATTGAGGGGTTAATGAACACATCTGTGCAGCAGCAGACAGGAGGGAGGGAGGGGAAAAAAGGAAAGAGACTGAGGATGAGTGGGGTTCTGGGTTATGAGTTTTAATTATTTACAACATTTTCCTGAACGGGGTATGGTCCCATGCATGAAATGAATAGAAAAACAGCCATTTGTGGTTATTGGGCAGTGCAGGAGCAAGAGAGCAGAGATTTTTGGTCCTTACCATTTTAGGCGTGCTTGCCATTCTACCATTACCAGTTCTACCATTTTAGGTGTGTTTATATGGTGTGCTATGAGAGATATAAAGAAAAGAAATGGGGGAAATTTTCAGGCCTGGCTAATGAGAGGGAAGAGGCCTTCATTTGGACTCCCTGATACATTTGGCCTGTTTTCAGCAGCAGTGCCTCAAACTCCATTGAACAAGCTGGGGTTGATGTCTGTAGGTGGGAGCTGAGTGTGGCTCTCCTCTGAAGGGCTGAGCAGCAGCAGTGCAGAGCTCAGGCTTCTCTCTGCTCTGTGTGCATTGGAATGTGCTCAAGTGAGTCACTTGCAACCAGGGAATGCAGGCTGTGGTCATTTTTCACTTGATGATGAACTCCATCAGTTAGGGGAGGAACCTTTACTGGGCTTTCCAATAGTTTTATTTTTTCCAAGTGGCAATCAGGAGCTCTAGCTAATTCATCTGCCAGTTTGGGGTACTGAATTCTTGAATGTATTTCCTTCTGGTTCTCAAGGTAGTGAACCCTTCAGCATTAACAGTCTATTGTCATGAATAGAGATGCTCACACCACCTCTGCCCTTGTGATCAGCTGTGGAGAACCAGAATTCCCATGGCAGCAGGGATTTCAATAGTGCTGAGCACAGGAGAAATGATCCTTATCAACACAATTGCTTCAAGGCTTTTTAGAAAGGGATGCTTCCAAAGGGATCCATTAAATGGTAATTCTTAAAGCCTAATTCCTCCCCAAAGTGCAGTTGTTTTGCAGAATGTGTTTCTTGTCACACAGTGGAGCCTCCTGAATCAACCACTGCTGAAGGTGGTGGTGGCTCACACCTGACCATCAGCCAGTGTCATCATAACTGGCTCTCACTCAGCACCTAAAATAGAAATGAGGTCATGACTCCCATGTGCCAGGAGTTCTGCTACACTGTGGAGCACACTTGTATCTTCAAGTCTGCTGTACTCAGAGCTAATATAGAATTTTTTACTGGAGCTGATGACTTTTCTACCTACACAATGCAGAGAATATGTTCAAAATAACCATTTGAAGCCAAGCTGATAAAACGAGCAGCTGTAAATTGTCACAAATGACCCCCTGGGATGCAGAGTGCCAGCAAGGGTGGATGAGGCTGAGATATATCTAGAACAAAGAGGATATAGATTAATTACATACAATAGGAGACAAACCAAGCTGATCATATGTGTTGCTCACCTGAAGCCCAGGCAAATGGGAACAGACTGGAAACTGGCATTCTGCAGGGAAGAAGTAGCTTAAAACCTCATCTAGAAATGTCTGAAGTACAGTAGGTAAGAAATCATGGGGTTTGACTGAAGCTGAAGAAAGCTCAACATGACTTTGTGCAGCAAATCCTGGCTTAACACTTACATCAGGTTCATCACACACCTCCCAAAAGGACTGGCAGTGATGTCCCTGCATTTTGAGGATGCCTTTGTGTGTTCAAAGTGCCTGTTTCCCTTCATACCGTTTGCATTAGCATTTTAAATGTTAGTCTCCATAAAAAAGCCTATATGGTACATTTTCAGCTTACAAACGAGGCTCTAAGTTAGGGCAATGTTCACCTGGAGGGTCATATTTTTCAGGCTTCATTGCTTTCTGCTGGTGATTTCTGAGGTAATCTGTGGTGTCTCTGAGAAGAGGTGCCAGTTACTGTGCCATGATTGCTGTTTGGGGAAGTGTGCTGTTAAAATGTCTGTCTGGCAGGCAGATTAACCACAGATTTATATGCATTTGCTGAGAAAAAGATTTGGCCTTCTAAATCCCGATTTCTAATTGGAAATAAGAAGGATTTTATACTCTCCCCCCTCCCCCCCCCCCCCCCCCTTTTTTTTTTACCCTTCATGAAGCACAAAGAATAAGAATAAGCTAAGATATTTACTGGGATCCTTTTGTTACTTGGCAGCACTCTTTTGTAATTTAGGCGTGAATTGGTCATCTCCTGCAGGTTTCTCCCTTGATTGTTTTATTTCTTAGAATCCTTGGGAAAATTTTTCTTGTTACTGTTTCTCTGCTGTGTTTCTTCAATACCAGTTTATCAGCTGGAGATGCTTATTATGTTATTTACGTGAAAAACTTCTTGCCATCTCCATGTAACTGTGAGACTTCTTCCTGGAGTTAGAACAGTTTTTCCTGGGGCCAGGCCTCTTTTTTCTCCAGCCAACACTGCAATATTGAGAAACAAGACCTTTCTCTGAAAATTGAAACCTTCTCTTACTCCTCTTATGTTTCATCCACTGGGGGAGCTCAACTCTCCTGAAGGATTGCTGCATTTCCAGAAGAGTTCCTTGTTTTACTCAATCTCTTTTCTCTTGTAAAACACCAGCCTGGGTTAAAGTTTCCCTTCCTTGCACATGGTATTTTTTTCCCTCAGTGTTGCAGCTTTTCCCCGGGCATCCAGGACACACTTTAATCACACAGTTTCTGTTGGGAAGGACGTTTTCCAAACCAGCAGTGAAAATGTTGTGCATTCAATGACAGACACTTTCATAAATACAGTCACAGTTCTTTTTTAAAGAGGAGAAAAATGACAAAAGATTTAAAAAAAAAAGGGGTTATACTTCATATAGCTTCTGATAAATACACTCAAAGTCTTGCTGGAATAAGTAAGAGGAATCACGTCTTGATGCAAAGAGAAGACAAAACCAGGAGAATACCAGAGAAAAGCAGAAAGAGCAAAAGGAAAAAATGCTGAAACAGTGGTGAATTAGTGTTTTTGTTATTAATAGTTTGTTCAATAATTTAATTAGGTTCTGATTTTCATTTTTTATTTGACTTTTCACTGTCTTGAACTCTTTTAGCCAATAAAATCTGGGGCACAGGGTCTGATGTCTGTCTCGGAACCAAACAAAAAAAAACCTACTTTTGAAACATAAATATTTTCCCCAGAACCCAATGACAACGGATGTGTTTGTCCCTGGTGTCACGCCTGTCAGTCTTGCAGTGATTTGGTCACCAGCCAGGTCTGCAGGGACGGGCTGTCCCCGCCAGGAGTGCATCTCCCACAGCACAGCCCCCAGAACGAGCAGAGGCTGCTGTCAGCTGCACGGAGCCTGGCAGAGGAATCCACAGCACAGGGACCGTGGGTGTGGGGATATCAGGAGAGGAGTGGGAGGGTAAAACGTGTCATGAGGTGAAAGGTAGAAGACAAAGAGCATCAGAACTGCCACACGCTCAAAGCTTTGCCAGGGAAATATTCAGTATTCTAGAAACGTATTGATAGCAAAGCACAGAACTTGATGGGGCTCAGAAAGAAAATTTTTGTGACATTTTTCCTGATAAAAGCTTTTCTCAAACCACACACCACAAAATGCTGGGTTGCAAAGGGACTGGAGCCTCTTCCAAGCTCTTTGCAGACTTTGATGGAGATGACTTTGCAGACAAGAAAAAAAAAGAAAGACTTCTGACATGCAGAGGCTTTTGGTCTTTGAGTGTTGTGCTGGCTGAATGACCTTGTGAAAAAAGGAAAGTGTTCAAAACAAGATCTGTAGGTGGACGCTCTGCTTGATATTTGAAGGTTGTGGGTAAGGCATTTGCTAGGACTAGAAGTGCATTTGGCATTTACCTACTTATATAGCTTGAAAATGAAGCAAAAGGACATGTTTAGAAATTTTTGTGAAGTCATTTGAACAAGAAATAACAGTCTACAGAATTTGAAATCATGAACAATAGAGAACTTGCTGCAGTGACACTCCCAGCTCAGAATGCTTTAAAGTTTAGAAGTCGAGAGAGCATCCACTTTAGTCTGTAGCTTCAAACTGGCACATATTTCCCCCCAAGTTGATTTAAATATTCTGTTTTGAAATTTCAGTTCAGTTGAGATACATATTTAAAAGTGAAATGCAAGTCAAAAGCATATCAAAACTATTAACAAAGCATGATTGACTTAAACTGACAAGTTCAGTGCATTGAAATTTGTGATGTTTTACTGAAACTCAGGAGGCAAACACACACATGGATACCTTTAACATTTTCATGGGCTAAAATGGAAAAAGGAAAAAAACCCAGCACGTTTTGTGCTCAGCCTCCAATAGAACAGACCCTGCAATCAACCCCACGTGCTCTGGATTCTCTGAGTGCTGCTGCACGCCAGGCTCCCTCTCTTGCAGCCACTGCTGAATGGCATTTCCAAGCCTATGTGATCTATTTTTGATTTTGTTGGTTCTGATGAAAGTGAGACATTTGAAAGCAATCTGCAGAGTTAGAAACAGGAGACACTGAGCTTTCCACGATTCCAACATTCAGACTGAATCTCTAACTATTTAAATGCTTCACAGAGCTTGCCAGTTCACTGTAGAAGTTAAACTAGAAGTTTATTTAACTCTTTATATCATGAGTTCTAAGAGACAGGTGTGAAATTTCCATCAAATTTCTTCTCCTGGGAGGTCTGTGACGACAGAGCTGATCTGTCCAATTTAGAAAATTAATACAAGTGGTTTAGCTCATCAGCTGCATGTTTTTGTGTGGTGAATTTGTGTGTAGAATATTTTACTTCTAATATTTTTGATCAATATGTGAAATACGTAAGTTACAGTCACAACTATGATGTTTTTCATTTTAGTTCAACCTAACTCTGTCAAAACCTATTATTCTAAACTTTGGACCTAAAACTTAGTGGTGTTAGTATCTGGACTCCTGGAGTTCTGTGGGAGATTAAAGCAAAGCTTTGCTGGTTCCCAACTTATCTTGGCACACCAAGTTAAGGTTGTTTTCTGCATCCCAATCTCAACACAATGATTCTGTTTTATTCAGCCTTGGGACTGCCAGTGTGAGACAGCATGGGTTTGAAGGATGCTTTGGGTTCAGCTTAAATGTCATGGGTTTTTTGGCCTGCCTGGGAGGCTAGATCACAATAGTATTTTATAATTTATTTATAATTTATATAAATTTATATTTATATAATATTCTTATATTTATAAATAAAATAGTTCTCAGAGCACCTCTGATAGTCAATTTGCTTTCCACATAATCCTACTTACTTCCTTTCTATGATTTTTTTTTTTCCCACCACCTGCATCAAAAATCTTATTTCAAATGAAAGGTAAAAAGCCAGTTCAGCATTTCTCAAGCAAGAGGTATTTTTAATGCATTAAATATTTTTCTCCTGCCACACAATGTCTGGCTGTGAGACCAGGAGCAGCTGCTCTCCTTACGGAGCCTCTCCAGCACAGGGCGATGCAGAAATCAAGCCCAGCCCTGCTCCTGATGAAGTGTGGGGAGATGTCAGCTGGGAGATGCTGCTGCTGTTGAATATGCTGATTTTGCCTCTGGAAGGAGGCTGGGATCCCCTGAGATCTGTGATCTCTGCTGCACGTTAGAGCTGTCTCCCCAGCGAGGCAGCATGAACCAAATACATAACTTTAGGAGTTCTTCTGGCCTCAGATCTGCGCTCAGATGACAAAAAGTAAAAAGAATCAGGGCCTAATGCAGCAGAGTGTTCTGCATTGTATCTTCATTAGGCTGCTTTAGCTTTCCTCTTTTGGAAGGGTCTTTTATTTACAGATTTCAAAGCCAGATGAGAAGGAGAGTTGGTAATGCACTTCAGCCACTGCAGCACTGAAATTCAAAGGCAAGGACACAGGAGGAGAAAGATTATCATCTTATTAGTGAAGGAGGATAAAGATTATCAGGCTTCAATGATCCATTATTTATAGGAATGCTGTCCCTTCCTGTGTTACTGAGGCATTTAATGTATTTGTGCTAAAGATTAACATTGATGTTATTTTCTTTAATGTCTGTTTTCAGTCTATGCTATGGAGGTTGGCATTCAGGAGACTCAGCCAGAGGAGAAAAACAATAGTATTAATTAGGAATGTCAGTCATGGGTGTTATGAAATTCAAAATTGCCAAGTTTCCAGTGCAGTTTAGTGGTAATTATAATGGAGTGTGGAGACAAGCTGTTCTGTTCCCTCTAAAAAAATGCAGAGTTTGTTGGATCAAAGTGCTAATGCAAATCCTGGGGAATGCAATGCTGTTTCTAGAGTCACTTAGACTTTTTTGGGTTTGTTTTTGTTTTTAAAGGATGTGTTGCCACAGCTAATTCATCAACAGTAGCACTTGCTTCTTCTTCGGGGCTGTTTATCACAGGATCTCGGTCTGCTCCATAAATTATCCTCAATTTGCAAATGAGAATTTTGGCATAATGAAATAGAACTAATTTAATAGGGCTTATCTGAGTCATCAGCTGAGCTGGACACTGGAATTGGATTCCACCTGAGCATTTCCTCATTTCTCTCGAGTTAGGAACCCGAAGCTGCACCCTGCTGAGCTCCTGGGGGCTGCCTTGGCTCTGCTCTGCAGGCTGCTGGCAGGAATTTACACAACCCACGCAAACCAGGACTGTGCTCAGAGCCCTTGTATTGCCTAGACAAGGACTTTTGTCCCCATGGAAAATCTATCCTAAACTCCCCAAAATAACAACAAAACAAAACAACTCCACAAACAAACAAAAAAACAAAACCAAAAAAACCCAAAAACCACTCCACCCAACCAAAAAAACCTCTCAAAATCCCAAAAAAACAATCAAATCAACCAAACAAAAAAAAAATCAAAATAACCTCACAAAAACCCACAAAAAAAAAAAAGGAAACCAGAAAAAGTTCAGAAACATTAGGAAGGAAAGGTGCTCTGAGACTGTTGCAACCTTTTCTGAAAGCACTTTATTTGCAACGTTGGGTTTTGAGCCTGAAATGTGAAAAAGGGGCGGTTTATTGACAGCAAGTTAATTTAAAATTTATTGTCATTATTTTTAATGAAGAAAAGTCTTCCCAAAGTTATGCAAATCATAAGCAGTCTAAGGGCCTCTCTTGCAAAAGGAAAACATCAGGCTCAGTCTATGTTTGCATTTGAGTAATGCATTAAAAATCAATTAAATCCATTTGAATAATTGAGGTAAATTGGTAGTAGTGAACTGGGTTGTCCTGACTGAGGATGTAATTAACTTCCAACTAAGTAATTGTAAATTAATTAGAAACAATGTATGCTCTCCATCTTGTAAACATTTTAGCTGAGGATTGTTGGGAGTTGGAATAATAAGGTTAGATTAGAATCAACAATCGAATTCAGGGAACATTTAAGGAAATAACCCAGGGAATGATCTTATTATAGGAGAGGAGTCTTGGTTTTCATTTTCCATATCAGGGAAATGGAAAGAAGAAAATTTCTTGTGCTTACATAGCTTTGCTACAGTCCTTGTTTAGTATTTGACTGGAGTTCTAAAGTAACTTCTCATCTGAAAGATTTAATTCAGATGCTCTGATGGGACCTACTCAAACCTCAGTATTTGGTACAGGTTTGCATTTCCAACACTGCTGTTAGGTTTCTGATATTTTACTGGTACTAGGTTGCTCAGAAATAATTGGGTACTTTAAAAGAGACCTAAAAAAATGTAAATTGCTTGAAGAATTTTATTTTAAAATTCCTTTAGTATATATTTCTCTGTCAAATTTCAAATTATTAAAATGCTCTGATTTAAAATATTGAACAAATGTTTTAATAAAAAATGTACAAGTCTGCACACAGATAACTTGGTAGGATTTTCTTACAGGCAAAAAAAAAAGTAAAGATAGCATGTCCTTAGAACTTCCATTTTTTTTTGTTTTGTGCTTAATAAACTCATTTAAGGGTAAGTAAGAAGTGCTGACACCTATCACTGAAATGGAATTGACAGACTTAAACTTTGGAAAAAATTTCTGATGGCTGTCAGTTCTAATGTAAAAGCAGATGAACAGAAATTTCTGTAATTTTAACTCTTCTAATATATGGAAAACAGTTTGTGAGCATTTATTTTCCCTCAGATTATGGAAAGGACTGCAGTGCCACTTAGCTGACATGTTTAATGCTGAAGTGTTTATTTTAGTATTAATGCTTAAAAGCCAATACAAATTTAATCTTTTCATAGCTGTAGCATTTTGTGATTCAGAGTGAGTGATGCGATGAGTAATGGTAATTCTGCTGATAGCACAGAATTGGGTATGAAATGCTTTAATCAATGAATACATTACTGAAATATTTAAAGAGGAACTGCCAGCTTTCCAAGCACTGGTTGGTTTTAGAATTTGCCGGCTTTATTTTTAATATTTTATTTTTAAATCGGGGGAGATCATTTTGTATGTGAACGGAAATACCCTGGATGTTTTTGAGAGTGAAATGATGGGAGGGAGGGGATGATGAAACCCTGCACAGGCAGTGCTGTGCTGGTGAAACAGGGAACAGCTTGAGGCAGGATGTGAAGGACAATGGAAGGGAGACCATGCAGGAAATGAGGATTCTGCCTGCCCTGCTCAGATAAATGCCCTGAGCTCAGGTGTGAGGCGGGAGCTGCTGGAGTGGTGGCCAGGCAGCACCAGGACACAGCATTCCAGGGAGGTGCAGTACAAGTGCCAGGGCTTGGATTAGACAGGTTTAAACTCTCAGCTTCTCGTTAGATTTCCATCTCCCCTGGTTTCTGTAGTCTCTTTATCTCGCTTAGGAACTTTGAAAGATCAAAAATGTTGCGTCTTGACAATGATGAAAAAAGAAGTTTTGGTTCTGATCAGCTGAAATTTTACAATAGTGAGACAGTTTTATGCATCTCTAAAAGTGTCGTGATCTGAGCCTGGTGTTGCAGCACCCAAAGGGACTCGTGGGTGATAAGGGGAGAAGACCAAACAAACCTCCCCCAGCTGGCAGGAGCACGTCTGACTGCACAGGGATGAGGGATGAAGCTCATTGCAAAACATCTTCAGGGCATTATTCACCCAGGCCCCAATGAGCAAACCTTGGCCATTCAATTTCCAACAGAAATAACTCTGCTCGTCACAGATTTAGACTAGAAGTAGAGACTGTGCTGGGCTGTGCAGGCAGATAGAGAAATAGAAGTTAAAAAATGCCAGCAAGCAGTGGTGACAGCTGGCTGTCCTGGTATTCATGGTGGACCAGCAGTACAATAGAGGATCAAGCCTGAGCACTTGAAACTGCTGACAATTGGCAATGATGAAAACACAGCTGTCCTAATCCCAGTCAAGCCTATTCTTTAAGCCAAATAATAAATAAACCAGACAATGTCGAGGGCAGAATAGACAGATAAACATAAACACGAAAATTGAACTTGAATATGAAGCGATTTTTGTTTGTTTTGCAATATCACAAAACAGCAAATGCATTGGCTTTGGAAGAGTTGTGAAGATTTCCAAGCCTCTACAACAGTTCCATCTGTCCTGAGATTTATGATTAATTACATCTGCTGGGAGAAAGGAAAATGGACATTTTTTCTTTCCAACTGTTTTTTAGTAAACTCAGCTGATAAAAATGCATGTATGTTCCTACAATCAAAAAAATTCCCTTTGCTAATTGTGAAATAAGTGGATTTTCCAGCAGGCTCTATAATCCTCTACTTGTGGAAATATGATGTAAGTAATCACATAGCACTGGTGTTATGAAGATGAGCTCTTGGCATTTGCTGAACAGTATGGCTAAAATGTCTTTTTTTCAGGCTAATCTCTGAAGCAGTGTGAACAAAGTAATCAGATTGAGATGAAAAAGTTTAAGTGGATCTTCAATATGACAGAAAAGGTTTTGAGAGCACTTCAAAAGATGGAAGAGAAGGGTATATCTTCTCTTTCAGTTTTTAATCTCAGTGAATTCTATTGTGCTTGTCTGAAAAGTGACACATTATTTTTCACAAGGATTCCCAAGTGAACCCAAAGTTGTGTGCTAATACACTAAAATCAAATTAGGTAGCCAGTTCTTTTGCTTCATATGAACTGGAAATGAATTTTTAAAAAGTTAAAAGAAGTCATAAAATGTACTGTTAATCAGAGATTAAAGAATTCAGTGTTGAAAAAGTATTTTTGCCAGAAGCAAAACATTATAATGATTCTTATTAATTAGTTTAATACTTACTTTGAGGAAATACAGGAACGTGACATAAACTATATATGTAACTATTATAAAAACACTAAACAAAATTAAAGACAAAGTATAACATTTATTTTAGAAATGCACAAACTCAAGAAGTAGATTTTTTCCTGTTAGCAGGATCACAAGATAAAGAACATGGGTTTGAAAATAAGTGCCTTTTTCATTTACTTAGCTTTGGATCATGACAGAAAGAAACGTCTGCTAATGCTGCTTCTCCCAGGGTTTGTTTTATTTCACAGCAGGGATGGATGGATCTTTCCTTACCCTTCCTGAAGATTCCCTCATGTAACAACTCTCTGTGTGTGTGTTGAATTCAAAGCCTTTGGGAATTGCTGACTCTTCAGTGGGCTCTGGATCAGATCCTGATGTGACCCTGGCACCTGTTTGACCAATTTGGTTTTTCCATGCCTGAACTTGCAGTGGAATGTTCCCATAAATTTGCTGGCATTTGAACAGAGAAATAAATTTCAACAGGCTCCAGGAGGAGTTGACTCATGCCCTGGACTGGTCGGAGTCACTGGAAGGAGCAATGCAAGTTTCTTCCAGATTTTCCAGAGTTCCTGGAATGCATTAAATGCTGATCTGGAAGTTAAAATGAATGGGAAGATTCTGGGTTCTGCCATTTCACTTAGGTTGTAGTTTCTCATCTCAAAGTCTTATCAAGTTTTAGAGTTCAGTTTCAAGCACATTAAAAATGTACCTAAAAATTTTGCAGCTTATCTACGAACAACATTTAAAAAACTTTCTTTCAAGTCATAGTACTTGGTTACTACACGTTAACTCATGGTCTTTCCTTACCCTTCAAAAACCCCTAAACTTTTATTCCGTCAGCTGCTTCCCAACTTGCTGCTCTATGCCAATAGTGCAACATCTGTTTCCCTCAATGCTGCTGAATTGGTTTAGTCCCATGCTTTGGCTTCATCTCCAGCTGTTATTTTCCTCCCCAGATGCACACAGGAACCCAGGAATGTGTCACCCATTCTTTCCCAAACCCCCTGCTGGCTTTCAGCTCCATCTCTGCAGGTGTCTCCCCGTGGAGAACAAGTGTTCTGTGGCACCAATCAGCCTGTGAGGATTAAGGGATTAGTCTCTTTGACAAAAAAATGTGATTTTATTTTAGATTAGGCCTTTAGGTGCTAATTCCAGGCTGTAACACAGCAGTGCAAGGAATAGATTCAGCAATCTGCACTTCCCTCAGGGGATGCTGTGCCTGCATCTCTCTTGCAGTGAAAGATGGGATTTTGCTCAAGTGCTATTTTTACAAGCTTAACTTTCTTAGTCTTGCCTGAAAACAGAGTTCCTTTCAGGGCAGCCAGGATGCTGCTATTTCATCCCCACGTGATCCATTTCAGCAAATGCACAGTGCAGTATTTGTAGAGCTGGTTATTATTTTAGTAGTTTGTGTGGTAAAGGAAACACAAATGATGGACTTATTTCAATTCTTTTGCTTAGCCTCCTGCTACAAATTTAGCCCATATCCTCATTTCTGCATATATTAAATGTTGACATGAACACCAAAAAATAAAATAATTATATTTTCTTGGCCATCATGGACTATAGCATTGCAATTTTTTGGTCTTCTACAGAATCCCCTTATAATCAGTTATTCCACTGGAAAATGCCTGTGGGATCTGATACCTGGTAGTGGTTTATAGTGGAGATGTTTTTTAATGTTGATTTTTTTTTTCCTCTTGTCACACATCAAGGCTCAAATTATCTTACCTTGGTTTCTTACTGTATTTCTAATACCACTGTAAGGAGATCACGTCTATTCCAAAAGAAAAAGGGGGTAGAAGATTCCCTAGGAAAACTAAAACTTAAACTCAGATGTCAGCCAGGATATAGACATTATAAGAGTGAGAATAATTTAGCCTTTGAACAACTTCATTATGGCTGCAATATGTTCTCAGTTATTTGACATTTAAATACAGATGCCTTCTGCATGGCACGTGCCAGAACTCTGCAGTTCTTTGTCATGCCTAAGGCTCAGTTACCAGGTTTCCAAAATGTACAGCCCTGATTTAAATTTTATGAATCAAACCTTGACCCCTGTGCCCAAGACCTTTCATATCACAGGGGAATGAAAATTAATTTAGGCAAATTTTTGTTTTGTAAACATGAGTTCCACTGATCTCTGCCTCTCATCCGTTCATGGGCAGGACTGGTGATTTTTTTATATATTGCTGCTCACCATGGTTAGTGGGATATACCCACCTGATCCAGAATTTTTCATGGAATAAGTGTTACAGAATCAGTAGGACCTTCTACATTAAACCTTTCTAGTATGGTATAAAATTTCATAAAGCTTTTAGGAGCACTAGTTGAAATTAGTATTGATGCAATATGCCCTGCTTATGTTAGCTTTTTAAAATCAGACTTCTCTGGAAGGGGGAGGTTCTCGTGAGCTCACATGTTATTTCATTCAGGCTCTTTCCTAGGAATATAGAAATATTTGGGCACAGACAGGGTTAGATTTGCATTATGGTGCCACTCTCAAGTATCCTTTAGTGCTTTCACCTTTCTGTTTTGCAGTTGTCCACCCGCAGAGGACTGTAGTGATATTTGGTACTCTACAGATTGTCCCATCCCTAAAATTTCTCTGTCTTCCTTACTTCTCTGCTGAAGTTAAACTCCACAATCCCAGCACTACTCCTTCTAAGGCTGCCCTCAACCTTCACAGCTGCTGGTGGTTTTTATTGCTGCTTGTAGCAAATCCAACCCAGCAAATCCTCTGGCTGTCTCATCCCCTGCTGAGGATTGAGAGAGTGCCTTTGGAGCTTGGTGCATTTTCCTTAATGAAATCCAGAAAGGATCCATGAGCAAATGGAGGTTTATGACATCCCCACCAATGCTTCTTTCTCTTGCAGCTCCTTGTCCATTTTAGGTCCATCCCTCTGGGAGAAAGTTCTCTCCCAGGAAAGCTTTTCTCTGGATGTGAGAGACCTGTGGGGAATCTGTGATGTGCCAGGCATTCTGTAGTGGCCCTGGGATAGGGATGGCTCCAGCAAAGCTGACACGGGGCTTTCTTAGAAATACTGGAACAAAATTCTAGCTTAACCACTTTCCCATGGAACAAAGTATGAGGAGGAATTGTGTGCTGGTGTCTCTGTGGGGTGTGTGCCCCTGAGCCTGCTGCAGCTTTGGTGTAATGGGCACTTTAGAGGTGACTCAAATCATCATGGATCAGCATTCCAGCAAGAACTCCTACTCCTCTTATGTACCTGATGTTTTTTGAAATAATTTCTTTTTTCTAGACCTTAGAAAATTTGTGATATTCCTCTTGAAGGAATACAGCAGATACATGAGATGGGGCCCTTTAAGCACTGCTTTGCATAGGTAAAAGTGAAAAATTAAATAAATACTACACTAAAATGAAACTTAACAAACAGAATATGGATGACATGATCTCACACATTTGTAAAGCTCCACTCTTGCCACTGCAGCAGTCAGGGTTTATAAAGTGGTGGGGAGCAGATCTGAGCTCCTCCTTCCCCTGGAGACATGGTGTGGTGATATCTGAGCAGCAGTTCCTCCTTCCTGCACACTCCAGTGCCGTGGGGAGTGAAGGAGAGGGGGCTGGGAATTTAATCAAACCCTCAAAGAGGGAGTAGGAAAAAAAAAATCTCACTGTATAAGAACAAGGTAGAAAACATGATTGAATTGAACCTTCTCTACCCAGAAGGATTTTATTTGCCTTCCCCTGAGGTCATTAATTAGGTGGGTTCTTTGCCCCCTGAACATCCCTGCTGCTCACACCTTCAGTAGCATGGAAAGCACTAAAGGAGGGAGCATAGTAAACTATTTCCCTCTGCTAAAAAAAGTCTGTGGATTCCCTTGGGTGTGTTTGTACAGCTGGGTGCAGCTGTTGAGGAGATTCCTGCCAGGGCCAGGAAGGTGTGCCCAGCATCCCTCACAGCTGGAAAAGGCTGGCAGTGTTTTGGCACTTGTTTCCTCACTTTTCCTCCACACAAGACAAAGGAAATGAAAAACAAGTCAGGAGACATTTCCTAACCATTACTTTCTCTTCTAGTGTGGTTGCTTTGCAATGATTTTTCCTTGAGAGCAACTTTACCTAACCCTGCCCCCACATCCTTCATTTTCACTCCACTGATCCCCCTTTAACTCTATATCCCATTAAGATAATATTTGCCATAGGAAGGAAGCTGTAATTCAGCTTTCTGTGAGTGTGATTAATGCAGAACAGATTGTAAGCATATTGTTTTCATTAGGAAGCTGCTACTGAATGTTTCCATTTAACTTGCTGATTGCTGCTGTTGTTGCCATATGATAGAAAGTCTATTAGTCTCTGTGCCTCCTTAATTCAGCCATATGATATGAAATGTTTGTGTTCTGAAAATAGTGTCTATTGCAATGACACTTATAGGAATGATCCATAGTGGAAAGCAAAACACAGCCTGCCACATGGGGAATGGAAATAAGAATTGGGTTCTTGTCTTGCTTTAAACTGAGTGATCTGAACTAAATCCACCAATTTGCTCACAAATGGTCACACCGAGACATGTCTTGAGTCACACGTTTTTCTATTCATAGAATGATGTTCAGAAACACTCTGGCTCAAAAATGGGTGATGGGTTGTGTAAAATGATTTGAGATTATTTCTGTGGGCCCTCTATCTGTAGGTAGATTCTGCTTCCTCATAATTTTCATTTATCAGAAGAAAATATTTCTCCTGGTTCCAAAGTGTTAGGGTGGAACTAAAAGTGACCTAAACGAAATTTGGAGACTGACCAGTTGAAACCAAGAGTTAATGGAGCAGTTGTAGATGCTGACAGTATTTTCATGTCAGAATAGTAGTTTTCAAGGTGGTGTAAAAAGGGCACGAAGCTCATGAGGATACCAATTTGCATTTTTCCATTCAGTTACACAGGGAGTGTCACATTGTGATACAACTGTGCCATCAATATTTTCACTTCAAAAAACTTTGAGAGGATGATCCATCAGTGGTCATCACTCAGGCAGCACTCGGGAGTCATTCCTTCCTTGTGAACTCGGGAATTATTCCCTCCTTGTGAACTCGGGAATTATTCCCTCCTTGTGAACTCGGGAATTATTCCCTCCTTGTGAGCTCAGGAATTATTCCCTCCTTGTGAACTCAGGAATTATTCCCTCCTTGTGAACTCGGGAATTATTCCCTCCTTGTGAGCTCGGGAATTTTTCCCTCCTTGTGAGCTCGGGAATTTTTCCCTCCTTGTGACCTCAGCAATTATTCCCGAATTATTCCCTCCTTGTGAGCTCAGGAATTATTCCCTCCTTGTGAGCTCAGGAATTATTCCCTCCTTGTGAGCTCGGGAATTATTCCCTCCTTGTGAGCTCGGGAATTATTCCCTCCTTGTGAACTCAGGAATTATTTCCTCCTTGTGAGCTCTGCCTATGGAAAGCAGATTCCCCCTGCTGGGCTCGTGGCTGGGTTCCTTTAGTGCTGTTGGCACTTTGTGCTCTCTGTTGGGTGGCCCAGGGCTCTGGGTGCTCACAGGTTTGCAGAGAATTACAATGTGATGGTGAAGCTCTTACTTGCAGCTCTCCAGATTATTTAATTTTTTAACTCCAGCACCATGCAAACCACACTGAGGGCTATTAATGTAAATTAATTATTCCTCCTGCTGGCTTCTTTACAACTTCCTCATATTAAATCCATCATGCCTCACAAATTTGCATGCATTAAAGGCTTTATCATTGCCTGTGTCAGGCTCCAAGGATTGAGGAATTCCTGCTCAGCCATTTTCATGGGCAGTGGGGATCTGTGTCCACGTGGCTCCAAAGCACAGCAGAGCTGGTCCCTGTGCCCAGAGACCCTCCTGGAAATGTGACATCCCACTGCCCTTGGGCCCTGATACTTTTAGCTGCCATGGAGGATATAGGATGCAGAGAAATCTGTGCTTTTCTAATTAAATGTGATTTGTTTAGGTGTTTTTTTGTCGATTTCTAGTTCAAACTAAGGAAGCAGATAACCATGGTAACCCAGAAAAATGTGGATGTAGATCTGCTGGTGTATATCTGTGGAGAGCTGAAGAAATGTACAGAGGAGTATTTATTTATTTATTTGTTGACCAATTTATCCCATTGTTGACTTTTTGATCCTAAATGAGGATAAAAATTTCTTGAAATTGGAGAGCTTTGATAGACCCAAACACTTTATGTGCCTTTCAAAAGATTTTAACACTGTTGTGTTAATTTAAATTAAGAGCTTTCTGCTTTTACCATGATTTTAAAAAAAGAACTCTGAAATGAGGTAATTAGAAAAAAATTTAAAAATGATAAAATGTTGATGGGACTGTTTTTAATTTTAGCAAGAAAAGTTTCAAGTTTGATCTGTATTTAGGTAGTGCTTTGAAATAAACCAGCTCTCAAGTGTTTTGTTTTTTTTGAGGAAATCTCAACTATTCAACCTACTGCCCTCCACTGAAGTTTCTGTCCCCTGTGCCCCCTCAATTCAGGTGCAAACATGACCACACAAATTCACACCAAAATGTGCTGTTCAGGAAGGTCCTGTCCATGGGAGTTTGGAGACAAATCCTAAATTTGCTTGACTGCAGCACCAGTCGTTATCACTCAAGTCCTCTGTGAGTGGCAAAGGGATTCTTGTGGGTGTTGAGATGTTTATAAAAGGTTATTGTTTTCAGGGATTGTAATAATTGTCTTATTGATAATGATAACTTCTTACTGATGGCCTCTCACGCAGAATTCAAAAGGGAAAAAAAACAATGTTAGAACTGTATTTAATACTTTATTGCAGATTGCTCAACCTAATTTTTTTTCCCTGTTCTCAGTAATGTTGCAGCAAACACATGATAAGTTTTCTAGCCTAGGTTCTTAAATCCTTCTTGTAGGTGAAAAATTTGTGTATTCTGATTTCCTTCTTACAAGTGCATTTTGAAAAATATTTTCGTGAAGGTATTTTCTCCTAAAAGGCTAAATGCAGAGATTTGGATGTTTTGCTGTTGTGTAATACTGCAAAAGGCATCTGCTTGGCCCTTAAAGGTGGTCAGAGGGGTGAATAAGCAGATTTCTGTGTGTTTTCCCCTGTTTTGTAAAAATCATCATTCAAACTGTGAGCTAACCCAGTATTTTAAAAGGAAGTTCCTGAACAGAACATGCAACAGCACTGCTTCTTTTGGGAAGCTGGGCTCTGTTGTAAGTAATTCAAGTATCAAGAGTTTTCTACTGAAAATAGTTCTATTTAACTTTCCACCTATGAGGCTCTTTGTGGTTGTAATGTTGAGAACAGGGGACCTGCAGCTGCTGTTGGTAAAGATTGGTCCATTTCTTTGGTCATATGTTTATATTGTGGTAATTAAAATTAATTATAAGACTCTATTCAAAGGTTTTCAACACTGAAGTAACTTTATTATTTCAGACATCAGTCTGAGTTTTTGGTCTACTGTCAATTGAATTGAACCCTAATGTGAAATTTGGGAAGTTTGTTTCTGTTTGATTTTGAATAGACAGAGTAAAAATAAAAATTAAGAGTAAAAATTGAAACTGATGCTATATTCTGGGAAAGATTCCATTTACCCTAAAGCATGACTGACAGCCACGTGCCTGAGCAATTCTGGGTTTTTGAAGGTTTGAATCCTGGAGATGGCAGCAATTCCCAGCAGGGTGACTGAGCTGGGAACAGGCACCTGTGCTCCTGAATTCAGCTTTTTCTCTCTGCTTGCCTATTTTGAGAAAGGTTTCTTGGCTGATTGGTGAAATGTGAGCGTGTATTTCACAGTGTGGTGTTTCAGCATGTTCCTGCTTCCCTGCCCATTGTATTTCCTTGTTACCAGCTGGTTTTCCTTCTGAGACTGGGGCAAGCAGCAGGAGCAGGAAGCAGAATACCCAGTTTTGAGATGTTAATATTGAGGGAAACGTCAGCGTCAGCTGAGGATGTTGGCATTGCAATAGCAGCAGTAATTCTTTCTAAGATTTGTAGGCTGTATAGGTAAAACTCTGTGTCCCTGGAAGAATTTGGACTCAGCTAATGAGGAGCCTGTTAATGGCTCCTGGTTGTTTCTGGGGATGCAAACTGAGCAGGGTGGACACGGGATCTGTTATCAGAGAATCAGGTGTATATTGTTCTTTGTTATATGAAAAATTGACAGGTGTATATTTTCCCTGAAAGTAAACTTTTTACAGTATTCATTACAATGACACACTTCAGTCAAACTGTGTCGATTCTTTGGAGATTTTGCAGAAACTGAGTTTATATTATTTCTCTAATAAAGAAACACTAAGCAGTTAATAAATATATCAGAAGGCTTTCCACTGCATTTTGTTTCCCTTATAGCAGCATATTTTGTGTCTATAGCTACAGTATTCTACTGGGTGAAGATAAATGGATTTCATAATCTCTCACTGGGGAGAAAAGTGAGACTGGAGAAGATTGGAGCTGCATGAGCTGGATAACTTAAGATTATAGCTCTGAGAGGCAGAGCTCTAAAAAGCTATTAAAGATGTTACCTTCTTGATTGGAGATTCAGGAGCAGATGCACTGCCTTCAGCCCTGCTATGTTTTCAAATTTTCATTAAGTTTTATATTATCTTCCACCTGGCCCTTCTAAATTGCTGGTCTGAAAAGGAATCATTTTTTCAATTGTGTGTCTAAGTAGATTCATCGTCCAAAAACATTACCATTTCCTAAAGACTGGATTCAAATCCATCAGCAAAATATGAGAGAAAACACATTGTATTATTTTGACATATTCATTGAGATAATTTCTTGATGGGCTAGTGCCTAATATGTTGAACTATCACAAAGGAAAGTCCAATATTTGTTGGAAGAAATACCAATAACTGGTGGTTACAACTGTAAAAAATGTGAAATTAAGCTTTAGTTTTGTAAAGGAGGCTCATAAATTTCTTTCTTTTCTGAAAGAACTGCCTGCCATTACAGAAAAATTTCGTGTTGTGACAGGGAAGATTTCTCTCACAGTGTGATGCATTTAGTGACATTTGTGTCCATTTTAGTGAGATTTATCAGTTTGCCATTTGATTGCTGGGCACGTTCGGAGAAACTGGAACTGGTCATAGCCAGCCATCTTTTCAGAAATGCCCAGCAGCTTTGATAGCTTTAAAAGTGATCAGCAGTTCATTATCCATGGGTGCCTGGGGTACAGTTTGTGGTGGGTGACCTCAGCTTGGCTGCTGGGGGCTGCTCTCCCACTCCACGTCCCAGGCAGGACAGGCACAGAAAATGGCATGGAAAACTCTTGGCTTGAAGTAAAGGCAGTTGAATGAAAAAAAGCAGAGGTGATGTGCACAAGCAAAGCAAAACCAAAGGAAATTTCATCTCAACTTCCCACCAGCTGCCAATTTCCTGCCACTTCCCGGGAATCAGTGCCTTAGGACAGGCAGCTGGCCCTGTCCCCAGCCTCTTGTGGCAGAGGCCACCCTGCAGTCCCCACTGCCAAACCCTCAGCCCTACACCCAGTGCAGGACACAGGGCTCAGATGCTCTTGGATGAACAGATTAGCAAATAGTCTGGATTTGTTGATATCAGCACTTAGGACTTTACATAGTCCTGACCACATTCAGTGGAGGGATGAAGTTGCCTCCTCCTGTCTGTCTGCAAAAAATATTTCAGTCTGTTAAGTTTTAATGTTCACTTTGGGGAAGAAGATTGCTGGAAGGCCAGTTTTTTAAGTGTGATTTTCCCCATTATTGGCCAGGGATTTATCAAATCCCTCTGTCTTCTGCCCAGCTGATACCTAAAGATCAAAGAGAGACTTAGATGAAGATATGCTGGGATAGAAACATATTATGAAAATGGAGAGTAGGGCTTTTTCACACATCTCACTTATCTAGCTAAAGTCTTCACTGAAAGCTTTGTGTTAATAGCAAATTCTTTTCCAGCATTTTAGGTTCAGTTTTAAAAGTTCTGTTTTAAATCTCCTTATTTGTTTTAACTTCAGAAATAAATTCCAGAAATCATGCAAATTGCAGGTAGTTAGAGGGGAAAATGTTTGCATTTCTTTCAGAAGAATCTCCCAGGTTCTCACCTCATGTTTAACCACAGGAGATCAGAGAGACTCAAGAATCAAAGAGAACTTCAAGGCACAAAGAAAGACATTTTGGATAGATGTGGTCCACAGTGAATCCATGTGGACTGCAATAAAGAATATTGTACAGAAAAAGTAGGTTTAGAATAGAAATTTGAAAATCACTTGTCAAAGAGTGTAAGATAGATTGATACAAAGCTCAAAACTGACATATCTGGTTTTCTAACTGCTGTAATTTTAGGGAAAGCATAAGATGCACCAGGTTTGAGGAACACTCTTAGTGATGGTTCTGGAAGGTTGTGACTTTTGCTTTGTTCCTTTCAGAAGAAAACACTGCTTTTAGGGCTGCTCAAAGTCCATAATTCCTATTGCATGGGAAATGTCTCTATTTCAAAACTTGTTTTCCTCCCGAGTTGAAAATATTTTTCATGCTGAGTTTTTGCCCTGCCTTAGGTGAAATATTTCTCTGTTGCCTACACAGCCACAGCTGGGAGCTTCCCAGCTTGGTGAATTTGCACTCCAGTGGCAAAACCCTTCTGGTGAGCCCCATTTGGAAAGCCAAATATGTTCTGTCAAAGGAGGCAGCACAGTGGTGAGCAGGGCTAATGATTGAAGTTGTTCTGGAGAGATCAGAGACAAATTCAACACGTGACTTCCAGCATAGCCAGGAGTGCCTTTGCATTCATCAGAAATTTTGAACTGCCAAAACCCTTGTATGGATCTGGGAGCCCACTGGAAAAACTGGGTGTGCTCCCAGCTTGTGATTCCTGATAAAAAAGCCAGCATTGCTCTGAGCCTGGAAAAATCTGCAACAAATGTGATCTGGTAAATGGAAGAGCCTGTGAAACACAGAGCAGCCAATGAAGGAGAAGTGGGAAACTGAGCCAGGGAGATGTAAAGAATAAACTGAAAATGTGGATCAGTATGTTCAAAAATAGTTTGGACTAATTCACTGTGTCTCTTTTTTAACCACTGAATAGTAAGTTTTACAGCCACATTTCAGACATTTTTAGCTTGGAAGAGACCTTGGAAGATTTTCCAGTTCAGCATCCTACTCTAACTAGATCAGGATTGTGCCCTGCTGAGTTTGTATAATCTCACAGACTTCCTGGGAAATGATATATCCTAATGATACAGAGAATTATTTCTCATAATTAATCAGAATTTGTTATCCATTGCTTGTTGGCCTTTCACTGTGCATGTTTGAGGAGAATTTGGTTCCTCTCTCTATGTAACCACAGCTACAGCAAGGCCAATGCCTTTAATTTTGTAACTTCAGGGTGACTAAACCAAGTTCTTGGTATTTCCTGTCTGGTAGCTCTGTAAATATCTTGGTGGCCCTTTTCCTCTGGACTCACTCCCATTTTATATGGACTCAGTGCAGTGCCAAAGGTGACAAATGCAGAAGGGATAAAAAGAGCAGAAAAAGGCTCTTGAAGGCAGTGAAGGCAAACAAATCTCAACTCATTGAAATGTCAAATGTGAATTCTGGCAAAGGGTGGAAAATGAATAATTTTCAGCTCTTGAGTGTTCCCACAGACCCCTTATTCTCATATAGGTGCTCTGTGGAGTTTTCCTGTAGGAACTCAGAGATCCCAAAAAAGATTTCAGTTTTAACTATTCCATAAGATAGATCATGTCTGTGTAGAGGGCTGAGCTTCGTTTCAGGAAGAAAAGTCAGAATTTCTATAGGATAATGGTAGAGATGGTTGAAAAAAGGAAAAGTGAAAAATTCATGTCTATTAAGATATTAAAATTCACATTTGAGGTAGGAACTTTGAGTTATTTTTGAAGAAACAGTTTTCAGCTGTAACAGATGTTACAGGTTTGATGCAGGTAGTGTTGAATGAAACTCTGGGAGTAGAGGGGAGCAGAGTTCAAGTTTTATGATTCACTGACTGTAGGGCAATATTTTTTTAATGACATTGAATATGCAGGACAAACATTTTAACTTTCTAAAAGACAGCTGCCTTGGACTTTCTGTTGGTGTTTGCTCATCTGAACATCTCTGTCATCTCCTTGTGGTTCTCCATCTTACACTTCAAGAACTGTGGCTCCTCTTGCTCAGGGTTTGTTTAATTTTTTAATTTTGACTTTTTTGTCCTGTGCCTACTGCAAAAGGAGAAAATCCTTGTCCAAACCATAAGGATTTTTGCCAGAGGATCAGATTCCCTGGAGGGATAGATGCCAGCAATGGGATGAATTTGTAGCCTATTTTGTCATTCATTTAGAGGCCCAGGAATGCCTTGATCTCAGGCCATAGAATATCTACTGGGGTAGAAATATGTGAAATAGTGATGTTAAAAATCATGGTATTAAAAAACCTGAAGTGTAATTGGCTTGCCCTACAAAGGCTGTTTTCCCAAACTTTCCCATGTGAGGAAGGCTTGTGTGTCTCATCCCTGCACAATACTCAGCAAAGCCTCCTCAGCTGTGTGATCAAACCCACAACGATTTGGAATTAAAGTCCAATAATTTAAGTAATCCTTCTGGCATTGCAGCTCAGGACACATCAAATTGGAAATCCTATTAAGGAAAAGTGTCTATATTTATAAGAACAGGAGGTTCAAAAAGTGCAGTTGAAGCCAAAGCTTTTAAGCTGTTTCGTTCAATGGGACATGAAAAACTTGTTAAAAATAATAGTGAGGGATTCACTCAGTTTTGACAATTAAAAGAAAGGGCGAAGAATCTCCATGAATGTGAAGAATGGCAAAATAGCTTTTCTGAGAGTAGGAAGCACAAGTGGAATATGCAAAGTATTAATGTGGATGTTCTGTTGTCATATGTGCAATAAATAATCTGTGCAAAGAGAATCCAATTACTGGACACAGGAAATGAATTGTTATATTTCTAGCTTTGTAATATATTTGTATGAGTGATTTCTGTATTTGAGCTCAGTTGTGTACATTTATATTTAAAGTAGATTTCTTGTCAGATGCCTATACTGCAGTCAATTTAATTGGAAATACTCAGTAAATCAGGTGGAGGTGTCTGAGCTCCTGAAGGAGCTGGGACTTGGCCTGGATATTTCTAAGGAAGGGATAGAAGTGGCAGCTGCTTCCAGAGTTGAAGAGGCTGATGTTAATTGTCTAACCCAGTGTCCCATGTTGAAGCAGAGCCTTTGCTGACTGTGCTGTCAGTGGATATCCACGAGTGTGAATATCCACACCCACACCTGTCTGCAGACACAAACCCAATAACAACGTGTAAAGGCAGAGAAATCTAAAAAAAGGCATACAGAAAACAATCTATCTGTTTTGAAGGGCACTGCCAAAATTTTAGGAGCCTAGGGAGTACAAAATATTTTCTGTTGGATTTCAGAAACTATGGCATTTTTAAAAAATGCTACTGAAAGGCAGTGTCCAGGAGAGCACGGAAAATCCATTACAGCTCTGGCCACAGCACTTTGGACTGGGCTGGACTGGGATTAGTAAATGACAATGGTGATGTCCTTTGCCCTAAGTATTCTCCCAGTGTTACAAGACAGAAAAATGGCAGGAAATGGATAAAAATCTTTCCATTGCTTTCCCGCTATAAGAGTTTTAGACTTATTGATAAAGCATGGGAATTTTGAGAATATTTTAAAAATATCCTGGAAATAGTAATCACCCCCCCAAACTATTGCTGTTTGTTTAAATAGTGTTTGAAATTGGAGCAGCTGAACTCCTTTCTGGCAAGGATACGCAGTTAATACATTCTAAAATATTTATTTTTTGAAAAGAAAATGAAACCAAGAACTAGTCAACTTTTGTACAGATGGTAAAGACAATAGAAATTTTTATATGAAAAGAGGGACTGATCCTTTTGGTTGCCCATGGTGTTAATTCTGGATTTTGTTTATCAAGTTGTCTCTGAAACTTGCAAATATTTAATTTTCTGTAATCCCCATGCCACAGAAATCATGGTCCACAAGGATATGAATGTTCCTGTCTTGCCTTCATAAATACAGGCACCAGAACTATTTATTTGTTAGAGCTGGAGCATTGTGTACAGGGTTGGTTTTTTTGGTATTTTTTAACATTTTGTGAGGAAAATATTTTATAAATCTAACAAAAAACCATGCAATACGTTGACAATCAAGTTGTGGCTATAGGAACTGGCCACCAGTTTATTTTACACTATGGTGTGGTGTAGGACACAATAATTAAGCTTTAATCCATAGAGTTTGTTTGCCTAAAAAAAAAGTAAATCTAGGGTATTTCTGTAGAGAGGCAAACTTCTCATCCTGCTTGCCTATTTAAGTGTCTCAAAAAAAAATCCACATACACATCTAGTTTGTAACATTTTTTTCTAAAACTTTCTCAGCATGTACTCAATCCAGAAGGGTGAGAATGGCAAGATATTCCTGAGGATGGTGGCTGTGGAGTTGTTGGCACTAATAAGGTTTTAAAGCTAAATATATGGCTGAGGAGTTTGCATTTTGTCTTTTTCACACTCAAACAACAAAGTGTGGAAGAAACCAGAGTGATAATAATTTCCTGGTCTCATTTCCCAAGACTGTTATTCCTCATCTTGACATACTATTAAAATCATTTAATTATCAGTATTTTTTCTTGTCATTAGGTTACTGATGCTTCCGTTATTTTTATTTCTAAACTTTGAGTGCCCACACACAGACCTCTCCTTCATGGGCACATCCTTTGCCAAATACTTGTTTGGATCATCTGGTCTCCTTGAAGAACTTCTGGCTATATATAGTCTCTGTTGAGTGCTCTGAAGCATGATAGAATCCCCACAGAATCAATAAATCTGCACACAAGGAGGAGAATTTGACTGCTTGGTTGATTTTGATAAAAGGTTTGGTTTGGTTTTTATTTTGTTGCAGTTTAGTGATATGCATACACACAAGCAATTAATGCTTAGAGTTGCTAAAACTCCCAGAATCATTCTTAAAAAAAATAGTGGTGTTTCCTGGATATGAGTTCATCATTCTGTCTTGGGTGCAGACAACAGGATTCGGCTCTGCCTCTCCTGGGAGTTCTTTGGTTTTGTTGCTGTCATGGTTTAATGTCAGGTGTCTGCTAAGGAAGGCAGGAGCCTCCCTTGGAATGAAGGATGTAAACCCCCTCCCTCTGAATTATTATAATTTTGGATTTAAGGGGATCTCAAGCAAAGATATGGGAATAGGAATAACAGTTCTTTATTAGGAGAACTGACATAAAACAAGCAATGAAGTATTACAAAATAAAAACNAGCATTTCCCAATGGGATGATGGAATTTTATCAGTGGACTCAATGGCCCATGAGCAGAAGATCTCTCCCTGGAGGGAGGATGGGTTGTGGAAGAGATAAAGAAACTGCTCTTGCTGGTTTCTTATCAGCTGGGCCATTGATAGAAGATTACACCGCCCCTCCACCCCAGTTCCAACAGATGGTGATGGAATAACTCAGCCCTGATTGCATTTTACACTGCAGCCCATGACAGTTGCATTTCCAATTACAAAGCCTGGCATAGATGTGTTGAGGAGCCCCTGCTGGGCTGTGTGCAGGGAGGTGCTGGGGAAGGGGCTTTTTTCTCTCCATGGACACTGAGCAGACACTGAGGCTGCTTGGAAACACAGCAGCAGCCTGTGCCAGGCTTGGATTTGGGATTTCAGCAGTGGAAAACGGCCGATGCTGGCTGTTCATCTCCCACAGCCTGGCTGCACACAGATCCTCACATCTCCACCTGGAGACTGATTTGAAGGTGGCATGGTGCTGACCTGCTTCCTGTGCCTTTGCATCCAGAGGAGCATAAATGTTTATTAAAGGTGTGGCAACCTGTGGTTCCGTGGAGAATGGCACAGACTTGTGGAAATCGTGCATTTTTACAGGGGCAACTTGCTAGAGCTGCTGAGATTTTAGTGTCAGGCACATTGGTTACCCAGGGACAGGAAGCAGAATGTGTGAAATTCCATGTACATATATATATATATATCTTGCATTTGTGTGTGTATTTATATCTGTATGTGTGTAATGTTTTTATCCTGAAACTGGAGCAGATTGTATGTGTGTGGGTGGAGAGAAGGCATGGCAGTTATGGGAGGTACTCAAATGCTCAAAACTGGACCAGACTATTCCTGGGCAGCTTGCTCTGAGTGGAGGAGCACAAAGCAGATTGGACTGGGTTAGTGCCAGAGGTCCCCTCCAAGTGACATCATCCTGTGATTCTCTGAATTGTAAGTGAAAACAAGTCTAAATATGAAAGAAAGTGCAATTGTGTAGAAACTGAAAACTATTTCAGTCTACTCATCTTTCTGAAGCTGGAAGATGAATGAGGCAGTCTGGGAAAATAGTGTGGGTGACCTGTCCAGAGAAATTAAACCTCAATTTCTGTTTTAAGAGGCTGAGAACCACATCTCTTAGGTCTGGTGCTGACACTCTCAGTACGGTGAAATTTCCAAGTTCTCTTTTTTCTGCTCCTTTCAAGTTACAGACACAGTGAATAACTCATCTCAGCAGCCCAGCAGGATGTGCATCCCCTGAGATTCCCTTTGGCAGGTTACACATTTGTAGTGCAGGTAGTAGTTTTGATAGATGCACTGACTATTAATGTGTGACTCCACTTGGAGCAGCTGAGGGGATCTGCTCAGCTACTCACAAAGTTTCTCTGAGACATTTACATAACTACATTTTATTAAACATTCCCTTTTCCTGCTGTTATTATGGAGAACACCTAATTTATAGCCAATTCTTAGATCCCTCTCCATCTGTCTTGATCTAACACTATTTTTAAAGGATGACCCAATGGCAAATAGTTAATCTTTTTCTTTAGACTGCTAATTGTACATGCTTGAAGTAGAGCTGTGGTTTTTCAGATGGGCTGTGCTTCTTCACGTCCTGCTAGAATGAGTCATCCTGTTTCTGAAGGTTTCATTAACAATAAATAAAACTTTTCTTTTGTGTGGTTCCTGATAGCACCCCTTCTATAATTTTTATTGTCATTTGCTGATGTGTGTCTGTAAAGATGCAAACACAGAGGAAAATATTATTTTGTCAGTAATTCCTTATGTGAGAAGCAGTATCTTGAAAACACCTGAAAAATTTTCTTCACTCTGTTGCTTCAAATCTTCCTCCTGTACACATATTCATTTACACATACAAACACAAAATACTTAAAAATGTTGTCTTCCCAACACACTCACAGATGCCTGTGACTTTTTTTAACTTTTGCTATTTATCAGAGAAAACACTGCCACTCTTGTGAAAATAGAAACTAATACCACTTACACCACCTCTAAAGAACTAAAAATGTCAAGGGGGCCATAAAAGGAAAATAACACAGTTTGTTTTGGAAATTGTTCCATGACAACTTCTGTAATCATTTTGACAAAAGTTCTGTAAACCGAAACCTTTGTACTTTCTCAATTGAACGAGCTCTGAAGGCACAATGCATCACCAGAAATAGAAATTAAAGACTTTCTTTTTATTCTCAGCAAGAAGCTCTGCACTCTGTGCCTCCAGAGTAAAGATGTTCTCTGAAACAAACAGAGAATTTTGGTGTGTGATATATTATATTATAATGTGCACTGCTTCCTTGACTTTTATCCTTTCTGCTGCTCTGGAAACAAAACAGATCTGGCTTCTTTGCATACTAATAAATATTGCTGCTTGTAATTATTCAGTGGTTACAGTGGTACTCCTTGGAGATGAATCTTTGCTACATTATTTGCTTTGTTTCTGTTATTTGGAGCCTTTAGTTCAACTGTAAAACAAGGCTTTATTTTTGTTGTGATGTTTATTACCTCGGTATTTTTTTCCATCTGTAAGGCAGGGATTGGAGCAGCTGTTTGGGACCTGATTCTCTGCAAACAAAAGTCACTTTACAATATTTCAATTTCTAGAAAATGTGCACCTGGTATAAAAAAAAATTCTCTTGCATGTTCTGTTCTATAGTTTTGGTAGAAGTCAAAGATCAGCCTCTGCACCACTCTAGATCAGAGTGCAGAAACTTCTCTTGAGTTGCCATAAGTAATCAAATAAATGGTATTTATATTGTGTGATGGAAGATGTGTAATATTTTTAATTTTGGTTTGGATAAGCATCCCATGTTTTACTATATCTGTGATCCTTTCCATGTACGTTTGCCAAGTTTTCATTAGACAAAGCCAAAAATACAAGTGATTACAAAAACCTCATTTCAGTTGAAGTTAATTTCTTTGAACATATGATACCAGTTATAGTCTCAACCAGGTACAGAAATAAGAAGAAAAGAAAGCTGAACAAGTAGATAATCTGAAGAATAAACACCTGTAATAGAGGAAAACTTCAAATGGTATTCTTTCCATCAACTCATGACCAAAGCAATTTATAGATTTATTTAATGACATGTAATTAATTGGCAGTCAGGGAATTAGATATTTGGAGAGATTCAGCCATTCTGTAGATTAGCCACAGTAGTTGACATTTGTGAAATATTATTATGGAACTATAAATTTCTAAGCCCTTTTGTAACCAAGCCCTGAGAGTTTGTTTTCCCCTACTTGCCTGTCCTGTTTTGTAGCCACCCCTCTCCCTGTCCTTGCTGTGGGGTCCAGCACAGCAGCCCAGGTGACTCCTTGTGCTTAGCTGGGGTTCTCATGCTGCTGGGGTCACTTCTGGCAGATACTGAGTCAAATATCCCTCTCATCACCTGTCACCCTCCTCTCTCTCTCCTCTGTTACAAATTTTCGTGTTGCTTGGATATTACTTTTCAAGCTGACTTGGTTTTTTTCCTTTATCACTGCTTAATCCTGCAAAGGGCCTTTGGCTTTAGCATTATCAGTTCAGGGGCTCCTTTCTCAGTTTAGGGGTTTGGGTTTTGTTTCTCAGCTGTTGTGTATCCCTGTGCCAAGAGAGGGACCCACACTCATTTCCCCTTGGAGCCCAGAGCACTCCAGGAGAGCAGCAGGAACCTCCCTGTTCAGGGAAGAGTTTGGGTTCACTCCCCACCCCTCTGCTCTGTGCTCATCTTTAATTTTCACTTTGCACATGGAGCTGACACCTGCAGGAGCCTGTTCTGGGTTAACTTCTAAGTTGCTTGTTTTTTTTGTTGAAGATTATGTTTCTTTTAATGAAGATAAATGCACGGAAGGCACTGACAGGGTGAGAACAGCATTCAGCTGAGGAGTCAGCTCTGCCCCATCAACATCTGTTTCATCTGCTTTTGGTGCTCTCCTTTCTGTGTGCTGTACTCCTGAATAGACCCTGAAATGCAAACAATTGCTGATCATGCTGCTGGCTCTGATAACATAACTCCTAATGTTGCCCTAATTACGTACATTATAAAACTGTCAGGCCTGGAACATTTGGTCTCTCAAGGCAGCTCTCCAATTAATCTTTTCCTTTTTTATGAGAGATCTTGTTATGTGATTGTCTTTTGGGGAGGAATTAGAAAGTTTTATGTTACAGTGGTGGGTGATTTTTTTAAAGCTCTCACTGATAATTGAGCAAGAAGACTTCAGAGTTACCCTTTTAAAAATTGTTTTTATTGCAGCATCTGAAAGAATGTTGTCTTTACTATTAATGCACAACTGCAGAGGGAAAAATCATAGAACAAGCCAGGTTGGAATGGACTTTGAAAGATTATCTGGTCCAACTTTTTGTGGAGAAAAGGAGCCTTTCTAGCACCCTGCCCAGTCGTGTTTCAAAAAGCCTCCATTGATGGGGATTCTGCCACATCCAAGGGATGGTTGTCTCAGAGCATCCTTGTTTTCACTGTGGAAAAAAATCAAATATCAAGGTGAAATCTCTCCTGGTGCAGCTTGTACCTGTTGCTCCTAAGATTCAAAAGGTGATTCCTTGTGCAGGCAGAGCCCTCACCCCCCTGGAGCTGCCTGCTCAGTCCTGACCACTGTGAGGAGAGCACTCCTCAGGCAAAAAGGGCTGCTTCAAATCCACCCAAAAATACATTTTCCTCATTCTTCAGCCCAGAGAGTGTGAAAGCTAATGTTTTGATTTGAATGAGGAATTCTGTTTCGTGGCATTCTTTTCCCACCCCTGAACCTGTGGTTAAAGCAGAGGGTGAAGGTCCAGATCCTGAAAGTTGCTGGTGCTGCTATTTTATTCTATATAAAATGGGAGGATCATGTTTAAATATATGCTTAATTTAAAGTACAGATTTGAACCAAGGTCTTTTATTTCTCAAATTGTGCACCTGGCTGCATTATTATAGTATAATACCTCCCCATCTTTCTAGAAGTAAATGCTTCATTTTTCTTCTAAACAATGAAATCATTTACTGAAAAATAAGCCAGCAGATCAGTGTGCTTTAGTCAGGTAAATGTCTAAGCCACCAAAATACAAAGATAGCTTTCTCTATAATAGAGTGATTTTTAAAGTATTTTATATAAAATTTTTATATAAAATAATGGCCCTGATATTATCCAGTTTTGCCAGGATCTGGGTCTGTAGGCATAAAGCCTGTGCCTCTACTTGTTAAATAGAGGTTCAAGACTGATCAATGTTTTTTTCCACTCTGAAAATCTTGATATTCTTAAAATTAGCTTGCAGAAAAAAAATTAAATCCTGTCACCCTCGTGGAATGATAGTACTGGGGCTTTTTCTGTCTATAAATCTGGAGATATAAAAGATGACAAGGATGAAAGTGTGATGTAGATTCAAGAATCTGTCTGCAATATACTGTCCTTTTGTTCAGTGCAGCTCTAATGCTTTCATTCACCTTGTTTGTAACTATTTCCTTTATAAATTATCATAAACCTGAAAAGGTGAGCTATTTTTTAGCCTTAACATAACCAGCACTGCCTTATTTCAAAATCTAATACAATTATGAACACACTGTAACTTTTGGATGATTAAATTGCAAATTGTGGGTGTCCACGAGGCAAGAAGATATATTAAATTTTTTTCACCTTCATAACTCATCCTCACACTCACTGGATATTTTTCAGGATCACACCAAGCTGTGCTTGTTCTGCCTGAGGTATGTTCTTCAGTATTTATGGTTTATCAGATGTACAGGAGATCTTCTTCAAGGAGATACTCATACATCATTTGAACTTCAGTAGTTATTACATTGTTTTAATGGAAAAATGTTATAAATGAATGAGTTTTATTCTCTCTGAGACACTTATATTTTTTGAACATGACTTTCTCGATGATGTTATTTTTTTGTTCTATAAGAACATGAACTTGTTTATTGCTCACTCATTTTATAAACATATCTCCATTTCTCCTTGGAGAGCTGTAAAGAAAAAAAAGGTCAGCAAGCAGAAGCTAAGTAATCCGAGTGCAGTTTTACAGAAGTTTTGTGGAATAAACGTGACTAAAGCTAACATCAAAGTAATGAAGACAAACACTTTCCCTCTTATTTGCATTGTATTTGAATGAGGAATATAATCTACAAAGAGATGTTTAAAAGTAAGGTTTTGATTTATAGCTGTAAACTGAGGGGTAACTGGCTTAATCCACATGGAAAACACCTGCAGTTTTTATGAACTTAGACCGTGAGCTCGTCAAATTAGAAGACTGAGTGTCCTTATCTTGCAAAGAGGCCCGAGATCCCCAGGATGCAGGTGTTGTAGTGTTTGTTGGTGGAGCAGAGAGCTTTTCTGCTGTTCCTTGGTGCAGAGCTCTCCTCTCTGACACCCCTGATGGCAGTGCTGCAGGTGCCCAGCTCACCGGGCTGCTCTGAGGGGCTCCATTTGCCCCATTTCCTTTTCCATCGCTGTTGTATTTGTGATTGTTGGCCAAATCCTGTGCAGGGCAGCAACCCTCCGGTGCTCCTGTTGTGAAGGCATTTTTTTTCTCTTCAGTATTTCCTCCTGTATGTTGCTTGTCTGGGACTCCTGACACAAAATCTCCCCCACCCTGCCCCAGGCAGTGGCATTGCAGAGTTGCAGGAATGTTCTCTGTCCACTGTGGGATCTCTGATCCATGAAGATCGCTGTGCTCCTTTCCCCCAGCATTCCTGACACTGGGAAGGGCTAAAGAAGGCTTGCGGAGTTTCAGGCTTTTGGCAAGGGCAGTGATGCCGTAGGATATAGCTTTTATATTTTTCAGATCTTGTACTGCTTTAGTGTATAACCATAAAACTGCTTAGCCTGTCTGCTGCTGTTCTCCTGTCTCATTCTCTAGGCCTGGAATCAAGGACACCTCACTATCTCAGGCCCTGAAAAAATGTAAACAACAGTGAGTTGGGGAGGCAGACTTGGAGTAAACGACTTCATTATCTGAGGCTGTAGTTGGAGGATTAACCCCTCATGTGTAAATGGACCAGATTTATAATTGTGTGACAAACCTGTGACCATTGCCCATCTTGGGTGTCGCCTCTGGGAGGCTCCTGGCTGCCCAAGGTGTAACAATTGAGTCTCTAACAAATACCTGCTTTTATCTCCTAATCTTGCCTAGCCTCTCNGGCCCTGAAAAAATGTAAACAACAGTGAGTTGGGGAGGCAGACTTGGAGTAAACGACTTCATTATCTGAGGCTGTAGTTGGAGGATTAACCCCTCATGTGTAAATGGACCAGATTTATAATTGTGTGACAAACCCGTGACCATTGCCCATCTTGGGTGTCGCCTCTGGGAGGCTCCTGGCTGCCCAAGGTGTAAAAATTGAAGGTCTCTAACAAACACCTGCTTTTACTCTCCTAATCTTGCCTAGCCTCTGCTCTAGGCAGCCACTCCAAGGCATCAACAGAGACAGATTTATTTCTGCATGCAATTTAGGAAACCGTTGTGTAGAGCAACAAAAGGGCAAAACCCCCCAAAGTGCACATTAAATCACCTTTGTTAATCTAAGTGTGCTACCCAAATCTGCAGCAGTCCTCCCAGGGAGTGCTGTCTGAATCAGGGATGTTGATAGTAGAGAGAGCCTGGAATGGTCACAGAGTGCTTGAAAGTAGCAGAAGTGGGAATTGAGAGATCCTGAGATTATTTACACATGAATTGGAGACAGTCTGTCTCCATTTCTTGGGACAGAAGTAGGTCCAAGTAGTGCTGGTCTTGTTCCTTTCTTGTTCCTGTTTCAGGTGGAAGAAGTGAGGACATTTTGGATGTCTTCTCCAGATAACTTAATATTTGCTTCTTTTTAGTTTATCTTTTCAACGATTGCACTGGATAGTATTGCAAAGTTGTATAAAATTAAAATTAAGTTTGAAATAGGTTTTGTTAATTACAGTATTTAACTGTTGTGGTTATTGTTTCCTAAGAGATTAATGAGGTGAATTATTGTCACATAATTAAACTACAGTATATCTAATCTCTTTCATACCCTTGTGGTTTACTGTTATTCAAGTATCACTTGAAGGTTAATTTCACTTAGCTGATATATATTTGACTTTGGCAATAGAGTTGTTATCAAAATATGTTTTTAAGTCTATTTGAAAGTCATTAGGCAACAGTGTTGCCAAAATTATCACTTGAAGCTTTACAAATGAAGGTAAGGTCATAAAAACCAGTTAAATTGGCAGTCGCATGCAGATACAAATTCAAAACATCCCCTAAAATGTTTTTGACTGGAGCCTTTTCCTAGAAGCAAGGAATTCCTCAGTTCCTGGTCAGAGGCTGCTCAGATCAGCTCACTGGCTGCTTCCTGAGGTACTTGGGCAAGAAATCTTTTTTTCTTGCTGCACAAAAATTAGGAACAAGCAGTAATATATTAATAGGAAAAGACAATACTACAAACTCTGCTCAACATGCCTTTTCTCCCACAGAAACAGATTAATTTATATACTTCCAATTTTTTAATCCCCAAGCCCCAACTTTTTCCTCCTTGAGCCATACTCAGCATCATTTAATAATTTAATTCACTATTCCCGATTTATTCTCATGCTGGATCTATTTAAAAGATTGGTATTCTATGTATTATATTACAATAGCAAATTCTTATTTTGTCCTCGTATTAGTCACAGATCTTTTACATCAGTTTTTTGCTTTCTCTTCAGTAATCCGAAGAAATTACCTGCTCTATAACTCTGCAATTTCCTATAAGTTATGGTGCCAAAGATTTGGATCTATTATTTTCTCTCATTTCTCTCTCGTCTCAACCCTGTATAATGTGGACAAAATTAAAATTCTTTTCATAAAATTATAGTTAAGAGTAGAATCAACCCCATAATGAGACCTTTTAAGAAAATAAGAATTCAGTGGCATGGAACTTAATAGTTTTGATATTCATTCATGATATAGAAGCTAAAGTAGTAAGTGGTTACAATTTTAAATCCAGAGATTGTCTCACTTCTGAACAGAATTCACAAATCTTTGCTGTCTGAAAAATACAGGGTTCTTGAGCATTTAATCTAAGTTGTATTTTATTTTTAGAGATTTATTAGCCAATATTGAAATGGGGAAATCACTCAATAACTTTCTCGGTTATGACCCTCTTAAAAGACATCCCATTTTGTATTTCTAGAATAATTTCCTCTTCTATATACTTTTCACTATAAATACCCCACCATTTGTTTAATTTTCCTCTGTAATGAGTTAGAAGAGGATCCTTTGTGTCAAGCACAACGTGTTCCATTTTTTCCTGTTTACATGTTTTACCTTCCGGTGCTGTGGAATTCCTTGAGGTGCCAGCTCATGGCCCGTGTGCCGTGGGTAAGGCCATAAATCACAATTCTCCAGGTCACTCTGAAATTGTTTGCTCCTTCTCCCCTGCTTCTGTTGCCTCAGAAACCGTGTGCCATCCGCAAATGTAACGATTTTGAACACAACATGCCAAGGTCAGGACTCTGGAAAATAATCTAAAGTTGTAAGCTCTCAGGAGCTGCAGTCCCCCCGTGCACTCCACAGCTGGCCTGCTCCTTGCTGCTGCTGTGTGTCTTTGAATCTGCTGGAATTTGTTTTGTCAGTCCTTTGCAAACATGTTCACCTCCTTTCAAATCAGTCTGCTCTGTGCTTTTCAGAGTTCCAGATAAATTGCCCATTACGTTGGGATTGTTGCCAGGTAAGTAACATAGGAAAGGAATTCAAGTTGAGTTGTCTGCCATGACCTCCTTTTTCTCTGTATTCTGCCTCCTGTCATGGTCTTCTAAGTCAGGCATTTCTAAATCTGGCTTAATAATTTTCTGTCTTCTGCATAGCTGAGTGCAGGATTAGAAGCTTGGGCTTTCTATGGTCTTGGAGCCTTTTAAAGTAAAAGGATATATTAACTGGTACTGTAGTTCTCAATACTCCCTTCCTTCCTCCACGAGTTATCACAAATCCTGCCAAGGGCTTTCCTTTTCCCCTTACCATTTTTGTACTGATTTCTCAGTTGTAATTCAACTAGGCCTGGAGCTTTGGCAATGTTTAATAGTTATAATTGCCTAATTAAGGTATCAGCTCTAGTAGACCAGAAGCCTTCTTTCTCCTCTGTCTTTCCAGTTTTCAGGAGTGTGTTCACCACTTCTGTCAGATTCTCCTCCTTTGAGTATTCATTATGAGCTGTCTATAAAGATATGAGTAATCTGTCTATTTTTAAAACTGCTTTGCTTGAAGATATTTCTTCCATTCCTGGCAGGCTACAAGTAAGTGAACAAAAAAACCCACAGTTACACAGAAAATTTTGTATTACTGTGAAACAGCAGAAATTCATCTTTTTCCTTGCTTTTCAGGAAAAATATAAACTGTGTAACAACAGCATGTGTGCCTGAGAGAGAAAAGGAGATGCTTGGGGACTGAGTGTAACCTGTGGTGATAAGAAGGGGTAGAGATAATTAAAGTTAATTGGCAAAAAATGAAGTCAAATCCTGCCAGGTGAATGTGTTTTGCCTGTGACAGTCACTGGTGGGTGATTGCTCTGTCTTTGCTCCAGCCTGGGAGTTTTTTCTCTCCAGTTTTTCCCACTTTTCCCTGTGCCATGGGGGACAGAGCACTGACCAACAGCTGGGTGGGGGCTGGCCAGCCCAGCCCAATCATTGAGCTCAGTGTTAAGCAGGAGGGGACAGAGAGTGCCAGCGTGGGGACGCTTGAGGGACCCTGCCCTGCTCACCCTGTGCTTCCCTTGGCACACCCATTTACAGATATGGGGTGTGTGTTCCTTATCCACCAGCAGGGATCCATATCCTGGGCCAAAAGGGAACTGGCTGATGTGCACCTGTGCAGGGGAGTGCAGCTTCAGAGCTCCTGAGTGTGCTGAATGCCGTTTAGAATGTTGGTGTGATTATTATATTTACACAGTTCCTCCTGTTCTCGATTCTTGGAGGGTTGTTCAAACTTGACTGCACAAAAATGATCCAAACTGATATTTGAAAAAGTGTTTTTAGCTGAGCAGTCCTAGCTCAGGAGGGGTTTATCCTTTAAAGTTCTCTTAGAGTGTTCTAGAGAATTAGAACATTTCCTTGCAGATCTTGGGAGGGCTTCTTCAGTCTGTAAGGAAGCACATAGGGGTTGTGTGTCCCAAAGGAAGTTCTTGCAGAATTCCCTGAAACACCAACAGCCAGTGGCAAAGGCAGGGGAGGGAACTGCCAATCTGCTCCCCTGCACATTTTGTTTTCTGTGTCTGTAAATCTTGTATTTGGCTCCAGTTTATATTCACATCTATTCCAGTAAATATCACATTTCCTTTCGGAGAGGATGCTTAACATTCCATAAAGGATTTGTACTCTTTTCCTTCTTCTGCCCTTATACAGATATTTAGATGTCTCCTCTGTAGGAGAAAAAAATGTTATTGAGTCCTGTGTCATTTCACACGTGAGACTTGAGTGTGTGACACTGTGCAGCCTCCTGCATTACACTGATGGAGATAAATCGTGTCAAAATTACCCTTACACCACTTAGCTCTGGTAATTGTCCAAGTGTTATAGTAACAGTTTCTGGCATGTACAGTGGGTGAGTATGAGTTTCAGAGTGTCAAATTCAGTACAATTTTTGCAGCAGTGTTGTTTTCTAGCTCCTGATGTTGTAGTTAAGATGAGGGAAATGCACTATTTTGGAAACAGGGATGTGAACTGCATGGACTCCACCTCTAAAGAATGCAAAGAGAATAAATCTTGGTGGCACAAAACACAGTGTAATTTGAAGCTAACAAAATTTTCAGGTAGAAACCAGGATCTCATAAAATGATGGAAGGGGAGGGTCCTAACTTCATCACTTCTGTTCTGGACAGAAGTGGGCTGAACTGGAAATCTCTGGAGAAGCAATGCTGTCTTTCTGTGAGGAGGAGTGGGGCCAAGAAAACACAAGGATGGACCTGATTTTGGGAAGGGACTGCTGGCAAAGGCAGTGAGATTGGGGAGCAAGGTGCAGTGATAACTTGGGAATTACAGCTCTGCTGGGGGCTTCAGGAACAATATTAATGTACCTGCTTTTAGTTGTGTGCCTGAGAGGGATAGAGGAGGCTTCAGGAAATTCAGCTGTGTTTGCACAGGAACTGAGATTTTATTGCCAGGCTGGAGCCTCCCTTTCCAGCTGGAGGATAAAGTGGGAGCTCTGCCAAGAGGAAGAGGCAGGGTAGAGGATGAGGTTTGTGGCCACTGCGGTAGGGCAGGTACAAAGTGGGAGGATTCCACTGATATTCCATCAGCCTGTGGTCACTAATTTCTAGTGGGTGGTGATGGATAACAATACTGCAGGCACGAATTGTTAATGTTACTGAGAAAAACAGGACAAAGCTTCCCATTCTGTCTGGGCTCCCATTCATTCCCCTGAGCCTCAGGATGCTGTTTGTAGTTCCATGAGCTGGCAAGGTGCAAGAGAAAGACTTTTAGCTCAGTCACACCTGCCTTATTCTCAGTGTTTCCAAAGGTGCTGTCAGTTCTGCACCAAACAGATCAGAGCTTTCCTTGGTGAAGATCCTTGTGGCTGAAAGGAAAAAACCATGGCAGACAGAAAGCCAGGGCAGAGTCACTGCTCAGACACTGCCTCCTCACTTCCCTTTCAGCTTTCTCTAAACACAGCTACCAAGAAGTGTGGACGCAGAATCTCTGTTTTTCAGTGCCACAGTGGTTAATGATTGTATTTGTAAATGTTTCACAGGAGAAACACTTACATTGGTAAATTAAGAAACACTTAAAATAACGGTCTTCAAAAATGTTATCAACCAAACATTCCATTTTGAAGAGGTGCATCTTGCCCATAGAACAAAAAATATTATACTGCTCTCATCAGACACAGACATTTTTTTCTATTTTTCAACATTTGTTGGGTAATCAATGTTCACTATTTGCTGTTCATCTGCTTCTTAAATTTTAACAAGTAATTCTACTTATAATTGTGACTCTTCCTGATTTTGTCAAAATTGGCACCTGCTGTGTGTAGGATAATAGCACAACTCAACGTGTACTGTAGAAGAACTGATTTGCTGCTCATTTTACCTGGAAATATCTGAATTATAAGTGGAATTACCCTGTTGAAACACAATTACTGGGGATTTAGGTGAGTAGAGATTTTTATGTGTGTAACAAGAAGCAAACACCAAATACATGTGATTTTCTTTGTTATGGATGCAGAAAAGTAGCAAAAATTAAAGTGACCAAAAAAACTTTTCTTACTAGATTTTATCTGGTTGTAATGAAGCAGGGGAAAGATTTCTGAGCAATTACAAATAGTCACTTTTCACCTGCAATGAAACTTTCCCCTTGCAAGAAAGAAATTGAATCGGTGGCAGTTACTCATCTCATTAGCAGATGAATGAAGCTTTGGTGATTCTGTGTGCAAGGGGAGATCCCAAGGTTCTTGATCCTGCATTTGGCAGGGCTCTGGAAGGCAGGGAGCACAAAAGGACAAGAATTTAGTGCTGTGGTTCTGAGGGCTGGTGTCTGGTGGGCAGTGGGATGCACAGTGTTAAAATTGGATCCTGGTATCCTCATGTCCTCAGGGTGTGGGGCAGGGGGAGGCTGTCCCCTTCCTCCAGCACACAGCATTGTCATCCTCAGGGGGCCTCTGCAGCCAGAGAATCCCACACTGCAGACTGATGAGCTCCCTACGAAAGCTGGAGACAGCAGTGATGGGGAAAGGGGGAAACCTTCCCCTTCTTTTGCTCTTTGGAGTAGGAGCAAGGAAAGGCTGATCTCTGCTGGTTTTCTGTGAGGGCTGGGCTGTGTCCAACAGCTGGAGCAGAGCCTCTGCAGCCACTTTATCCTGAGATTTCCTTACCTGGACTGCTTCAGGGGCTTGTGGGGACTCTGGGGGATGAGCTGGGGTCCTTCCTCACCCCAGGGGAATTGGTGAGCTGGATCCTGTCCCATCCCAGGGGAATTGGTGAGCTGGATCCTGTTCTATCCCATGGGAATTGGTGAGCTGGATCCTGTCCCATCCCAGGGGAATTGGTGAGCTGGATCCTGTCTCATCCCAGGGGAATTGGTGAGGTTGTTTCTGTCCCATCCCAAGGGAATTGGTGAGCTGGATCCTGTCTCACCCCATGGGAATTGGTGAGCTGGATCCTGTCCCATCCCAAGGGAATTGGTGAACTGGATCCTGTCCCATCCCAAGGGAATTGGTGAGCTGGATTCTGTTCTATCCCAAGGGAATTGGTGAACTGGATCCTGTCCCATCCCAAGGGAATTGGTGAGGTTGTTCCTGTCCCATCCCACAGGAATAACTCTCTGTTGCCCGTGCCCTGCCCTGGAGCCCAGGCTCAGCACGTGCTGCAGTTCCCTGGTGGAATTTGCATCCCCAGCCTCGGGAGAGCAGAGGTTTGGCTTTGCCAAGGGGTGCTCAGGGAGATGAGGGCAGAGCTTTGCCAGCAAGTGTTGAAGTGAACAATAAAACCACAGAAACTTTAGTTGTTGCATATTTACTGTTTATCTGCCTGAGACTCAGGCAAATTAACAGCAGCCATCTCATTTTTGTTTCTTACAGATTATTCTCCTGTGACTTTTAATTAAAACTTCCCTTAGGCATAGAAGAGCCATCGGTGATTTTTTTTTCTGGACTCTCTCAGCTTTAATTACCTTTTAGGATTTGAAATAAGCCTTATGTTTGCACCAGATCATATTTACTACAGAAGGAAGTAGCAAAGGGATCAGCAGGGATATTTACTATAAAATCGAAATTTCATGAAAAATATATTTAAAATGTAGTCAAGTAAACATACCCTTCCCCCTCCTAAAAGCCCCGTGGCCAGGTTTAATACTCTTTCATGTATTTTAGACTGAATAACTTGTGTTGAATCTCCCATTCCTGCACCATTCAATTTTTACTGGGAATATGATTACATTGAAACGAGACTCCATCGGAGGAATAAGATATTGGATGGGCAGTAGACCAAGGCAAATTTCTGAGCAGTTTTGCATAAATGTTTTTCCAATCATAATAGCAGCTTCAGAACTTAGGCAGAAGAGCTAACCTGTCAGAGTGCAATTTCTATTCACTGCTGCTCCAAACACCTTGTTTGCCAGAGAATCATCCCGTTTGTTTTGTGTTTACCTGCAAATAAATTTGGTATAAAAAAAAACTCAAGTGGGTATAATGTCATTCCAGCTGGAGAGAGGGGAGGATTTCAGCCACTAATAGGTGTGTAAATATGGGGTATGTATTCATACACTTCTGAGGCACATCAGTGCCAGAGAAAGTGGGAGCAGGGGGAGTTAATGGGATGAGCTCCCCAGGACTCCAGCAGGGAGCAGGCAGCGTGGGTTGGAGTGTGAGCACAGGATGAATAAAATAGTCCTAATAATTTCCTGCTGTTGACTGAAGAATTGCTGTCAGGTCTGGTAAAAACAGTTGAATTTCAGCAGGACTTAGAATTAATGTGTAATGCTGAGAAGGTGAAATATTTTTGGGAAGCATCTTTGGACTGAGGAGAGGCCCATAATGCTCTCCATAGAAATGGGTTCCTTGGCAGAGAGTCCCTGCAGGTAGGCAGGGACAGTTCAAGCTGTATTTTATTAATTTTATTCATTTTTGGAACAGCCCAAAGTGTATTTTATTCAAGGTTTTGGGATGTGTATATCGAGGCACTGAAAGTACTTGTGTGTGTACACAAATATTTCCAAAGGGCACAACCCAGGCTCGCCTCAGCTCATCAGTATGAGCAGTGCAGCTGAAGAGGCACTTTCTCATTTTGCTTTTTTGTATAGAAGTGAAGAAATCTCTGAGGGGAATAAGGGCTTCCATTGCCTTATTGAATTGATGATATTTTGGTGGCTGTTGTTAATCAGATGATAATATTACTGTTGGCTTCAGCCTAACGATTTTTTTTAATATCATTGACTGGCTGGCTGGCTGCTTCATGTGCTTTTAGACAAACAGGAAATAGGGTTAGAAAAAAATAAAATTAACTTTTCTTTTATTTACTTAATTCTGAGCTGGTCTATTTGCCCCAAATCTCCAAATAACAGGCTTAAGTTTTGCTTTTTGTGTACTTTAGCCATTGAGGAACTGCACAGGCAAATCACACTTCTGGACTCAAAAATGGACTTGATTTGAAATTATCATTTTCTGCTTCTATATAACGGGCATTCTGCACACAAAGTGGTTTTTCACAGATGAATATTCTGTGCGTTTAATTTACATTCTGCATATGGCTGCAGTAGAGGTATTTAGCATAAAAAAAAAAAGATGAAGAGGAAGAATGGAAGAAATACTTTTTAAATTAATGGTATAAAATTGTGTGCTCCTGTTTACCCTTGCTAATAATATAACAAGCCAAAGACATTCATCAAGAAGAAAGGCTGTAATTAGTTAAGTGAAATATGATGCAATGCACAATTAACATGTGTTACAGCATGTCAGTAGACTCATGCCAATAAAACAGTAATGTCAGCTAAAGGATTTGACATTTATGTGGATAATAAAATATTGACAGTTAAATCAGGGATTTTTTTTAAAATTAGTTTTCTGGAAGAAACTCTTTGGCTTAAAAACCTACAGCAGATATCATTAGGAAAATCCATCACCTACAGGCAGCCTGCTCCATAAGGATTCAGTGGGTGTCAGGCAGTAAAATACCTTAGAAACAATCTGGCATTAACTTACTGGAATCTCTTACTGTAGAAATTCTAGAAAACACGATCTCTCATATGTAGAAACTTTTCCTGTGTTAAACACTTTCTTCATTTGTATTTAATAACCTCCTTGAGTTCTCACAAATGATCTTCCCTTCTCAATGAAAGGCATCACCTCAGCCCTGCAGTGTTCCTCTCCCATCCCATTTGGTTCTTTTCTGGTGTGTGCACATCTCACTGCCCTCCCCGGGAGGGAACCTGGGCTGGTTGGATTCTGTGAGACCCCCCAAACTGAGACCCCCACCTTGTCTGAGTGGTGCCAGGCAAACTGGAGGCACAAAGGCTGTAAATTTGGTGATAGCCTGCAGGAAAGCTTGAACAGTAGGGCTACATTTTTCTGTCTTCTTAATTGCATTATGGCTGCTAAAAGGAAAAACATCACATGGAAATCACATTTCTGTCAGAAAATCTTGGATTTGTTATTTCTACAAATAAGCTTAAGATTAATGAAACTGAAAGCAGCAATCTTGCAATTATTAGGGCTGCAAATAACCTTAAGATTGATGAAAATAAAAGGAGCTGGTCAGTTCAAAAAGGCTTTCTCCCCCTATTTTTTCTCCATTTTGTTAGACTGCTCAACCAGAGGTACTTTCTGAAGCATTTTTCTATATTAAAGGAGAAACTCAGAGGAAAGGCTTTTAAGAGTATCCACAGGTGAACAGATGGAGACTCTTCTGTCTTTCTCTACCATAATTTCAAGGGAATTTTAGGAAAGAATTTTCTAGCCACCCATTCTTTGATGCATCAAGATAATTCACAGGCATGTTCCCTTAAAGGTTCTGATGGCAGCTCCAGTCTACCTTGAAATTCTCCTCTGGAATAACTTGTAGGAATCGGGGTCAGGGAATTGATTTGCTCCAAAGCAGTTTATTTCAATTTGAATATTTTGAAATGGTGCTGGACACCTCGGGTAGTGTGCCTGAAGCAAGATGATCCTGTTACCATGGTTTCAGGCTGAGATTTGGGTTACTATGGTGGCAGCCTTTCCTTCTTGTTATGCGGGAAAGGAGAGTGTGACCTGGGCAAGGTCATGGAGACTTAAATCCTCAAAGAGGCTAAGCTGGAGCAACAAAATTAGTCACTGCAGAGAAGGGCTTTTAGGCAGCTGGTGCCTGAAGGAGAGACTCAATTCCTACGTGTGTTTTCTTGGGAAGTGCTGGATTCCAAGCCAGGGAAGTCAGCATTCCCACTGGAGAGAGGGGCCTGGCAGTTTATTGCAAATCTCAGCCATTTTGTCCAATTAGGATTAATACCCAGGCTCCCCTCTCCAAAAGCTGTGGCAATTGCATCCTCTGCCCTGCAGATGGGCAGTGAAACTGCAGCGTCCCACATTCCAAACGGGATGGGGCTCGAGGACACAAACAGACCCTGGAGTGAGAGCTGTCACCATGAACATGTTATTGTTGCCTTTCTGTTTTCCTTTGTCATTTTGATTGTTCTCAGTGCTAAATGTGGGTTGGGGTTTTTTTAATGCTTATTTTTGCCCTAAAAGTGAAGCAGGCTGACCTTTCATTTCACTGCAATAAATTCATCCCCTGTATTTTTATAAATTAATTCCCTGTATTTTGTTCTAGCTGTCTTAAGCAGTTTATAAAGCTTGTGTTTTTCTGCTTAATTGTTATATCTTCATGTCTAGATAAATTGACCCTGTGCTCAGAAACCAAGTAGTGTTAAGGGCTGGCACACTGTAGTGTGGGATGTTGCTGAGGAGCTCAAACTGGGAACAGGTGCCACTGTTGCAGGGATTGGATCATGGCAAGCCAAAATATCCCTCAGAGGTTTTTTTCTTACAGAAAGCAGCAGCATGCATAGGAAACCCAGGCTGGATCACAACACACAGGTTTGGGATTGAGCACCATCTGTTCAGCACCAAGAAAAAACCCTAAACTTGATGCACAACTGTTCTCCAGGCCCTGAGAACCTTGCAGCAAACATTTAGACAGTGACAGGGGTTCCTCACTATTTGGTTAATGGACTAGTTACTGCTGGGGTTTTTTTTTATTGCTAAGTATGTTTGGGTTTGGTTTTTCTTCCATCAAATAGGGTTTTTAATTTTGCATCCTGAGATTCAAGTATGTAAATTCCACTTAAGTCTTCTTCCAGCTTCTTAAAGCCAGCTGCAGTATTTGCCTTTTGAGGTTTGCTTTTGGCTTTCTCTCTGTAATCTAGAGATAGAGTTACATCAGAGGGCTGCCACAAGGATGATATCACAGCATTCTGATGCCATGGTAATGGATGCACACTCAGTCTCATATCTCTTGATTGCACCCAGAGAAGTGCCAATTTATCTATTTCATCATAGTGAAGGAGCTCTTCCCTCCTGAGTGTACAGTTCTTCTGAGTGTTATTCCCAAGTAATAACATTATCTCTGCAGTTTATACCTGGAGGGGAATTATGTGAAGTAGCAGTGTAGTATAATTATTTCAGTGAAAAGCTGCAGCCCTGACCAAAACAAACAAAAAAGCACCTCAGTTCTAGTTCCCCACGCACACAAACAGGTACAATAATCAGGGGCACAGCAGTGATTTTCATTATTCTAAATCAGTGTGACTGCAAGTGATCCGAATGGCACTTTGGAATGCATTAAGGGCATTGCTCCTGAAGGAAATTGTGTTACTTGGAATGAAACAAATGTTTAATATTTCTGGTTTCTCTCACTTGTCTCATCTTGTTTCCTTGTAGACTTGCACCTGCCTTCTCCCCAGGTTTCTCAGGGCTGTTGGGCCACGTCTCTCCCTTAGCCTCGTTCTGGGTGTTATCATTTGGAAGTATGGAAAGCAAACAAAGAATCCAGGGAAATGTAGTATCAGAAATCAGCTTCTCTTTAGCATTTTCTTTCTTGCCAACATAGTGGACAAGGACAGGATCCTGCCATAGGATTAAAGGTGTTACTCAAGAAGAGGACATTTGTAGAATGATTCTTTGCTTTCAGAATCTTGATCATCATTCCACTTTTTGCTTTCCTGTGTGCTAACCCCCTGCTCCTTCTGCATTTTAGATTTTATATTTGCTTTTTGGATGCCCTGAAAATGCTGCTCTGAGAAAGGAGTGAGTGTAGCCCTGACTGATGCCTGTGCTGGGCTGGATTGTTCTGCTGGCACCTATTGGGTGCAATGAAACCCTGGAGTTATTTTAGGGGGTACCCAAGTCTGGGCTGCCCACAGAATTTATTTTGTCTGGGCAGCATTTGGGTCTTTTCTAAAGGCTCAGCTCACAGCAGGGTTTGGACATAAAGATGGGAGTATTGTTGAGAAGCAGCTATGTGAATATGAATTTTGTTTTCTCTGAAAAAGGAAAACTATTTCCTGACAAATCAGAAGAATCTATTGCATTGTTAAATGGAAATCTTCGTTGTTCTATTTGTTATCTTGCTTAAATTTAGGAGTTGCCAGCTATTTGCTCACTAGGGAGTAGCAAATCAATGACAGAGGTAAATGTGCAATGAATGAAAACCATTCCTGATTGCCAGACTAGATGATTGTTGTTTTAGGCTTCTCATGAACATTGTTATCTAAAGAGTAATCAGGAATAAAAAAGGCATACATATAAAATAATAATTTTAGTCTGTTTTTATGCCCTCCAGGAAAATTTGAAGAGTTGCTATTTTTTTTTTAACTTAGTAGATTTTTAATAACAAGCTCGCAAGTTTAGAAACCAGAAAAGGTGGCTGAAGCTCAGTGAAGAATTATCTGAATTTCAGGTAGATCAGTTTGCAGCAGCACTCAGCAAGCTGACAACAGCACAGCCCTGACTGGAGAGATGGACCTGAGAGCTGGTGCCTTGGCATTCCAGCAGAGAACTTTGCACTAATTTAAATCATTAAGATGAACTGGCACACAACAAATTGGAGTCCCAGGGTGGGTCTAGATGTGCCAGCAGTTTATACAAGCTGACCTCAGACTCTCTCTTGTGTAAGCAAGTCAAGGGGCACCATCTGCAGCTGGCCTTTGGAGCTGCTGGGGGTCATGGAGAGCTTAGGATTGAATTCCAACTGGTTATTTATGGAAGAAAAAGAGAGACTTTTAAACAGCCACACTTTTAAGTGAGGTTTTTGGGGTTTTTTTTGTGACAGTTAAACATGCAAGCAGCCTCTTGCAACCTTGCTCATTTTCAGACATACATGTAATTAAACTGCTGTGAACATCGAATTGTATTACAAACTTCTGTGTTTCCTAGGTGAGATGTGTTCAAGTGTGCACATGGAATCTTTTTTCATGAAGTACTATGGCTGCATGTCTGATTTATTTATGCTTTCTGCATTCAAGGTAGGCTTTTTAAAATGTCTTAGTACTAAACAATTTCACATGGCAGGCCTGAGGAAGTTGTGGTTGAAATCACTCATATTATACACCTAATTATCGTGATTTTTACTAGTATAAAGTGAGAGCTTTCTGTAATTACTCACTTTTTAATGTTTGGGTTCTTTCAAGATGAAAACCTAACAAAATGAGGCGCAAAACTTTACAGTTATTTCTGAGGCATATTGAGAGGGTGATGTGAACTGATTACAAATTAGAAATCATGGAGCTGCAATGGCTTTCATTTTTCACTCTGAGAAGTGGCTCCTAACCTTCTGAAGATATAGGTGAAGTGACTTCTTCATGCAAAATATTTATATCATCT
>VZTB01012916.1:153673-197510 GCA_013397245.1 Thryothorus ludovicianus | reverse complement strand
ATATTTATCTGTATCTATATCATCTATATCTATATCTATGTCTATATCTATGTCTATACCTATATCTATATCTGTATCTATATCTATATATCTATATCTATCTATATCATCTATTTCTATGTCTACACAAACCCCTTCTGATACAAGCATCCCATAGTGTCACAGTTGAATAATAACCTTGTTTTTTCTACGTGTACCAAAGGTGTGGATCCCTTACATGTTTCTCCTTGAATATCCACTCAGGCTGTTCCTAGAGTGAAGGTTAATCACAGGAAAAGATGTTCTGATGTTAACACAGCTCTGTGTTAGTCACATCTATAGAGTGCCAGAGAACACTGGAATGCTGTTACAGTCTGGCTGTATCTTGCTGTAGAGCTAAAAAATCCCTTCCTTGCCTAAAGAGTATACAGAAATTGACCTTTTTAAATCAATGTTGGAAAAAAATCTAAACACAAATCATTGCACTTTTGTAGTGATATGATTTTTAGTACCTCAGACTGAATTCACCAAGAAGATTTTTAGAGAATAAAATGGGAGTGGTATTATTAATCTGTGAGTAACTTCATAAAGTATTTCTTAGCTGTAATTGAATTGCCAATTGGACTAAAGTCATTGATTTACCATCTCAGATAATCCTGTGTGTTTTGTGCACAGTGATAATGGCACTGTGTTATGAAGAACTGGCATTCCTTACAGGTGTATTACAAGGTTCTATCAATAGTCAAAAGAAAGAAGAATAAAAACAATGTGGGAAACATGTTTGTTGGAAATTATTGGCGCTTAGTTGCTTTCAAACCCAGGGTGATATTTGAAAAGTTAGTAAAGGAAGTATTTTAAAGTCTCTTGCCCATAAGAAAAGATTATCTGACTTGTAATGAACGAACCCAGATTTCATGTCAGTACAGGCAGGCTGACAAGGGTACTGGTGGCCTGTATCCCCAACAGAACCCAAACCCAGCCTTGAGCTGCCTGAGTTTAAATCTTTGCTCTAAGGACGTTTATCCTGTCACAGCCTGGAAGGGGCCTTGCTGTAAGGGAATGTCCTGTGGTGGTGTCAGAGCCTGTGACTGTGCTCCCTCACACCACACTGTGATTTCTTTGTCCTCTGTCTCTTGTCAGAGTCCATAGATTACTTTTCAACAGCTGCAGCCCTGTTTGCTCTCAAGACTTTCCATTGGTAGATTATCTCCAGAGGAATATTTCCTGTTTTTCCTTGTATGTTTGCATGTCTGTGATAACTTTACATCCATTCCTGGAGCCTCCTTATGGAATTAGCACTTGGCTTGATGTGCTCAGGGGCTTTTGGAGAGATGGCAGTGGTGGTATTCCCTTTCAACAATAAACCACTTACTCATTTTCTTCTGTGCTATTTTTATTTTAGCCTTGCCTCTTACAGCTTGTCAGAAGTGTCTCTATTCCTGCATTTCTTCAGTTTGTGGATCTGGTACAACTAAATCACCCATCACCAGGCTGGTGGCTATATCATGGCCATAGCAGTGCAAGGTGTTCAGTTTTTCTCCTGCTTGCAGCAATCCCACTTTGTGACTGCTGCTGTGTGGGGCACAATGTGCCTGATATTATTAGGAATTAGGAGAAAATGTTGTGCATGGTATTTTCTTCTCAATTCTTTTCTGAGCAAATGTGCAGAACCAACAGCTCTGGACTCAAGATGCTTCACTGCTCTTTGTGTGCCTTGTAGTAAGGAGTTGTAATTTCTCTCAGTGTTTTTGGTGTCTCTGACTTCTGACCAAGAGGCAGTCCTAGTTTGGGACAGAACTGCCAACTGCTTTCATTGTGGCCACGTGCTTTGGTCACGTGCCCTCCAAAAATTTTGATTCTGAAAGTGCCACTTAGGAATTTCTATTTCTGCTGGTTAGGAATTTATATTTCAGACGCTGCTGAAAGCAGCAGTCCAAGAGGATCTATGTATAGCTGTCATCACACTCTCTCTTCAAATGGAAAAATGTGATTCTGTGACATTTTAAGAAAACAATAACAAAAATCACAAATCAGTGAAAGCACTATTTAGTTCAGTGTAATAGATGAATAACACTGTGGATAATTTTACCACTCCTATATTTAGGCAAACAAGGCCCTGTAGTATGTTGGTAACAGCAGAACTTGATCAATGTGGAGCACCAGCTGGTGTTCTATAAATGCAGATCTTAGGGCACACATCCGAAGAACTCTCAAGCTCTGTGAGTACCAGAGAAATTATAGCAACTGCCACCAAATGGGTCACTTATGGAAATCACAGTCTGGGAAGGAAGACTTTTCCCTTTTGGAGTCAGAGTACTCTAGGGTTAGCTCAGTGCTTTACCTGGAAATGTTTCCCCAAATGAAACCTGGATTTTTTTGGGCTTGGTAGGTGAACCCTTCCCAGGCATGTCATGATTTGTCCCTCCCCAGGGCTGGAATGCTGTGTCCAGCCAGAAGATGTTACAGCTCAGAGCTTTGCTTTGTGCCCTCACTGCTTGGACAAAGGAAATGCCTAAGCCTGAGGCAATTGGAATATAGTCATGTGGAATGAAGGGACCCAGACAAAACTAATAAATGCTTATCTGTGTCAGTCCCAGAGTTTCCTGGATATTTAGCAGTCACTGTCAGTTATGGATTTGACTTTCTGAAAACTATGGGGAGTTTTCCTTTAGTGTTGTATAAATGTCCCTTAGCTTGTAGAAGCAAAGTTGTTTGGGGAAATTGGCTCAGATAAATTGAAAGGTACCTGTTCATATAGAACAGGATTCTTTATTCCCTGAGGATCCTTGCCAGGCGTTCCACATGATTAACAGAATAGAAGGATTGCTTTTGCAAATCTCTCATTCCCTTTTTTATGGGAAGTGGGCAGCTTGGTGGCTTGGCCCTTTTCCTTTGTGAAGCTGAGTTCAGCATTGCAGGGGATTTAAAAGGTGCCCAATGCAGACACATTCAGGATTCACCTCTGGAAGCTGGGAGAGCCAATTGCTGCTCTTCTCTCCCTGCAAATGTGTGATCAGTCCCTTGGTTACTCCCTGTAATAAATTTGCTGGTGACATCTTCATTGCAGTGACTACAAGAGTATTGAAGCAACTCTTCATTTGTAGCATTCTATTTAAATATCGATTTTTATTTCCACCATTTTAGATTTTCACCTTTTACTGTTGCACAGGAGTAACAAAAATAATTATTTTCTACTCCACATTTATTTTTTTTATAATTTTGTCATGTATTCATAGTGTTTGGGAACAAATGAACATTGCTGGTGTGAAAGGTCTGTTTTAAGGTAGGTTGTTAGACATATTCCTAGCAGCTGAATGGGAAGAAATGTAGATTTTGACAAAAATTAAAGGTGTGCACCATAAAGTTCTATACCCCTGTTCTTAGTTTTGCCAACTATTAAGTTAGGCAACAGTAGTAAAAAATACAATCACATCCTAGTGCAGATGAATAAAAAAATAACTATTCCCTGTGTTTGTTCTATCCATACCACACTTTTAAACTTTCTCCCAGAATGTGTGGGCTATACTCATGGAGCAATTGAGATCCCGACCATAAAACATATCCAAAATCCTTCCCACCTTTGGTTTAAGAGCAGTTTTTAAAGCACCAGAGGTTTCACTCTGGCATGTCCTGCTATTGGGCTGTCCAGCTGGGATGGTTTTGGCTGGGGTTAGTTTTTTCTTAGGAATTTTGGATTTGTTACCACATTGCTGTTGATAATACACAGGTATTGCCTTTGCTGCTGAGCTGGCTCTAGGCTGAGCTGAGAGCTCTGTGTATTGTTAAACTGAGCTGTGTGGCTCTAGGCTGAGCTGAGGGCTCTGTGTGCTGTTAAACTGAGCTGTGTGGTTCTAGACTTAGCTGAGGGCTCTGTGAGGTGTTAAACTGAGCTGTGTGGTTCTAGGCTGAGCTGAGGGCTCTGTGAGGTGTTAAGCTGAGCTGTGTGGCTCTAGGCTGAGCTGAGAGCTCTGTGAGGTGTTAAACTGAGCTGTGTGGTTCTAGGCTGAGCTGAGGGCTCTGTGAGGTGTTAAGCTGAGCTGTGTGGCTCTAGGCTGAGCTGAGAGCTCTGTGAGGTGTTTAGCTGAGCTGTGTGGCTCTAGGCTGAGCTGAGGGCTCTCTGAGGTGTTAAGCTGAGCTGTGTGGGTCTAGGCTGAGCTGAGAGCTCTGTGCTGTTAAACTGAGCTGTGTGGGTCTAGGCTGAGCTGAGGGCTCTGTGAGGTGTTAAACTGAGCTGTGTGGTTCTAGGCTGAGCTGAGGGCTCTGTGAGGTGTTAAGCTGAGCTGTGTGGCTCTAGGCTGAGCTGAGAGCTCTGTGAGGTGTTAAACTGAGCTGTGTGGTTCTAGGCTGAGCTGAGGGCTCTGTGAGGTGTTAAGCTGAGCTGTGTGGCTCTAGGCTGAGCTGAGAGCTCTGTGAGGTGTTAAACTGAGCTGTGTGGTTCTAGGCTGAGCTGAGGGCTCTGTGAGGTGTTAAGCTGAGCTGTGTGGCTCTAGGCTGAGCTGAGAGCTCTGTGAGGTGTTAAACTGAGCTGTGTGGTTCTAGGCTGAGCTGAGGGCTCTGTGAGGTGTTAAGCTGAGCTGTGTGGCTCTAGGCTGAGCTGAGAGCTCTGTGAGGTGTTAAACTGAGCTGTGTGGTTCTAGGCTGAGCTGAGGGCTCTGTGAGGTGTTAAGCTGAGCTGTGTGGTTCTAGGCTGAGCTGAGGGCTCTGTGTATTGTTAAACTGAGCTGTGTGGTTCTAGGCTGAGCTGAGAGCTCTGTGCTGTTAAGCTGAGCTGTGTGGTTCTAGGCTGAGCTGAGAGCTCTGTGCTGTTAAACTGAGCTGTGTGGTTCTAGGCTGAGCTGAGGGCTCTGTGAGGTGTTAAGCTGAGCTGTGTGGTTCTAGGCTGAGCTGAGAGCTCTGTGAGGTGTTTAGCTGAGCTGTGTGGCTCTAGGCTGAGCTGAGGGCTCAGCCCCACCAGCAGTTTGTTTAAAAGCTCCAGCAGAACCCTTGCCTTCAGGTGTCCATCCAGGGAAGATGTATCACAGGGATGGTGGCAGCAGGGGCTCAGATCCATCACTGTGGTCGCTGGCCTGTCCATGCTGACTGCTTTTTTATGCCACACATAAACAGAGGTGGCAGCAATTTATTGGCTTGGAATTGCAGGAAAGGTCCCTGACAGTGATGCTGACATCCCTTTGTCTGTGATCTCCTTTGCCATCGCTCCCACTTGTTTTATTTATGGCAAAACTTAATAGTAGTTTGAACAGATTTTCTGTTCTCTCTGCATTATTTGTGGTGGTTTGAGTTTTTTTCCATTATTATCATGGAATGAAAGGTCTTATAATCACTCCCAAGAGGCCATATCTGGTAGAAAGTTTGATAACATGCTTTCTAAAAAAAATGTAGTTCCCATGTTGTATTAGAATAGCCTTGTGCATAGAAGGATTATGGTTTACAGCTCCTTCATCTCTCTGGCAGAGACCATTTCTATCTCCCTCTCTTGCTGAACTAGGAGACTTCTAATCCTTTATGTGAAGTGCATGAATGTGGAAATATTAATGTTTCTAAGAAAATGAAATCAGATGAAAGTGTGAACAAAATGAAATTAATTAGGTTACTGAAATAGGAAAATAATCCCATGTTATCACCTTGTCCCCTCATTTATCTGCAGCTTGTAAAAGAACAGGGAGGCCACGATTTTTCTGCAATATTGTTTTATAGTTGCGTGAGCTTTCTTCAAGTACAGGGAGAGGTTTTCCAAAGACCTTGCAGTCTTGGTTCCAAATTCTTATGCATGAAGGAAGAACTGAAATATTCATGTGATAACTTTGTGAGAGGAGTTAATCGTTCAGCCTGGAAATGATGCTTCTTTAGCAGTGAAAGATGATCCATGTCATCCATGGGGTGCTGATAAAACATTCCATATGCCAGCAGAGTCTGTTTCTCTCTGTCCTTAATAAGAATGTGTTTGTATTTAATGGTGATAAAATGAAGTTAAAGCTATTAATAACTTACATTGTATCTTTTTAATGAAAACAAATAAATGACACTGAAAAGCAGAAAGGTGGGAAATGTTTGGTGAGGCCACACCAAGGGGTGGGCAGCAGCCAAATGGATCTTTGGTTTTCCACCCAGCCACATCCCCAGAGAAACTGTGTAATGCTAGTGCTGGGTTATAATGATGTTGATGCTGGGTGTCAATGACAGTGTGCAAGACAAGGAAATACACAATGTAAAAGATTTTCTGTTCCATAAGACCCTTGAGCTGATGGGATTGCCTCTCTTTTCTTTCAAGGGGTAGGAAAGAAATGAGGAGAGGTTATGGTTGATGTGGAAAATGAGCAGCAGTGTTTTACATGTCCCATCCTCCTTATTCTGAGGTTGCAGAATGCACCAGCTGCCAACAATAGTGTAAATAACAGGAATTTGAACACTGTGTCAGCAAATTTTCTCAATGCTTTTGCTTTCATGAGAGAGTATTTCACTGGAAGTTTTAGCTTGCTCCTTCCTTCACTTTTTCTTTGAATCTCTGTAATCTTCATATATTTCTAACAGGTACATTTATTCTGTGATCTTCCTTGTAAAACTGTCCCTAGGGGAAGTTGATGGCACTAATTGCCATTTTTAGTGTTAGAAACAACCAAAGTACAATTTTAAAAAGCACTTTGCATTGGTTAAATTCTACTTTCTTAATTTTCTTAAATCAGTGTTTAATCCTAAAGATCTGACATTAAGATATCATCTATTGAGTTCCAGGGATACTTCAAACTTACGTGTGTAATTCCTGTAAGAAACATGCTGGAGAGCAAAAGTGATGTTTCTGGCCTAGAGATCCTTTCAATGACCTCCATGACATGAGGTTTTGTAGTGAGAGTCACTTGTGGTGTCATTGCTTCCATCAGGTGTGTGTTCAAAATCCTGTGTGCCCAGGGCAGCCCCTGCTCTCCTGGGCTTGGCTGTGGCCGTGTCCTGTGGGTGATGCTGGTGTGTGCTGGTGGCCTTGGGCAGGTTTGGCACACGGCACTGGATCTGTCAGCTCTTGCAGACCCAGCATCATTCCTGCTCTCTGGAGTTTGTCTCCTCGTGGGACACTTTCCCAGATACTTTTCCAGTGGCATTTCCTTTTCCCTTTGCATCTGTTGGTATCTGCAGGATCCACTTGCACAGCCAGGGCTGCTGTCAGTGAAGTGAGTCCGGGCTCTCCCCAAAACTCCTCCCCTGCTCTCCTTCCTGCACTGCAGGAGCCCCCTTTGCTGAGATGTTTGGAGCCCTGCACCTGGCAGCAGCTGGCAGTGCCCTGGCAGGTCCTGCAGCTTTCATTTGCAGATATTTATAGAGCTGGCAGCTTCCATTTATTGTTCACCCAGGTCTTGCTTCTGTATGTTCAACAGAAGTGTCACTGGTAATCGAGTCATGGGCAGTTTAATCTCATTAGTCCCCAATTATGTCCTGAGCTCAGTGAAGGGAAAGGCAGGGCTCAGGTTTGCAGTTGGTCCTGCTGGAAGTGTTCTGATTCCCCAATATCTTTGGGTGTTCCTGCCCCAGATCTCCTTGTGGAGAAGATGTGGACGGGGATTTGTGCAGGCACCAAAGATCTCCATTCACACAAATTACAGCAGCACTGCCCAGTGCTCCAAGGCAGCTTTAGTCTTGGGGGTTTCAGTGAATGTTTGGAATATATTACTACTGCAATTTAGAGAAAACCTGATTTTCCACATTTAAAATGACTGTAATATACTTAAAAACAGACAAAAATCTCCCACAATGACTTCCCTCTACCTACCCCACTGCTCCAGCCTGGAGTGTTTACTGGGATTCCAGGATTCATTCCTGACCAAGCTCCATTTGCTTTTGCTTTTTTTCCCTTTTTTTCCCATTGATATTCCTGGATGGGTAGGTTTTATTGATGTCAGCTTCCATGACTGTCAAGGAGCAATCTCATAATTTTCAGCTGCCCGTGTTTTAAGAAAATAAAGCAAGGACATAAAGGTTTTTAAGACAGTGAATTAATGGAAGTGTAGGCTGATCATTTATTATATCAAGCTCTACTTTTGACCTACACAGAGATAACACTGTCTGTTCCTCTGCACTTCTGTGGATTCCCTGGGTCTGAGTTCTCCTTTTACCATAATGTGAACATTCCTGTGTTCCAGAGCTCACCCCAAATAACAGGGAGCTGTGAAGAGGAAGGAGCAGGCAGGAAGCATTGCCAAACAATGACATTAGAATTCCATAAATTTCCCTTTTATAGCAGGCGTGGTTTGGGTAATGTAGGTCATTGATAGCAGTGTTTCTGTGATCCTTTATGGAAAGCAGATATTTTTCAAGTCAACAAAAAAGATCATCTGGATTAGGCTCATTAAAGTCAGTGCAGTTTCTGGCCAAAGCATTGTGTCTGTGTTTTAGGAGTACAACAGCATGTAAAATCTAACAGCAGTTTGCAGTGATTTATTGCCTCCAGTTTTCTATGATTTTTAATCATTAAAGAGTATGTAAAAACATATTTTATACACAATCTTTTATCTTACATTTATTTTTATATTTCTCCATAGCAATTCATTGCAATAGATATATCACCATTACTATAGACATTTATAGTGCCATTAAAATTCAATGCCATCATAAATTTATGCTCCTTAAAGTTTGACATTTGTAACAGCTTCCACAAGGGCATATTTTATACTGAAAGTGAAACTTGAAGTAGAAACTTTTCTTAAATTTAAGATGTAGTCAAGGAAAGAAATGTCTTTTATCTGCTTTTAATAAATTCCATAACTTGGGTAACACTGTGTAAATGTAAGGCTCCACTTTTGGATTTAATTTGCTCAAGACACTTCAAACAAGTTCCAGGTAAATCAGGATCTGCAAAACAATATTATAAAGCTATTATTTACTGGCTGACACACAAAACACAGTATATAATGAGTTCCAGGAGTATGAATGAATATCTTAATTCTTCAACTAGAAAAGTTTAAAAATGACAATTCTGAATATAGAATGTTTAAGGTTATTTAAAGATCATTGCAGAACCAGGCAGGAATTTCTCTCTCTCTCTCATATTACTTTCTTTATTCATAGAAAAAAAATAGACTGCTGAGTAAGTATCAGCATGGAGTTGAATGTAATGTGCAAGTGAATAGCAAGTTGATTTTCCTATTGCTAGTTGTTTTTAATAGAAATTCAAAAGGGAAAATATGTTTTCATGGTTTGGAGTATGTTGATAATGGTCAAAATTACCAGGAACCTTTCCCTTGCACCTCCCTTGATTCCACACAGGGGATGTGTCCAAGGGAGCATTTTCCTTCTGGGATGCACCAGAAGGAATCCAGCAGAGGCTTCAGGTGCTCCAAGCAGAGAGGGCCTGAGCACCTGAGAACAGCAATCCCATGGGGATTGCAGCTCTTGGGCAGGAGAGTCATCAAGGACTTGTTTGCCTTCAGGAGATCTGGAGGAGTTCTTATTTTCATCCTATTACTAATTAAGTGGCAGGCGTTACCAAAATTTATTTTTATATATAGAAAAAGCATAAATTTAGTTATAAGTTCTGTGTGAGAAACGTTCAAGTAGCTGATATTTGCATGTTTAAAGCTGCATTGGTCACATCTAAGAAAAACTGAATGAGAAACAGGAGTTCTCTTGTAGCACCAAATAATCACTCTGAATTAGCAATAAACCTACATTTACCAGCAGTAATATTTCTATAAACCTGGGGACAGGTTTGATAGTCAATGAGAGGAAGGTGAAAGTGCTACACAGGTGAAGAAAAGGGAAAGATAGAAAAAAAAATCAAATTGTGACTAATACAGTCCGAAGCAGATTTTATCATCTTTATTTCCTACTGCAGTTTATGAGATGAGCTGCTCTGAAAACAGAGATTGCAAGGTGATGATAAAGCATACCACAAAACAACAAATGTGCTAGAAAACCACTTTAATATTTCAATGTCAGGAATCTGGAGTCTGTCACCCTGTAGTCAGACTGTGGGGTTTTCACCACACGCTCAGAGAACTGGAAGCTCCACGAGGTAATGAGAAAGGAAGATCAGTCAAGAGCTCCTGGCAAAGTCAAAGGCAAAGCTGGATTTCAGGAGAGAGGGGTTTGACACAAAGTTGGTGTGGGATGTACCTGTGTCCCAGCACAGTTCACAGGGTGCTGCTCTACTCAAAGCTCTTTTTAGAGTCAAAATTAAGGAACCTGCAGGGCTTGTAGTCATTAGTGGAGCCACAGCACCTTCCACACAAAGTGGCTCGTTAGTGCTGTGCTCCTGACTAGCTGATATAATTACCTTCAGCCAGCTTAAATTACCCATCAGTTCCAGCTGCAGTGAGAGGTTCTGGGAGCAAACTCTGATGAGGTTAACCAGGAGGAGGTGATGGGATCACAAATTATAAATAACTACATCAGGAACAAAACTTTCTTAATGGAAGTTTTCCAGTCTACTGGATAAAAATATTTAACTTAGGCTGCTGCAAGCAGATGAAGCTGAAGGAGTTCATTGGAGAGGGGCAGGAGGAAAGATGTAAATTTTCCAACTGTAAAAATGATAATTTGTTTGGATGGATCTTCCAAGAAAACTTGTGGAAAGTTCTTTATTGATAGGAAAGTTAAACCTCTGTTTGAACACACCTCACAACATTAAGGTGAATAAACCTATCATTTTATCTCCATATTGCATATAGGATATCTAACCAGTATTTATGCCATGTAAGATTAATCCAACTCATGAGAAGAGGCCTTTATAATTTGTTAGTGTCATCATCTTGCTTGAGTTACAAACTCTTCATTCAAGACAGAAAAATCCATGTCCTAGGAAAGTTCATCGTGCCTCTTATGTGTGAATTTATTACTCTTAGCAGGAAACAAAAAAATGGAATGTAAAGGTATTTTTCAGTGGTAAATTATTCAAACAAGTCTTTGACCATTTCCATGAAATTGTGGCTGATTTGGTCCTTGTGAAAACGTCTCAGAGCTGGAGAAATGGGAGATCTGAGTGAAAGGGGAGAAGGCAGGGCTGTTCCAGGCGTGTGTTTGGGGCTGTGTTTGCCTTCCCCAGCTCTGTCTGTGGGAGGAGCCCCTGGTGCTTTGGGTCTGCAGCGGTGAATGTAATGCCCTGCCCCTTTCCTGGGCTTCTTTACCTTCCTCATGTGCAGAGATACAGGGGTTTTTGGAACTGGACATAAAACCTGATGTGATAATTTAATTTACTTAGCAGTTCCCATTTTAAATTTTTTTTTTTTTTTTTGCTTATTTTTTGGAGTTATTTAAAATGAATTGAAACTCTGCTACCATCCAAAGTATGGTTTTTCTTTGTAGTAGTTTTGATCAGACTCTTCTTGCACTGAAGCACCCCCAGTATATCATCCTTTCAAGAGCTCTCTTCTTCCTTATATTGAACTTATGTTTTACAGCATATCACAAATTCGGGAGAAACATCACATGATTTGATCAATTTCCATTCCACATTGGAATATTTTGTGAAATTTAAAAATTTTAATTACTTTGTTTTTAAGAAGCAAAATTTCCAGGAGGTCCCAATGACCTGATTTGATGTGTTGTGGGGAGATCTGCTCTCCCATGAATTTAACCGCCCTTGTTCAGGTTTGCAACTTGCTTTTTTTCCTAGAATATATTCCTATTTATTTTCTTTTTTCAGACCAGGTTACACTGCTTTCCAGCCTTCCAGGGAAGAAATTTTGACCAATGCTGAGCAGCAATATGTAGAAAAATTGTTTTACATGCCTTGCTGGGTTTTCTCATGCTCTTTGTATTGCTACTATGAGCCAGGAGGGTTGGTTCAATAATCGGGGGTATTCTGACTCTTATTCTGGTTGTTTGAGTCACACTTGGACAGTGATCACTTTGTGATAACGCAGTGCACAACCCTCAGTGCTTGGAACGTGGCTCTTTGAAACATTTATTTGTTACCTGAAGGTGATTTTTCACTCTATTCCTTTTACCTGTGGGCAGAGAGGATTTGTTACAGAAAGCTGTGCAAACAGATCTTGATGCAGTTATCTGCTCTTCTGAAAAGTTTTATCTGAAATTGCTTAATTGCCCTTTGCATATTTGTGTGAAACAGATGCTGTTTGAAAAGAGCAGGAGCTGTTTGACTGTGCTTGAGCTGATGCCTGTCTGTCAATATATTCTCTCACGTGGAAAAAAGTGGGTTTTATGAGGCTGGAGCTTTCCTGAGGGTGAGCCTCCCCTGTTTGTGCAGGATGAAGAGTGATAAAAACAGACTAGACAAAAGCAGATAAAATGCAACAAAACACAAAAATCAAAAATGCTGTACCAGGGGCCATCTTGTACCATTAGTATGCTGAGAGGGCTTCTGGTTGCATAATAACTGATGATTCACCCGTGGTGAATTCCTTACCCCAGTTTACTGTGATTTCTGATATACCCTCCAGTTTTTATTACTTTGAGATCCACATGTAAACTAAACCTCAGTTAAACACTGCAATAATGGTATCATTTTTCTCCAGCTTGCCAGTTCTATTAAATTTTATTAGTGTAGGAAGTTTGGTAAAAGCCATGGCATTTACACTGAGTTAAATACAAAACTCCACTGAGTTAAACAGCAAATTCCAGCTGCTCTGCAGCGCCAGCTGTGATGTGCCTGAGGATCAGGGCTCTCCCTGTGCTGTGCTTTTCACATCCTTGTGTGGTCCAGGAGCTCCCAGCTCTGCCACCAGCGGGGCAGAACAAGGGGTGTGGAGGAGAGGCTGGGCTGATGGGACTGACCAAACCCCTGGGCTCTTGGCAGCTGAGGCAGTGACAGACTGCTCTGAGACCTGCTGGGAATTTCAGACAGCCTGCTTCCCCCAGGCAGCTCCTGCAGGTCCCACTCGAGCTCAGAGCTCCTGGGTGGGAATGTGACAGCCCAGAGCCTCCTGCTGCTGCACAGGCACCCACAGCTGGGTGCACCAGGGACAGGCAGCAGAACCCCCTGCAGGGGCAGGGCTGGGGACACGGGGCTGGGGACACAGGACAGGCTCTGCACACATTTGGCACAGCTGGGTGCTCTGTCTGAGGTTTAAGGGGGCTCTCATAAGAGCATGCAAGGATTCAGCAGAATGGTTTTGGGGGCATCTGCCTGGAAATGGGACTGCAGCAGCCTTGGAGGATCCTCTGCCATCATCTGATCACACACAGGAGGTCTGGGTCAAAGTGTTTGATTCCCCAGGCAAGCACTGCCCTATGCACAGCTGCTGGCAGTCAGGGTTAGGGGTTTTTTCTGTTTGTTTTTTTCTATTTTGATTTGGTTTTAAACAGTCCACGAGTGTCTGAGCTATCAATAAAATTCTGCAATTGCATTTAAAGCAGAACCTCCCCTCAGGATATTCTTTCCCAGCTAAAAATCATTTTTGTTGACACCAGAAGCCACCTGAGGCATTTTTTTGTGCCAGCAAGAGGCAGAGCGCAGGGCCCGAGCTGAAGGGAGCTCTTGGGCCCTGGGTGTCAGTCGTGGGTGGCTCAGAGGCTGTGCAGCCTGTGGGTGCCCTCCAGGTGTGTGACAGGTTTCTCCATCAGTTTGGCAGTGTCAGTCCCCAATGACCTCCTGACAAATGAGATCATAGCTCCAGTGCAATCAGGGGGGTGAATTTTCCATGCAGCCTTTATTACTTGGAGAAGACAGAATGCAGCACCAAAACCAGCTTGTGGCTTGGAATATAAATAACAATCTATGAAGGCTTCTAAATAAATAATGCCATTAATCCAGAGTGCGCTCGGGTTTTGTTTTTTTTTTTTTTTTGTTTGTTTTATTTGTTGAAAGGAATCTGAAGGAATAGTGTTATTTATTCCCAGAATAATGTTACTATAGTAACTATTGTACTTCACTGTTAGCTGTGCACAGGAGTTGTGAAGTTACTTGGGGGGGAGATAAGGAATTTGTCCAATAATTGGTTGTTTCAATAAAGCAGGTGTTTGCCTGCCTTGAGAGCCCGAGTGCAGCAGAGGCTCCAAGAGCTTTGTGAGGTGTGGGAGAGGGAAGCAGAGGAAGAGTGCTGGCTGTGCAGTGACTTGCACTGCACGAAGTTGGCTCTTTGTTAGAAATGTTTTACCGTGGCAGTTTTGCAATATGGGCTGTGGGGGTAGCCATGGAAACAGAGACTCTACAAATCGAGGACTTAAACACGGTGTTGTGAGAGTCCTTCAGCTGGGCTGAACTTGATGATTAGAGATGTAAAGCTGCACAGATCTCACACAGGGAGGATTGTTTTGCTGTCATCCCCAAAGCCCAGGGTGTCCTGACTGCACAAGGCTGCCCAGATGGGAAATCTGGTTGGACTGTGGCATGGATGCAGGTGGGGGAGTCCTTAAGGTGCTTTGGGATTTGTCCTGTGCGTTGGAAAGCAGGCACTGGTGTTTGGGAAATTAATGAGGCTTCACCTCCTCAGGCCCTGTGGGATTATTGGGAAAAGGAGAGGACAGGTGCTCCAAAAGCCAGGAACACTGTTAGCCCAAAGAAGGTCCTGAACAGGTGTGATGAGAGTTGGGGTGAATCTACTTGGTGTTAATTTCTTTTTTTTTCTGCTTTTCTGGCTCAAATTTCCATACTCACTGGTGTGTTTCCTGCAGTTCATGTGCTAAAACTGTCCCTGCTTGCAGAGTGAAATTTGGAACATATTTTACACTAGCTAAAATTATATTTAGCAATGTAGTAGAATCCAAATCCTTGGAAGACTCTATTTCGTGTGCCCGCTTGGTTTTTTAGCACTATAGTTAGTGCTGTGCTACAGAAATATTTCCATCCTCCGTTCCACTTATTTTAGTGGAATTCTAAACTGAATCCAGGCAATTCATTAACTACAAAGCCAGGGTGGGGGGAAAAACCCCAAACAAACCCCAGGCTTATTCTGTGCTAAACAGGAAACTAGTGGTTAAAGAAAACCCCCAAACCCACAACTTCTGTAAAATAACAGTGAAGAGCAATTCTGCATGAAAAGTTAAGAGGTTTAGGCATTTAGAAACTTATCATGATACACTGAATTTCCTAAGGTGCTTCAGGGTTATGAGGGCTGTGGGGGAAAGGATTATTCAAACTAATTGGAAATATTAGTACCCACCAGTGAAACTTTCTATTGTCAGCCACCACGGCTTTTTTTTTTTGTCAGAATAAAAGATTTGATTAATTAATGTATCCCTGATTACTTTTAGAGTGCAATATGTGGTAGGTAATACTCAAGCTGGTTGTTACCTTAGATTCATTTTAATGTCAGTCTGAATTATTAAAGCAATTATAATTCACCATTCAAAGGTCTGAAGGAAGTAATATGTGCTTTAAATTTCATGAAACACTTTACTAATGAAAATCCCTGGTGATGTTAAGAGTAGTATTAATGTGTGGAAGGTGAGCAGGGTTTTAGCTGGTCTGACAATAAAATGTGACAGACTGGCAGAGTTCTATATGAATAAATTTTAAATTAGTTCATGTCTCAACCACTTTTGGATAGAACATAGTATTTGCTGTAAAAGAATATGGTCTGTAGCAGTTACCCTTGGGATTTATTGACATATTTTCAATTAACTGTTAGGGTGAAAACCAAAACAAAACATAAATATATCAAACTTCTGAATGGGAATAAACTACTTCCCTGTAGAAGGGAGGGCATTGACAATGGCTTCCCCAAGTCTAGATCCTGGTACTCACGACAGTGTCCTTTTTATTTACTTCCATGTTGTACTCCTTAAAAAACAGAAATTGAAAAATAACAGTGGCGATCTGAAGTTTATTCTGGACTATTACAGGGATTCAGGAATATAATGGTAACAAAAATCACTGAATTTTGTTCTTTGCAATACATATTTTTGCACAAGATGAAGTGCTGTTGCCCTAATAATTGAAACAACTTTAAAAGACATTTCAGTTAAAAAAATATGGTGTTATTTGTAGCTTTTAAAAAGACTTGAATGGCGCAGAAGAAGGAAAGGTAAACCAGGATTATACAGGCATTTGTGTCCCAAGTATATGTATTTTGTGAAGTAATTTCACTAGTTTCTTCAGAGAAATATATATTTATTTAAAAAATCATATTGAGCAGCCGGGCAGCAGGGCCAAAGCAGGTTTTTTCTTTAGCTGCTGGTGTAGGACAAAAGCAGGAGGGTGCTCTGTGAGGGTGCAGCTGAGCTGCTGATTTACAGCAGCACATCAGCCCAGTGTGGAGATCATCTCCTCCACANATAACAGTGGCGATCTGAAGTTTATTCTGGACTATTACAGGGATTCAGGAATATAATGGTAACAAAAATCACTGAATTTTGTTCTTTGCAATACATATTTTTGCACAAGATGAAGTGCTGTTGCCCTAATAATTGAAACAACTTTAAAAGACATTTCAGTTAAAAAAATATGGTGTTATTTGTAGCTTTTAAAAAGACTTGAATGGCGCAGAAGAAGGAAAGGTAAACCAGGATTATACAGGCATTTGTGTCCCAAGTATATGTATTTTGTGAAGTAATTTCACTAGTTTCTTCAGAGAAATATATATTTATTTAAAAAATCAAGTTGAGCAGCCAGGCAGCAGGTGGTGTAGGACAAAAGCAGGAGGGTGCTCTGTGAGGGTGCAGCTGAGCTGCTGATTTACAGCAGCACATCAGCCCAGTGTGGAGCTCATCTCCTCCACAACTGCAATTCCACGTCCAGACCCAAGGGAAAACAAAACTCTCCCCACTTTGCCATTTTATTTCTACAGCTCCTTTAGTCCAAGTGCTTGACTTGAACCACAGGCTCAAAAATGCCTTCCACTCCCCTTCCTCAGCACTGCTGAGCCCTGAAGGGAAAATTCCCTTAATACAGGGGATAATGGAGCCCCAAAATCAACCTCTATAAATACAGGGGATAATGGAGCCCCAAAATCAACCTCTATAAATACAGGGGATAATGGAGCCCCAAAATCAACCTCTATAAATACAGGGGATAATGGGGCCCCAAAATCAACCTCTATAAGTACAACCAACCCCTATAAATACAGGGGATAATGGAGCCCCAAAATCAACCCCTATAAATACAGGGGATAATGGAACCCCAAAATCAACCCCTATAAATACAGGGGATAATGGAACCCCAAAATCAACCTCTATAAATACAGGGGATAATGGAGCCCCAAAATCAACCTCTATAAATACAGGGGATAATGGAGCCCCAAAATCAACCCCTATAAATACAGGGGATAATGGAGCCCCAAAATCAACCCCTATAAATACAGGGGATAATGGAGCCCCAAAATCCACCTCCTGCTCCGAGGGGGCTGGCAGTGGCAGGGCTGGCACAGCCACTGGGTTCCTGTCCCCAGGCCAGCTCCTGAGCTGAGGAGCTCAGCTCTCAATGCTCGCCCTGGCAGGGCAGGGCTCGTCCTCCACCTCACCCTGCCAGCTCAGCTAATGGCTCTTAGGAGCCCGATGGATCTTAATAAAAAATGGAAATGGGTTTGCCCCTTCATTTTAATTAACATTATGTCTACATTTCGATGATAATGGATAATTAAGTGAGTTACCTTGACATTGGAATGTTCTTGGAAATAATTTACTGTGCAATTTCATTATGTTAGAGACATTTGTCTATTTTATTTAGAGTGGAAGTTTCATCATAAATATTTCTGAATATGATTTATACATAAACTAGTTATTATTCACAGAGTAAGGACTTTCCAAACTGCAAAATTCATTGTGTACATTTTAAAAATCTTTCTGTGATCATACATAGAATGTATCTATTACTTCAAGGAAATATTCCTTTGTTTGGTTTTTTTTCCTGAAGTCTCCAGTCATCTGTTGTTCTGTAAAGACATAAATAGGCACACAGGCATTCTCATGGAGTATTATTATTTTGGAGATAGCAAAGTGTGGCTTCATAAGGGGTGCTTTATTACACTTCAGAGGAAAGTGTTAATCAATGGAAGCAGTTGTCCAATAAAATCAGAAAGAAATGTAAAGAGGCAATTTTTACCTGTGTTTATTCACCTCAGTGGTTGCCTTTTGGCCAGCCGTGGTACTGCCCTGTAGTATTGTTGTTCAAGCAGAACAAAAGTGATAAAATGAATTTTCTAGGGTTGGTAAGGACCACACCTTGTTCCTTAATCTTTTTGCATATCTATTTCTAAAGAAAGGGGGGATCCAGCAGAAAAATCCTTCAGTAGCAGTTCTGTTCCTCAGCTTCTTGCAGAGCCATGGCCTCAATTCTCAGAAACGCTTAACTGGGTTTTGTGCGAGAGAGACTCTAAATGCTACTGCAGAACTTCTGTACTTGAGAGGTGCCCATAGCTCACCTAAACAATGGGGGGACTGCAAATTTGCACTACTGTTTTGTTTTTTGGTATAATTCTACCAAGTTCTATCAAAAGATGAATTTAACATATCCCATGGAAGGGGTCATTAAAGACAATAATTTATTGTTTTTTTCTGATATATGAGACCTAAGAGAAGGCCATAGTTTTCTTCAAAGAGGTTATCAAATACACTGTAAAAAAAACCACTTCTAATGTCAGATTAGTAGAGAATTTTTGATAATTTGCATCACTTTTGTGATGCAAATTATCAACTGCATTGTGGAAACAAACTCCACAATTGTTGTTTTGAAATATAGTGAATTGTTCTGCCCTGGCACTGCTGGTTTGCACACCATGGACAGAAACAAGGGCAGGGGATGAAGAGAAAAGGAAGTGAATAATACTTTGAGAATAAGAACTTTAGGACAGTATTTAAGTAGATGATGTGATACAGTGATCTGTGAATGAACATTTTATTGCAGGAAATAGAGTAGCAGTTATAATCAGACTATTAAATGGTACAAGAATATCAGATGTCTCCTGGAAACTCGGTGAAGTATTGTTTGGAAACACTGCTCTGTCTGTAATTAATCTCTCTGAAGCCTAATCCTGCAGTTGATTCTCTCAGGGAAACTGGAAATTCAGGACCTGGGGTTACTTGGGCTACATTTTGCTGTTGATTGAATTGTCTGCTGGATCCACGGGAACAAAAGGGCAATTTAAGTTTCCACAAAGAAGATGAATTCATGTGTTAATATTTGAGATGGACCAATCTGTAACCATCAGTGACGCACTTTCATTTTTCTGTGTGTCTCAGCTAAAATCTGGACATGTTTCCACTGAAACACTTGAGAGAAACAGGACAGGCAAAGAGTTTACTGCTTTTTCTTCTCCCTTGTCCTGTCCAGTGCCATACCCCTCCTGCTTTAGGCAGCTGAAATGGAGATAATTGGAGGATCTCTGGGTTTGGTGCTGCTGCTTCCCACATGAAGGGCTCCAGCTGTCCTGGGGACACTGCTCTCCTCCTGCCCAGGGAGTTTGCACAGCCCAGTGAGCCCCTGCTCTAGGAAATTTGGGTGCTGTGGGGTTTTTCTCCTTGGCATGGGCTCCCTGTGCAGCTGGCAGCCGCCCCAAGGACATTCCCAGCCTCTCTCCCCATGGCCCCCACCCTGAGGGACAGCAGGATGAACAGGGGGCTGATCCCAGTCTGGGGGGACACAGTGGCCCCCAAATCAAACCCTCAGAACTAAAATGTCACTCCTGTCCAGCCTCTAGTGCAGCCTGGCCAACCCACAAAGCCCTGGTGGTCAGATGAGCCCCTTTTCTCCAGAGTTGGTTCCACGTGGATTGGAAACTGAAGATCTCTTAAGCTCCTTTTACCCATCCCCATAAGACATCTTAATTTAGGCAGCCACCAGAAAAATAACTCCAGTTTGTGCAGGCAGCTCCCCATCATCAGGTTTTGGCTGCACAGGGGTGCTTGGAGAATTCTTCTTGCACATTTTCTTGTTTGCTTTCTCCCCTCACAGTTTTTTAATGAGAAAATTCTCCAGGTTTGAATTTTCTCTCCTTTTAAATATTGATTCGTACATTGACTTTAATGGGAGTAGAATTGGATAATGCTAATTAATTAATAATTAATACTAAATAATTCCTAGCCTAACCTAAATTACTGCTCAAATACCCACTCACACTGGCAGAGCTATTTAACAGAGGAAAACTAACATGAGCACAGTATTTAAGTTCTTCTCTAAAAACTATCCCTGTCATCTTTCTGCCCTCTTTAAAGATTATGTTTCCATGAGTGGTTTGTCATTAGGCCACCTAATTCAAATAGATATCAAGAAATTTACTTTTATTTTCATGAGGGAGTCAGGCTTGCCAGACCTAAACAGAATGGAAGATTTTTGGAAAGGCAGATCCTCGGATCAGATCATTAACATTCAGGCTGAGAGGATGAAAAGGGTAGAAGGTAACACTGTAGCAGGGTGGTTTTTTTTTCTACTGTAACAGTCCTTTTTGTACTTTAGATACCATATAACCTTTTCTAAAAATCTAAAACTGAAAATATTTATGCAATACTAACTGTATTCCAGTGTTAGAGTTCTTCATTTATTAATGTGGACACTGATATTGAGAATACTGTATCCTGTGCATTGTTTCACAATAGCTTAAATCAGTTCTATAGTTCTCTTTCACAAGTTTTTTCCTATGCTGCAGCTAACATGACTTTCAGATCAATTTAAATATATTCCCAACTTTATATCACATTGAGTAGTGTACTTCATACAGAATATATAAAATATAAACAATTCAGATCTCAAAGGGGAACCAGTTCACATTTTTGAGGGCAAGAATGTTGTTTTAACCTCTGTGAACACACGGATGACACAAAACACAGATACTTGAAATACCTGAAGTTTTTCTGCTTTTGGAAAGGAGCTCTGTCTGTGTTCTTTCTGTCTCACACAAGGAGCCTCCTATTTGAGCCTGCAGCCTCACTCCTGTGCCAGTGTCAGTGCTGGCAGCTGATGAGATGTTTGACTCCAGCTCTGACATCAGGGTGATAGACAAGGCTGCCACATTAACAAAGACTTGATCACAGTCCTACACTCCTTGTACAAAAGAAGTTGTTTTTTTTTTTTTCTTTCTTTCTGCCTTTCCTTTTTTTTTTTTTTAGTAGAACACAAAGTATGAAGGCTCATCTAAGTAGGAAAGATTCATCAAAATCTCTAATTAAATACATGACAGCTGGTGAATTAGAGCATTCTGCCTTAGAGCTGCCATCCTATAATACTCTATAATCCTGAGAGTCCAAAGTGTGAATTAATTATGCTTATAAGTATCCTGATAACCAACTAACGGGGAAAAATAATCAAAAGCCACCCTGAAAGGTCTCTGAGAATGTAGGCAGTGCTGCTAATCATGAGTGACTACAACCAAATTATTCCCAGATTACCAGGCTTTGGAGAGGCTCTGAGAGAGAATATGCTGGTATTACAAAGCTATTTGGTAAAAGAAACTGCTTGTTTTTGAAATAACGTGTTAAAAAAGCACTTTCAGAAGTGTTGTGGTTTGACCCCAGCCAGCAACTAAAACACAACGTGGCTGCTCACCCACTCTATCCTCAGTGAGATGGAGGAGAGAATCGGGATAAAAATGAAAAAATAGGAGAAAATCAATGGATTTGGATAAAAATGGTTCAATAGGTAAAGCAAGAGCTGGAAGCAAAGCAAGGAATTCATTGCCCATTCCCCTGGGCAGGCAGGTTCAGGCAGCTCAGGGCAGCTGAGCTCCATGGCAGCAACTTGGGAAGACAAGAGTGTGTCAGCCCTGCTCAGCAGTGACCAGAACACCCCTGGGTTATCATCTTTATCATCCCTGCTTCCAGCACAAACCCAACCCACAGCCTCTCACCAGCTCCTGGCAGCAAAGCCGTGCTCTCCATCCAAAACCAGCACAAAAATCCGTGTGCTAAACACCAGCTCCCAACAGCTGGCACAGCCCTATGCCCTGCAAGGATAAACATGATGAAAACATCCCTACAGTCACAGTTTCAGATTAGTCCTGTTGTCTTCAAAACAGTAGAAGTTTAGACCCAAATCTATAAAATTGTTCATCTGTTGTGAGTTTGTTTAGGTGAAGAGTTTTGGTTGCTTGTTGTTATTTTAGGGGAAAAGGAGTAGAGCTAAAGCAGGAATTTTCATGCAGTTTAGAATATTCTTAAACTGGAATACTCTGGGTTTGGGGTATGTAATTTTTTAACATTGATAGCCAGAGATTAAATGTTCCACTGAAACATTTGCTTTAAAATTGCTCCATCCATAATCCAGATCTGAAACAGATATTGCTAAGGAAAAGCTTTTAAACAGCCCTAGTGGTTTGTGTTCAGCTTCTCTTTGATTTCTTTTTTGCTGTCAAGACCTAAGGATTTTTTCCCTCAGCGTTTTCAAACAAATTTTTCTCATTAAAATTTTTCTCACTAAAATCTATTCTCTAAAATAGGAAACATATATCATTATATTTCTGTCCCTGTATATTTTGAACAAAATTGGACCTGTATGGTAGATCTTATCTAGGCCTCTTCCTGCCTGTTTATTCCCTGGTTTTACTGATTATTCAGAGGCCATGAAATTCCATTGAAAACAGTTTTTGGAGGTCCTCAAAATCCACATACAGTGAATTCCTTCTGTGTGAGGGCTCTTCCTGGTTTTGCTCAGCAGATGCTCAGGTGTCAGTATCACGACTGAGATGTGAGGAGACGATTAATTTCAGACAAACTTGGCCTGAAATTCCTGAGTTCACATATTCCTAAGTCAAGAACACTTCTTTGGAAGTATGTTATAATTATCTTTTGAAGATGCTGTGCTTCAATCCACTAAAATTGCTATTTATTTCTCACAGTTGTTAACTGTTATCATTCATGAATTGAAACCTGGTTACTGTTATTAGAAGCCAGAGTAAAACTGCAATTCCTTGTTGGGGTCTTTTTGACCTATTTCTTAGATGAACTCTGTATGGAACCAAGAGAGGGGGAAAATGCCAAATATTTCTCATGATTAAGAAGACTTTGAAGAACCCAACAGATTTATTGGATTCTATTTGTAAGAAGTCCAGTGTCACTGAGAAAGGAGCCCATTCAGTGGCATGCTTGGTGGACAAGAACCATTGAGTAGCTTTTAAGTGAAATGATTTCTCTCCTGAAGGGTTCTGCTATTTTCCCTAATCCATCTGCTGGCCTGCCATTTTGATGTAAGAAATGGTGGAAAAGGCTGCTGATCCTGGATCAGCTACACAAGAATGACTTTCACCAAATGAGACACTTTCATCATGCTGGTGGGCTGAAAAATCACTTGTCACCATCCTGAGAAATGCTTGTCATAGAACCACAGAATTATTCAGGCTGGAAGGAGCTGTGGGAAGTTCCTAGTCCAACTTCCCCATCGCTTCAGCTCAGCAGGCAGCCAGTGTGGTCAGGTGTGATTTATCTTTGTAAGCCCATGACAAGTGGTGGTGGTTTTGGCTTTGCTGCCACCCTCCCTGCATGCCTGAGCAATGAGCTCATCCATCTTCCTCTCTCGTAGCCTGTCTGCCTCCTCCAGCCTCCATCCTGTTTGGTTGGAGATCAGTCACAATCCCCCTGCTTGGCCAAGCCAGGATCCTCCTGCAGCTCTGCCAGCACAGCCCCAGAGGGTTTGTCCTCAGAGAGCTTCTCTGAGCTCCTGCTCCCTTTGGAAATGCTTGAGATCTTCTTTAAGCAAATGTTTTTGTTTTTTTTTTTCTTGGCTGAAATATGGCTTGTAATTTCCACTATTCTTATCTCCACCTGGCAGCCCAGGCTCCTCGCCTGGGCTGTGTGCTACAAACAGTGGGAAACTGAAAAGGCTGTGCTGGCACAGCATGGGAGGAGCTGGCCCAGCACTGAACAGTCGTGTCTGTGAGAGATGGGCACGGGCTGCCCTCCCTGAGGCACCAAATCAGCCCAGGCAGACACGTGTCAGCCTTGGGCTGGAACATTCCATCATTTTAACCCCAAGCTGTGTGCGAGTGCATTGTGCCACTGCAGTTCCTGCCACTGAATACACCACAAAGGGCAAAAACAAAGAGCGCACACTGAAATGTTTCTAAACTTCACATGGCATCAGGTGGAACGCAAAGGAATGCACGCCTGTCAGAAATCCTCCTGGGCAACGGGAAATTTGCTGTTAGGTTTGGTTGCCAGTGCAGGTGCCAGCAGATGGCACTCAGGAATCTGTAATGTTCTTACCTGTGGGGCTTCCTGTGACCGAGGCAGCTCCGCGGGGCTGGGACATGCCCCTTCCTCACTCCAGGGCTTTCGTGGCCTCAGAGGGACAGAAACTCAGTGGGGACAGCTGGTGGCTGCCAGAGGCGACTGATGTGGGGCATGATGTGGTTCATTCTTGGCTGGGAATGTACTGAGACCTGGTTTGAATGTTCTGAACTCGTTGCTGTAAAGAGAACTGAAACGTTGTTTGTGTATTAAAATACTGTGTTGGCTTATTGTTGTTTGTACGTGGTAGTATGAGTAATGCTGTCCAGTGGCATAGATTACATCATTTAATCAGTTTTCAGTTTTGATTACAGCTACCAGCAGGAGACTCAGTGTTGCCAACTGTAATTAAAATGTAAAAAAAAAAACCCAAGCCAAACCAAAGAACAAAAGCAAAAAACAATTCAGAGATAAATAAAGCTGAGAAATGTTTATTTTCCTGTGAACTTTTGTACTGCTGTGCTGAGAAAAGCTGAATATTTTCTGGATATTTTTTGGATCTGGGGCTAGATCTCCATTTCCATCTTAGCGCAGAATTTTGTCAATGACTAATGCGCACTAGATTAATTTGTATGATTATTTTTCAGGTTTACAATGTAACACGGTTCTCGATTCTGATTCTCATCCTGTTGCAAGCAAAGGTAAAAGTTTTGCAGCGTCCTCTTTCCAGGTGCCACTGGACTATTCTCTCACATTGGGAGCAGAAAGATAATGGCACTGTCTTGTACAACAAGTAGATTGGCCTCCCTGGCTGCTGGTACTTTGTGTTTGGGCTTTATCATCTTTGGGAGCTGATCTGCAATGAAAAGATAAGGGCTGACCCTGTGTCTCGGGGAAAGGTCAGGTATTTATAAATGTACAAAACCCCACTGGAAGGCTGTGTCAGAGCCTTGGTCTTTCAGTGAACAGAAACCTTTTATTAGGAATCCTGAGCTTATTCTTGGGCTTTTTATATGGTTTTGCACAATCTTATTTAGTTTAAATAGCTTTGCCTCTTCTCTGGACTGCGCTTTTTTTCAGTATTTTTCAGGTTTATCTTAATATACACAGTGCCTCGGTGTTTTTGTTGCTAAACTCACTTGTGATCTCACAAGGAAGACCTTGTGATGATTATAGATGATAATGATGTTATTCCCAACTCCCCTTTTTTAATGTTTTCACTTAGCAATAGCACAACCCCCTCAGTAACAACATGTATTTGCAATCCCTTCATGAGGACCCTGTTGCTTCAGCCCTGTGCTCCACAAATCTGGAGACAAATTCATCTGTGGGGGTAACGTCTCTTGTGCACTTCTGCCCCTGATGGACCTGCCTTTTTCCATGTTGGGTCTAAAGATGAAAAAGATCTTTAAAGTCATTCCAGTGCCCAAATGAACTCCTGACCTGCAGTCTTAGTCAGGAAGTACCCACACATTTGAGGCTTTCCACCAAGAGTAAAATAATTTATTTGTACCAAGGCCAGACAAAGCAGAACTGGAAGGCCTGGGCAGGCTAAATCTGGGGATCTGAACCACTTTTGGTTGCCTGCACTACAAAGAAATGAAGAGATTGATGTTTTTTTAATGTAGATGATGATGAGATGACATATTCTGAACTGTCAGCTTGGCAGGATCTTCATACACTTTTGTTAGCTAATCAAAGACAGATTGCAGGCAGGAGCCATATCTAAATTTATTAAGAAAATTAATAGACCATTTAAATTTTACTAGAATTAGGCTAAGATACAATAAGCATTTGCACCAGCAGATCCTCATTAGCTGTGCCATTGACCTGGTGCCTGGTGTGTAATGGGGAATTGACATCTAGATTTGGGGACAATGGTGCTGCTAATGTGAGTTTGAATCATTAGGGGGGAACAAAAGACTAATTTATACATGTGTCAGATTTTACTTTTCATATTAATTTCACTGTGTGAAATTATGAACTATTATGGACGACCAAGTTAATGTTTCAAGGCTTTTTTTGGCCTAATCCAGGAGTTCTGCTTGCTCTGTATTCTGTAAATCTCTGTACACTCTGCCTGTGAGGGGGAGTTTTATGTATTAGTTTATTTACATAATATTTTTGGAAAGTGATCAGCTTGCTTAGTGTTGAGACCCCAATTCTGTATTTGCCTGGGTGTATCAGTGTGTCTGGGTTAGTTTACCATGAAAACAGATCTTTGCAAAGTTTCAGCAGATTTAAGTTGGTTTTTAGCATGCTGAAGCCTTCATGATAATCTGCCCTATGCTGATATTTTTAAATCTTATGAAAATTACCCCATTTTTCTTGATTAGGTGACTTTTTCAAACCTCAATAAAGCTTCTGGTTTGGTAGGATACTTCCTTGAGATGAGTCTTCACTTTCCAAGATGCTGCCTCAGCAAGCCTTAGTAAGAATAAGTGTGTGCAGTGGGAATTAGTTCCCCCAAGAGGACTGTTCAGCACTTTAAAGATTATATAGTTGAAGACAAATTATTTGTAAATGATTTTTTTTCTGTCTTGCAACCACAATCAACAGTGAATTCTGTGTATAAAACTCTTGACACTGACAAAAAAGATAGCCTGGATTTGAAAAGTTTGTTAGTGTAATTCACATGTGCAGGTAATGCTGAATTTATGAATTGTGCTTTATAAATAATTTTAGGAATGCCATTGGTGGTTTGTTCTGTGATCTAGGGACAAGAATGAGGATAGTGTCCTCAGTACAGCTCATGCTTTTAGCTTCACATGGCCAAACAAACATGAATTTAAAAATATTCTGCCTTTTTAGATGATGTTACATCTAAGACATATTGCAAATAAGCTGTGCAGCTCTGAGAAGTTTCTGTGCCAGTTGTGCAAGTACATTTAATTTCCAGCACATCAGCACCAGCCTCAGCCCCACTCATTTGCTGGGTGCCTTGTGAGGCAGGCAGCACCCCAAACCATTTTGGGGAACATGAGCCACTTGAGCATCAGCCTCTGCTGCCTTCCAGCCACGGCTCCTGGTGCTGCTGGGTCTCCTCAGGGGCTGCCTGGTTCCCTGGGGAGCTGGGATTAGGGGAGAGTTTTGTGAGGTGTGTGGATTTGAGATGGTTGCTGCCTCCTGCAGTGCTGGTGGCAGCAGTGGGTCCTGCTGTCCTGGGGAGGGAGGTGGCTCAGCTGAGGCTGATGGAGGGGATGGTGCTCATGGGGGATCCTGGGATCCTGGGATCCTGGGATGGTGCTCATGGGGGATCCTGGGATCCTGCACTGGTGCTCATGGGGGATCCTGGGATCCTGGAATGGTGCTCATGGGGGATCCTGGGATCGTGCTCTTGGGGGATCCTGGGATCCTGGGATGGTGCTCATGGGGGATTCTGGGATCCTGCACTGGTGCTCACGGGGGATCCTGGGATCCTGCACTGGTGCTCAGCCCTCCATGGCTCTAAGTGCAAGCCCTGCAGCTCAACTACTTTTGCCTGGGCCATCTGGTTTCGATGTCCCTTCATTTCTTTGTGGAATCTAAATTACTTTGGTCCCCTGGCCGGAGCTGGAGGCCAACAGGAAGCGATACAGGTGACCGTGCTGCCAGCAGTCAGGACATATTTCAAAGCAAGCCAGTGTTTATCTGCCAGCTCTGATACAATATTTAGAGTTCTATCAGAGTGGCAGAGCAAAACTTTGGTGAGTGAATGTCACTCTTCTCCCTGGTCTGCAGCCTTCAAGGTTTCTTATCTTCTCTCTTGCTGCTCTGCAAACACAGCCCTGATCCTCTATTCCCATCACACTCTCCTGCCAGTTCACACGTTCTGCACTCCTGGCTGCCAGTTGTGTGCCCAACTGCTCAGCAGAGCCAGGTCTGTCCCTCAGGCAGGAGCTTTTCTAACAGCTCAGTCCCACCATGCTAAGCCAGCCTGCAAGCTCTGCCCGTGTTTGCCATCCTTGCATTCCAGAAAGGACTGCAATCCCTTCTGTCCCAGTAGGTAAAAGCAGATATTGAGTGAATCATTTTCCTTCTATTTCAGAGCTGTTAGAGATATTCCCACAGGTGCTGATGGCTGCTTTACAACTGCTGGGAGGGATTATAAAGGAAAGGAGTGAATGTAATTTGTTTTTATGTAAGTTTAACCTATTTATTTTATATACTTCATTTTCTTTCCTGTGATGTTCAGGCCAATAAACAATGATCCCAGACACTGACCCATCTTTACAGCTGGAATGGAGCAGCAAGCCTTGAAAGCTTTAGCTTCTCATCCTGAGCAGGAGCAATCATTCTCCTGTTTTTCCTTCCCATTGAAAACTGAGATAACTCTTCTTCTGTTGCAGACAGAGCTGACAGCTCAGGGATTTATAATTCCAGCGATTATTCCAAAACTTTCAAGTTCTGCTACTTGTAGAGAAACAAGCTGGGCTAACAGTGGATGTACAATATGAAAATGTGCCCTTCCTATTTTGTTTCCCTTGGGCTTTGCTCAGAGGAGAATGTGTGGAACTTGCTGAGGCAGAGATCTCTAATCTTACTGAGCAATCATGCTGGTGCTAGAAGGATGTTAATGATGTTTTACCACCTAAGAGGGTGATGAAAGGAGAGCATTTGAACACCTGAGCATGTATAATTTAAATGTAATAAAATCACAATATGAGTTCTAAGTAGAAAAATTAGCATCACTAATTATTGCTTGCTGATTATTGCTGTAAGCTGTTCCTCAATTATTTTTTTTTTCCTTTTTAAATCCATGCTATTAGTAGATCCAGACATCAGGATAAATACCTGACAGCACATGCACTTTAGTTTCTTGCTGTGACCAAGTCCAGCTCTGTCCCTGTCAGTGATGTGAGGCACAGTTTGATTGGGGGTCCCAGAGAGGGAAAGGCTGAGCAGAGCTGGGGATCCCCGAGTGCTCCTTGGAAAGGGAACCAGGCTGCCTTTTTTCATTATTCTCTCCCCAGAAATGCAATATGGAACGGACCAAACCATCCCAGTTAGTGCAGATCTGGTGTGAGATGAGAATACTCACACATCACGTGTTACTCGTGCACTGTTGAAGAAAAAAGTTCCTTACAATGTAAGTACAAACCCCTCCTCTGCTGCTGCAGGAGGGCCTCAAGGTTACTGAGTGCATGTGTGACATAAATGCAGCAGAGCATTTTAATTAGATTCTTTCACCAGAACTCCTGACCTTCTGTGTTGCACATTAATGTATTTTACTAATTATAAATGCAATTAAAAAGTACTGAAATAAAATTAGGTGGATCTATCTAATTTACATTAAGCACTTTCAAATTATGCAGATTTTCAAAGTCTTTTTCTTTCCGTCTTTTTTTTTTTTTCCCTTACAATTTGCGTTTCAGGAAAAAATTGTCTGCATTAAAACAGCTGGAAAACAACCTTGTAGCAAAACAAATTTCTTTTCTGTGATTATTCACAGTGTGTGAGTTAATTTTGCAGGCAGTAATATGCTTAGCTGTCGTTAGGGCAGTGACTCAACAATAGAACCCATATGTGCACTGGGTGCAGTGCTGGCTCCTCTGCTGGCTGGGGGCTTCTCCAGTTTTTTCTCTTGGGAATCAGGTTCAGAGGCTAACTAGGGAAAAATACTGATATAATGGTCAAAATAGAGATTTATAAACAACAAAGAGACAACAAAATCCCTGTGTGAATAACACAGGGCAAACATCTGGTGTGCTCAGTCATTAAACCAGGCTGGTTGTTATCTCTGCTGCCTACATATTTTGGTAGCACTCATAGAATTTTAGAGTTTTAGACATGAAAGTAGAAAAATAACAACATTTCATTATTATTTTTGTCAAGTATCTAAATGGCAACAGGCGCTGAGCAGCAAACAGAACACAATCTTTACCCTGGAGAGCTCCTGATCTAATTTTAGATGGGCTGCAGAAACAGAGGCAGCTCTAAGTACTGAACGTAGATAGAACCAAGCTTAAAGGAGGCAAATTTGTAGAGTTACCCAGGCATTTTAGTTCATGTTGCTTATTCTTAAACCATTTCCATAATAAAAGATTAATTTCTTGTGGAATGGAATTGAATGGAATTACTAGACTAGAGAATGGAAATTCTCTAGTTTTTCACTTTAAAAAGGAAGTGAAAGGGGCTCATTTTTTTGTCCTGTTTTATCCCTTCCCTAAAGAAGTAATGGAAAAGAGTGGTAAGTAATGGAGAGCAGAGGAAGGAAAATTGAAATATGAAGAGATTAGGGTAAATGAACCAATTCACTGTTCATCTAATGCCAAATGTCATGCATTAGGACTGTTTGCCTGATTTTTTTTTCTGTGTGTTTATTGAGTTTGAGTCTCTCCTACTTAGCATTGAAATTAGAAAATGAAGAATGAATTATTCTGAAATAATAATTAAATAATCATTGTGGGTGCTCATTTTTAATCATTTATAAGGTGGTAGCACAGGGAGCACTGGGGTGGCGCCTCCTTAGTGAGTGTCTTTTAGTTTTATGAGACCAAGAATTTAAAGGGAGAGGAAGGCACATGAAATAGTTTGCTGGTAAAATTAGAAATGTAGGGATTCATCCTCCCTACCCCAAAGATCTTACTGGGCAGATGTGGAGTTCCCTCATGCTTTTCTGGAAGCAGCAGGCACTGTGCTGCATAAACCAGCCACGAGTTCCTGTGGCCTTTGCCTTGGAGCACGGTGCCCCTTCTTGTCTCCTTCCATGAGAGGAACATGGTGATTTCCAGGTGGAATTTTGGTCCCTATAATTCTCAGCTTCTCCCCTTGGTACAGAAACCTTTGTAGAGCATTCACTTTGTATCCAACAGCTCTCTTGAAGTCAAGTAAATATTTCTGCTTGGAGAGCTGCACTGTTTAAATCCAGGTGTTTCCATTGATGGCCATGTTATAAATTAAGGTTTCTGTATGGGCTAGTGGAGGAAGGAATGGCTCCAACTTTTAATCACCCTCTGAAAGCGACAATGGGTGTGTGGGGATGGGAGCTCTTGCCTCTCTCAGGAAGGATCTGATTTTGGGGAAAGCAGCTGCCCTGTCCCAGAGCAGGGCCACTGCCAGACCTTGGCAGAACATCGTGCTCTGGCTGCTGAGAGGAACCACCCCCAGGAGTAAGAAAATGCTGCTGTGTGCAAGAGCAGGGACTCCCTTGAAAGAAAGTGCCAGCAGATCCCAAATCCTGCTTAGTCCAGATCGACCTTGAGGCTGGAAGTGCCTCTTGGAATCAGTCACTTCTCCCGTTCTCAGGTAAAATATCACAGCATGGGCAGGAGAAGAATTGTTCAGGCCATCCTCATCCCATGGCCACTCTAAACCAGTGACTACCTGCAGAAATATCCACTGGTACCACTTTTCTGTTTGAAACATTAGCACAGGACAGGGTTTTGGTCTCCTTTTGGCACAGGTTTATAAATGGAAGCAGGAATTGCTGGGGTTTTTTGCAAATGTAATGTTTAGGAAATGTTTGGGTAAGGACCTGGGATATTTGAAATGTTTTGCTTTGAGTTTTCTCCTTCCCCAACCCCAAATATATGTAGTGACATATCACAGTCAAAAACAAAAAACTTTGGAAATTTAGATATTTCCATAAAAAATACATATTGTTGTTCAATCCAAATTTAAGTGAAAGCTTTTCTCATATTTTAACCATGCTGGGGTCTGCTGTCAGATGTGGTTTTTTGGTACAAACAATCCAACAATGAATTATCAATAAAGTTTGCGTGAGTCCTAATTTATTTTTTAAAGTTTATTTTAATGTTGGATTGCACATAATCCAGATCATGATTATTTTAAAATGACATTTTCCAAGGCTGAGATTTAATTGTTCCATCAAGAGTGAATAGATGGTAGAGGGCCAGACTGGCATAGCCTTGGTAGGAGCCCCCAGCTGCCCTCCATGGCCAAGCTGTGGTGGTGGCTGCCAGCACTTCTGATTAGGAAATTAAATCCTGCCAAAGTGCTGTGTTTGACTATTGGTGTGCTCTGTTGGCATGAGATGAATTTAGGCACTGGGTTCAATCCTCTGCTGAACAAAAATCTCTTTAACTGTGAAGTTCTTCATGGGGAAGGAGATTAATCACATTTTAATATTAGGGGAAGCAAGTTTAAACTGTTTATTTGAGTATGTGGTTGAAAAAATATAGTTAGAATAGGATATTTAAAATTTCCCTCTTGTAATTATGTTTTGCTTAGATGTAATTATTTTTCTTCTTCATTTTTGTTAAACTTTCTCATACGGCCTCATCCAAAAACTGGTTTTCCAACCCATGAGGATGTTTCTAAAAAGACTATTTGTAAGATGGGACTTTGTAAGGCTTTGAAATCTTAATTTTCTTCTGGGAATATGGGTTACTGTGCAAGTAGGATGGGCAGAAGACATGTGTGCCAAATTTCACTAACAAAGAGCTGAAAAGAAAAAAACATGAGACTCAAATAACCTACCTAAAGTTTTAAAAGCCAATCAAATATATTCTATTTGAAATGTCATGTGCAAAAACTTTTAAGGCACCTAACAGCGAGCTGGGCTTTGCAGACTGTGCAGTGAAATATGGCAGGCAAAGTGCTCAGGGTAGTAACTCACCCGGGCTGGATAATAGAGTCCTTCACTGGGAGAACGGGTGTGCTTGGTGAGACACTGGGTGCTCCTGCTGGGGCCTCAAAAAAGAGATGTGGGACCATTAACAGCTGCTGGCTGGGGAGATGGGTGAGTGTGACAGCAATGCAGTGAGAGGAGCTGCAGTGTGACAGGAATGCAGTGAGGGGAGCTGCAGTGTGACAGGAATGCAGTGAGACCTGCACTGGGGCCTGACTGACACTGGGGAGCCCAGGGATCTGGCAGCAAATTGACACAACTCGATTAATTTCAATTAAGTCCCACCAATTTACACAAACTGAAGACATGGCCCATTATGTCCTCCTGCCTGCTCCGGCGATGATTCCGAGGATGTGATTAAGGCTATAAGAACGCTCATTACAGTTAATGCCTCGTGCTCAGAGCCATGAGCTCAAAGCTGAGCAGGTATTTGAGTGCCTGGTGGGATCAGCAGCAGAAGGCAGAGCTGCTGGTGCCCACCCAGGTGTCCTGACAGCAAGGGCTGGGAAAGACATCGGTGGTTCTTGGGAGCACTTTCCTCTTGCTCAGCTGGATTGACCGTGGTTTACAGTATTTTCTTCTGCCTCAAACTTGTTTCATGAGTGTTAGAATAAGGAGAGAAGTATTGAATAGTTTCCTTAATGATGACCTTTCTTACTGAATATAATTTGTTTTGATCTAAAGCAGAAAAGTGAAATTCTCTGCCTTGGAGTCTCAGTAAGACCTTTCACAGGTGATATCATCTTTTAGCTCATATAATCCCATGAGTGTGAGGTTTGTGAATACTTTTTTTAAGAAAGAAAGAGCTAATATTTTAATTTTATCACTATATATACAGGAATAGGTGGTTCAGTGACTCCCAGGACACACTTTTCCTCTCTCTGTGTGCTTTTAAAAGCAGAGCCCAGCTCACAGTGCTCTGTGTGCTGGGCAGTCCCCACCAAGGCACATCCCAAAACTCACAGAAATCTGTGTTCCTGTGAGGATGGACTTGGCCCAGCTGAACTCCATTTTACCTGCAGTGCTCCTGCAGGGAGAAGCCAATCTGACTCATTTGGTGTGCCCTTAGGAGCTGCACTTAACAACCTTGTGACAAAATCCAGCATCTGCAGGGTCTGCTGGGGCTCCTGCACCTTCCACCTGGAGCTTGCAAATTAAACAAATGACCAAGAACTCATCTCTCCAAATGTGGAATTTTATAAAGGGTTAATCTTGCACATTATTTTCACATTACCTCTCTCATCAGTTATACCTTGCTGCATTCCCTGTCTCCTGTCTTTACAAGCCCAGCTCAGGATAAAGATAAGGTGTTTGTCTTTAGGGAAACATAAAAAAAAAAATCTCTAGCTCTTCCTAGCTCACTAATCCAAGTGGAATTCACCCTCTCATTTCTGTGACAGCCTCACTTTGCCAGACACAGACACTTAGCAGGTGTTTTCATCATGACATTAATAATAAGAATTGCCATGTTCTAAATGAGGAATCCCTTGTTGTGCCTGGTAGCACTGATGGATATTTGGGGAAATTGACAGCTCCTGAAAAATGTTTTTGCCATGACCAGCAATTCTCTGACAGATTTTTAATGGCTCTCACAGAACCCTCACTAACTTGAACACTCTTGCAGATGAAGTGGAAAGTGATGAAATGTGCTGCTTTAACACTTTTGAAAGTTAGAGGGGAAACATGGAACAACTCTGAGATTTGCTTCTAAACCACAATACCTTTTTTTTCCCTTGAAAAATATATATTTTTTCTCTCAGTACTCAGAGATTGGAATGGATTAGCTGAGGGGACAAGCATTTGTTATGGTGCACCAGGACCCACCTGTATAACCCCCATTAACCTTAATGGGACCCACAAAGCTCATCCTCCTCATTTAGATGGAAATATCCCCCTGCTCATCAGGGATCAATTGCACTCTGGGTTACCTGGTTTCAGTGGCTCATTCAATATGGGACTCTGTGTCATGATCTTGTAAGCTTTGGACTACAGGAAAGGGAGGACAGGTAAAGCAGGGCTGTGAGAACAGGGATCAAATAAAACTGTACGCAAAAAATTAGAAAAAAGGGAGAGAAAAAGTTCTAAAGGTTGTTATATAATTCATATTAGAAGTTCCAATGAAAAGTAATTGCAATTAAATCACCAGCACCCTTTGCAGTTCGATGTGATACTGCAGAAAATCAATACAGAGATAACAGTGCATCTTGTGCAGGAGCTTCTGAGAATTCTCACATTGAAAATAATTTTACAGGAAGAATGTGTTAACTCTTTTTTATTTTTTCTTTAAACTTCCCTTCAAAGAGCAGAGGAAGATAGTGATCTTTTAATGTTCTTATTTTTGGCCCCTCCCTCCCAAGTTAATCATTGCATCCATAAACCTGAGCTACTCAGGTTGGCGTTATCAGGAAAGCCTAAGTGGCAGAGATGCTCATCTCTTTTTGAAAGTCAATTAAGCTTATGTGCCTAAATCCAGTGTTTATGTTTGAATCCCTGTTGATGGCTTTATTGAAAAAGATCTCCAGTTGCCTTTTTAAGTGATAGGAGGATTATGACTAAGTATAGCAAAAGCTCAGTTCTGTGCTGACATCTCTTATCTCTCACTGATGAAAATAACATGCATCCTATGCCTCAGAAGAGTTCTATAATTAAGGAAAGGGACCAGAGAGGACCTGGCAGAGCTGTGGAAGGAATGAGTTTATGAGGGAAAATTGTTCTAGTTTTTATTTATTATTTGAGGCTGCCCAGTGCAGATAACAAAAAACATGGAGGCTAAATAAATAAATATTCTGCTCCCATGAGTGTGATTTCCAATATGCAATCTGCTTCATTAATGCTAAAATAAGAACCCCTGCCCTCAGGTAGAATACAGGTAGCAATCTCAAAGCTAACACAGGACAAGCAGTACTCATTTCCAAACATCCCACACAGCCAGAAAATTACAACAGAACTACAGACAGAATACAGGAAAACTGTTTCCAATCGTTTATTTTTCATGCCTGGGAATAATCAGTTTTTTCAGCTAATTGTGACTCTCTCATCATGAGACTTGGCAATTCTAAGCATGCAACAACACCACTCAGGAGACAATTTGTCTACTGCTTCCAGAAATTATTCCTACTGTTTCCAGCCCTAGAGCATTGTATGCCAGGGGCTGCATGGATAAGAATAGAGTTGTCCTGATCTCTAAATTAAAGGTAATAAAATAAACAAACAAAAACCCAACAAACCCCAAAACAAACAAACAAAAAAACCCCTCAAAAAACTAAGAAACAAACGCAAACAACAAACAAACAACCCCCCCCAAAAAAAAACTCAGGATCCACTTCCCAAAACCCTTTTTGTTGTTTTTTGGTTTTGGGCATCTTTTAGGTCTCTTAGATGCCAAATATGATGATGCTCTATCTGGGCACATTTTTCAATTATATGAGTACTTAATGTGTGAGACAGTGAGTTGTCAGTTTGGCCAGACACAGACCAGCACTAATCTCTTAAATCCTAAGATTTCATGAAAGGGTTTCTTCCTCTGCAGCTGAGTCCAAAGGTGCCCCCAGGGACCCTCAGCTCATGCCTCTTTCAGAAGGGCCCTGGTGACATTGTACAGCAGCCACGAGCGCTGGAATCCCCAGTTCTGCATTCCAGCAAGAAGGCCTTGATTGGAGCTGAGTCCTGGAGGTGACAGTGGCACTTCACAGTCATCTGTGCTGAGATTGTCTCATTTCCCAAGCAGTTTCCAGAGTGCTGGGAGTGTGCACTCCCCATCCCAGTTATCCCATCTTTCCCTCCTTTCAGCAGAGATCTGAGCCTGTGAAAGGCCTCCACAGCAATCCAGTTTATCCAGCTGCCACTCAGGCAGTGCTGGGGGGCTTTCTCCAGGATCAGCTCCTCCTCACAGACATGCAAACAGCTCTCTGGCTTTGGCCTGGCTGCAAACCAACCCTTTATTGATGCTGGGCAGAGGCTGACCTGCCTGCAGCTCCACTGCTGGGGTCACACATCTCATTGACAGCAAACCTGCAGCCCAGGCTCCTCAGAAACCCCCAGTGCTCAGGTCAGGAGCCAGAGGCTGCTGGAGGAGTTCAGGCTTTAGACAGCAAGGTAACCATCTTCTCTCTGAGCAGATTGAGAAGAGAGCACTGTCAGAGCTGTGGAGTTGGGTCCCTGGTGCAGGTACCACTGCAGGGCCCAAATTGTCACAAAGGACCTTCCAGGATTTGGGCTTTCCCACCTTACAGTAGCTGTGTCCTTTCTATGAGCTCTGCAAGCTGGTTGTTCTATTTTAGAACTGCACTAGAAGTGCCAGTTTCTGGTGTGTAATCACTTCTGAATGCCAAAATTTCCACTTCAGCAGTGGTATCTTGGGATCTTCTTTGGAAGTGGTGATTTTAGTTCTAGTAAATCCTCCTGTGGATGGTCACTGGGATTTTATTTTACTGAGAAATGGAATATAGAAATATGTGAAGGAAGGCATTTTCAGATACTTTTAGCTCCCCTTCAGAATATTTTTCAGTGCTCTGTTTACCATGGCTGGTTTGTGCTTTCCTCCAGTTATAAATAAATCCTGCTAAAGATGGATGTGTTTACTTTGTTTAGCCATGGTCATGATGGGTTGAGGACACATTATATCATCCTTAGACTTTTATTTGCAGCCAATTCTGAAATAACCAGAGTAGTGACATAAAATTACTTCATGCTGCTGAGATTTTTATATTGGCCTAAGCCCCTGAAGTCTCCAGTGTTTTGCAACAACACACTTTAATGGTGAAACAATGACAACAAAGATGAAAGTCTGTATGGAATTGTCTAATAAACAACTCTAGGTTTGTTTAAGTTGCAGAGATATGAAAAAGGGATATAATTTTTTTCACAAGTTTTCCTTGATGAGTTTGCAGATCTCGATGTTGTTTATTCACATTTAAAGTATATTCATATTTTAGACATAGTGATGGGGAACAGGTACACTCTTATTCTGATGAGATGAAAAGGGAGAGATGTTCTTTCATGGCAATTCCTACAAATACAGCCTCTGTGTGCACATTTGTGCTTCCTGCGTCTGCAGATGCTGCTCTTACTTTAATAGATTAATCTGGTTTTTTTTGGAGTTACCTTCAAGCAAACTTCTCTGTTCATAATTGTCTGCTGTCATCCAAAAGGAGAGTGACTGTGAAAATCAAACTTGTGCTATTATATGTGGTACACACAAAATTAATGTATCTCCTTTCCACTGTCAGTTGTACATCAGCCCAGGATCTGCCATGTCTCCTTCTACTCAAATATGAGTAAGATTGTATCGCTGGTTTATTGTCTGTAATTAGCAATGCCTTAACGACGTGTGTCTGGGAATTATATCTCTATTTGTTTGTATTAGAAAACAGTGGCATGCAAATGTGTTCCAGGACTGCTTGGTGCTCGCTCTGAAGGTGTTTACAGGAATCAGCCTCTAATTCTCACTTCAATTCTTTCTCAGACGTCTGAGAAACAAGATAGGCTTTCTCCTGAGGGTTAAAAATTCTGACTTCAGTGATACCCTGCAGGGTTTGGGACCATTTCTGGAACACCACCAGCTAACAGTGCAGTATTTAAGTCAAACAATCTGTAGGACAGGAATCTTCCCTGGAGGAATGAGGCAGTGCAGGAGCTGGAGAGTTATCATACTGAAGTCTGGAAAGAGGGAGAAGTGCTATCTTGAAAATCTTTTTGTTTGCATATAATTCACTGAAATTATCTTTCTCACAGTGGTTTCAAACTGTTTTAGGGGAAGTAATTAAAATTACACAGATCCTATTTATTAATGCTAGTGGGAGCAGGAGATAGTGCAGTTGAAGCTATCAGAAGTTTACCCAAAAGAAAATGTGGGCTATGGAGGGTACACTGAAAACAAACGTATTTTTGGAAGGGTTCTAAAGGCATCAGAGGCTTTACCCATCTACTTCCTTGTAAAGGCAGTAAATGGTGTTATAATTCCTCTGAGCTAAATTTTGCTACCCTGCACTTGGAGGAAACACAAACAAATATTCAAGTTCTTCCTGAGCATAATTTCTTGATTTCCCTTCTTGGACATGAACATATCCAGTACCCACAAAGCTGCATGGCTGAACCTCAATTTCTTCCATCAAACTGCAGTTTATAATGCTCTGGCACAGATGCTTTGGATCCTGTAAATTGCCTTGACTTGCCTGTTTAGCTTTGCCTTTGGTTTTGAAGGTGATTCAGAAAAACACATGGTCTTTATTTCACTGTAAGATGGAATTTCAGTTCAGCCTCTTTTACTAAAATTATCCATAAATCACTGCATATCTAAGTAAAAAGTGAAAATTACAGCTGTTTAGAGGATGGATATGGGACATTTTACAAGTAATCTGAAAACTATTTGCATAATATTTTGAAATGCAGTGTGGTGAGGTAAGGCACTTTGTTTGTTATGAATAAACTAGTCTGAGGAATGTGAGACAGCGAGTGCTGTCTGTGCCAGTTCAAAGGACAGGAATTTTGATACATAGGGAAACTACCTGGGTTTGATGCCAGAATTATCTGAGCTTTTTCTCTCCATACTATCAATGTTTAGTGCAAAGAAGGGGGAAGGCAAGAGACAAGGGATAAAAATTCCAGAAATACAAATTATTACTTTTGTAATAATACAAAGTAAAGCTGTAAAGTCTGAGTAAAACTAAAAATTGTTCAGAAAATTTAAAACAGGTGGTCCCTTTATGTAATAAAATCTTAAGGTTCTAGATCTGAGGGCGATTTATCTTCAGACACAGAAATGAATTCCTCAGAAACAGTCAGTATTCACAAACTTTTTAGACTTATTAGAACATTTCACCTGACACCTTGTCAGAAACTGATTGCTTTTAATGCTGTTCACAATAACACATTTTATAGCCAAATACTTCAGAGACACATGAGGAAAATGTTAAAAGAAAGCAGAACAGAAATGATGGGGCAGGCTCAAATTTGGATGCTCTGTTCTTAAGCAAGGTTACTCCTAGTATTTGTCCATTCATGCCTAACTCAGAGCTTTTTCTCCAGAGAACCTTCCCAGCCCTCTCTGTCTTCATGGAAGGATGAGTGTCTGTCTCAGTTGCTGCTTCTGCAGGAGCTACAAGTAAACAAGTCTCAAGCTGACTAAATTTGGACTATTTCTGTGTATTATTCCCTGGCAGAAACCCCTCCCTGGGTTTCTGGTTGTAATGTTTAGTGCTGCCTCTAGGTTGTGAAGGTGGGCAAACTTGGGTGAATGTGAGTGGGAGGTGGAGGAGGATCTGCTGTTCATAAACTCACAATAATATTTTTTGTTTCATGAGGCCCAGGATGAGATCAGGGTGAGAGGTGGGGATTTTCCAGAGCCTGCCTTCTCCACAGTTCCATGGGTATCCAAACAGGAACTAATTTTCTTTCAAATAACCATAATTCCCATTCTGTGCTTGCATGCCCTTCAGGGAGAGGACAACTACAAAGCTAAAGAAAGAGCTCAGCTTTTGCAGGCTCTGTGGTGTCAGGAGGATAGGCACAGGCAGTTCATGTTGTATTAATAATAATGAGGATGAGGAGAGGCAGCCTGAATCAACATACAGAAATTTTGCAAATGTAACATTGTGAAGATTTAAAATTGCACCAGATATAATTCAACATGAATTCTTTATACCCAGAGTGAGTTAGAGCAGAAAGTGTTCATCTTGTTCAAAGTTTCAAAGCTTTGTGCAATAATTCTCCAGGAAAATTAATAGATGCAAACTATTTTGCAGAAAAATGAAAAAAATAAGTTTGGTGGAAGAGTCTTTTTTAGTGATTTTAGTGATTAAACTTTGGAGGACTTGGTTAAGGGTGACTCATGGGCTGGGCTGCAGTGGCTGCCGTGCCCATTCCTGCAGATTGTTTGTGAAATCTGAGTAAAAAATTCAACCTGTGTGAATTCTTTCAGAACAACAGAATCCTGACTGGCAAGTGGTGCCAGAGTCTGCATTTTGTAGTCTGTTACTGTGATTTATTATGCGTTCTGTTGTTTCCAGTTCTTTTCTCTCTGGGTTTCTTTTTTTTTTTTTAGTTAAGTAAATTTGATAAAATATACCATCATGTGACAATAAGAGAACTAAACTGGAAAATAATTCACTGTGCAGTATTGATAAATGTCCGGTGCAGCAATAGCAATATGTCATCAATCACCTGGGCTCCTGTTTGATGGCATCATATAACCTAATTCAGGATGAACGTCCTTTGCTTTAACCTTGGTTGTATTTGCAGCTTACTCTAGAGGAAAGTAATAATCCTTCATTAACTGGTAGGTGTGAAACATTCTCTATCAAGAGGGTAGAGGAGGAGGCAAATGAAAATTGGTTTCAGAATGTGTCCTGAGTCAAAATCAGTCTCTTTCTGCAGACTCATAAACTGCATAAATTATTATTATTATTATTATTATTATACATTTTGAAGGGTGGATAAGTGAATGAATCTTTGTGTTTTGCAGCTTTGCTGTGTTTCTCTTTGTTGCTTTTCTCCATCTGTATTCAAATGTACATATAAAAAATTCAAGGACACATCAAGTCTTTGATCCTGCTACAGCTTTAATTCTTAAGAGCCTATATAAGACTGTGCTTTACATTATGCATTAAGGTACTTGTAATTAGGAGCTTGTGGTAATGACCCATTCTCAGGCAAAGTAGTGCTGTTCCTTGTTTTCCATTAACTGTATTGAGGGTTTATTTGCTGAAAATTGAGTTTAATTTGATTAGCAGGAATTGTGAAACATTTGCAACACAAGGTATATTAGCATAGCACTTTGTTTGTAATGAGAGCCAAAAAGCAGTTAGGGGAAGAGCTAATTACTGAAGATTTTCCTTTTAATAAGGAAGGTCTAGCTAAATTTTAGTGCTCTGCTCTCAAAATCCCTTCAGCTTTAACTGGTGGCTAAAAGAAAAACAAAATGCTCTGCAAAAGTTCAGCAGATGTTTTCTGAAAGTCACTGTTGGGAAAGGCCAATAATTTACTAAAGAAGGAATTCATTTTATCTGAAAATTTGGAGCACCAGCAGGTTTTCCATATCTTTATTGATCTGATATTGGTGGGTGTTTGCTACAGAGCAAAGGTATTAATGGTGTTCAGGAGGGATCCCCCACCTCTTTCCTTCACCCCAGCCAGGGTGGTTTGTTCTGAACCAAAAATTTGTTCTCTACTCACCTGACTGGAAGCTCTTGGAAAGCCCATCCCAAAATCCCATGGAGACACACCTGACTCTAACAATTTACTGGGAAGGTTTTCCCACTGATTTTAACTAAGGACAGTGGTTTTGGTGTGTGTGAAGGAACTTAAATCTGAGTAAAATTGCCCAGCATGTTCAGACTCCTCCTGCTCAGGTGAAGGGATGACAATTTTATCATCACCAACCAGTTCCTCTCTGCCCATCTGTGAGTTCCTTGGCTTGTTCAGAATCTTGTGAAAGTCTAGGTGAAACACATTTTCAGTCAAATAAGAGTCAACAACCAGACCCAGGTGAGTGAAGGATGCCTTAGTACTAGAGAACATTTAAACTTTTATAAAGTTTTAATCAAATAACTTATTGATAAAATAAAATCCATGAGGTCTAGAAGGAAGATGCAGATAATTTGTTCATGGATCAAAGTGTTTTATTCTTCATGTTTTCCTTCTCAAGACCAGGCATTCATCCCTTCTGGAAAGAATTTTCACTCTTCTACCCTTAATTCTTCTGTGCTCCTGTCATTTGCATAAACTGACAATCAGGACGTAACTGTGTTCCTTAAACAGGGTTCTTATCACCCTGGAAGTGTTCCAAGGTAAAACAGCCACTTCATTAAATACACAGGGGCTTTTCTTCTCCATGTCCTGTCTGCCTGCTCCAAACCAAACATTCCTGCTCAGCTGTAGTCTCTTTTTTTTATTTCTTTATGTTCAAGCTAATTCATTTTAGCTGTAGCGATGATGTGAGCAAATAACCACATTTTTGTCAAAGGGGATGTGATTGGCAGCTGACTTTAACTGAAAGCTGTGGATATTTTTGTACATCCTTTGAACCCCCAGAAATATTTGGAACAGGTGATGGCAGTTTAGCTGCATAGTGCTGGAAATCTAGGCCTAAATATTTCCTACTTTTTCTTCTGTTTCTGCTGAAAAGAAATTCAAGTTCTGAGAGCTGGTGCTCAGTTACTAAATTTAGCCTGAAATTGTGGTTGATGGAAATTATTAAAATAATTTTATTAGTAACTAGTTGTGCTAAGTAATTTTCCCAGTAACAACTTGCTTTATATTTCTTTGTTTGGAGTTTTGGTGTTGTAGTAATATTCCCTCATTAGCTCTGTTTACATTACCACTACACCCTTATTTTTTCTCTTTAGCAATGGTTACTTTGCTCAGCCTGCTGCCAAATTCTTTTTTGTCTTTTGCTTAATTATCCTGCTCTGACTGGATAAAAACTGCAATTACAGTTAGCCAAATATGAAAAATACATCTCCACTCATCTTCTAACTTTAGTATTTGCTTGAAGTTTTGAACAAATTTAATCAGAGTTCATTTGCACCTGCTTTGTGTTTGTTTTTCCCAAATACTCTGGCAGATGGGTTTATTGGTATTCAATAAGCATGCTGGCATCAAGTTTTCAACAAATACTTCATAATATTTGCAGAAAAAGAAATTTTAACTTTGATTGTCCATAGAGGGCTGTTAATAACACTTATTGTATGGTGAGGTAGAGTTATGTAACTGTGTATTTACCCAAGACTGCTCCCAAACAAACTCCAATTCAGCTAAAGAATTAATTACAAAAAACATTGAGAGATTTGTTCCAGCAACTCAGTCAGGGAGGTTACAATGCTTCTCAACATCTTGTCGCTGCTTTTCTCTGCAGTGCCCATCAAACAAAATATGGATTTAGACTTATTTCACCTTCATGACAAAAGCACATCAACCCCACAGCTGAAGTTACAGACAGTTCTGCCTTGATTATTATTCATAATTTGTGTATTTGGTCTATAAACTGTGGTCTGTATAGGTGAGCATTCAGTGCTAAACAAAATGCAAACAGAACAAGCTGATAAGCAAATCAGGAAGAGTTTGGAGTTGTGAAATCTTCTCCCTCCTTTCCTCCACGGTGAATTTTGCATTTCCCACCTGCTCCTGTGGGAGGGAAGGGACTGGAAGTGCCCAGGAGCGTTGCCCAGGTCTGGGTGCTCTGTGCTGGGTGCTGGGTGTTCTGTGCTCTGGGTGCTGTGTGCAGTGTTTGTGTGCTGGGTGCTAGGTGTTGTGTGCTCTGTGCTCTGGGTGCTCTGTGCTGGGTGCTCTGTGCTGGGTGCTCTGTGCTCTGTG
>VZTB01012916.1:126957-151518 GCA_013397245.1 Thryothorus ludovicianus | reverse complement strand
GAGTTTGCCTTCAGCTGTCCTGCCAGAAAGACCTCAGCAGGTCAGAGAAAGAATGTTATAGATAAGATTAAAAAACAACCTTGGAAACAAGAGCTGAAGATTCTGAACTCCTTCCTTGATTGTGGCTGGGGAAAAAGGACTTTATTAGCTCAGGGAATTTCTGCAAGAACAGCAAACCTGACACAGCTGAGCAGGGCAGGGCTGGAGACGTGCTCCACAGGACAGACAGACAAGGGGAAACTGCAGAATGCACCAGGGGCAGATGGACAGAGCCTGTTTTTGGGAAAGGCCGCTGTAGAACAGGTTATATAATCTCTGTTTGCAGGTTAGCTGCTGCTGCTGCACTTGCTGCTTCATCCCGAGCTCTGGGCAGCCTGTCCTTGCACAGTCAGGAGAGATTAATGGAGAGAAACAGAAAGCATGGAGGACAGAGCACAGGCACCTCTGCACAGTAATTATAAGAGCTGTGTGACAACTCATTGATATGCAAGTGCAACTGCTGCAAATGGTGCGAACTCCACAGACAAAGAGAAGATAATTTGACAGCATTAAGCAGAAAGCTCGTACAGGGCTGATGGCAGAGAAAAGCACTTTGATTCTTCAGTTCTCTGAGCTGTTCAGAGCAGTGTATAACTTTCCTGCCTGGTCCAGGTGCTGTGCTGAGTTGCTGGAGCTGTTTCCCTCCTCACACACATTCAGCTGTCTCAGGGCAGAGCTGCTGAATAAACCATGAGGTCACTGCTGCTTCAGAACTGATGCTAATGGTGACCCAGGTGGGTAAAATAATTCCTGCCTCCAGCTCAGCCACCAGCTGGGTCTCCTCTTGCTCTGCAGTTGGGGTGATCTGATTGCTCTCTAAATTGGTTATGGGAAATAAACTGGGCTTGAGAGGGGAAAGCAAATCACACAGGTGTAGGGGAGCTGGTTGAGTCCTTTTGGGGATGGGACAAGGTGGGACGTTGAATATTCTGTTGTTTTGCTTTGGGTAATGTTAAAATAGTGAGAGGTTGAATTCAAACAGGTTTGTATTTCAAGATGAATTAATATGTAATCAATGGGATTGTTCAGGCAGTCAAAGCTTATGCCCACAATATTTAAATCTCAATTACAATAGGCAAGTTTTCTGATAAGCACAATTAAGATAATTTCTTTTTCTGTCACTTCATTCTTCTAGATGAACATGTTTTTCTCCATGTGCATTTTGAATTAAGTCTGTTAGCATCATTTAGACAGGCATTATTTTGTTAATTATGAAATTTTTCTGATTTTTTTCATTCCTTTATTATGAGCCTTCTTACAAAGTTTCCACTGGCAAGTAACATGTGAAGTGTGAGAACAAGGGAATAATAGGGGAAGATACAGCGTCCCCCTTTCCAGCAAAAAGATAATGGCTATAAGGGATCCTCTCCTTGAAAGGAGAAATGGAATAATGTCTCTTCGCAAGTAAAAACATAAAAAAATAAATAATACATGTTTTCTGCTAGTCAGACTTTCCTAGTATCCTTTCCAGTGGGGAAATTAAGGGAAATGTTTTAATTATTTTCAATTCTCTTTGCACAGAAAAACAACTGTGGAGAAAAATGTGAAGTGTTTCTCTGACAATTGGTTTTCTGTAGTGTGCACAGTAGTAAAAATAGCTTAATTGTATAATACTTTCCAGGAAATACATCTTTCAAATCTCCTAGGTAGAGAGGGATGGAATTTTTTTTTTTTTTAACTAAAAAACTGGAATTTGTATTAGGCTCTAAATCAGAAAGAATTCCAATTGAGCCAGTTTCTTACTGAAGTTTTATCCCACATTTCTCTGTAGAAAATTCCCCGTCACCAAAATGCAGAGGATGCCTCACCTCTTGTGCTCGTCGTGTCTAGGGGTGGACATTAATCTTGCCTCAAGTTTTTGGTATTAATTCAAGTCCAGTTTTTGCTTTAAATGTGTTCCAGGTTCTTGGTTGTACCTCTGTTACCTGAGACTTGTCTTTTGCTCATCACCAGCAGTGAGCTTCTGGAGTCTCAAAGACTCAGAGGAATAAAGGCAAATTCAGGGCTAACAAATATAAATATTAACTGAAAGGCTGTGTAGAGGGTTCCCAACTTTGTTGCATGTGTTGAACTCTGGATCAGCCACTCCAAATTGAACTCACAATTGCCACAGACACTTTTTGCTTTTGATTTTGGACTTAGGTGGAAAAATGGACTCCTTGCTTTCTTCACATGGATTCAAGATATTTCTTTTTTCTTTTTTTTGCAAATAGAGAAAGCAGATCTCAAAAACTAAGAATAGAGTTGATAATTGATTGCCTTGAATAATGTTTTTAGCTTTTGGTTTTTTTCTGGCTTTGATTTTAGCATCTCTGTCAGTGCCCTTACCAGACCTTCTGAAGATCTCATGCTATTGTGTGAAGATCTATTATAATGATTTATCTCCTGACTGTTGCTATAATTATCTAAGTTATAATTTAGAGTACCACAGGAGGCTGGGGGCCATTAGATTTACAAAAAGAAATACCAGGTACAACTTCCCCCTGCTTACACAAAAACCTTGGTTTTTTTTCTTCTGCAGCTGATTAATTATATTGCATCGAACCTTCAGAAATCTTGAGGCTGGCACAGAGTGCAGAATTCCTTTTTTTCTCTGCCTCTCTCATGATGTAACTCTGAAAGTACTTTTCCAGTCCCTATCCTGTGTTCCAAAGAACAAACCCAGTGATTTGCAAGGAATACTGAAATCCTGTTTGTGTATTCACAGCTGCCAGGTCTGATCTGAGACATTCACCTCTGACAAATTGTTATGAAGGTTTAAAAAGGCTTGCCTCCATCATTGGCAAGAAATACTTTTACATTATTTCATTTATTATCAAGACATTACTGCATCACAGGATAATTGGTGTGAAAACAACCAGTTTTCTGAAAACAGCATTGTTTAGATTGGGATTTTTCTTCATGTCCAAGGAGGCTTTGGGTTGCTGTTCCACTCACTGTACCAGCATTTTATGCAACAAAAATATATATATATATATATTTTTAATATAATTTTCTAGGGGAAATACTATAAGCAGTAGAACTGCTGAAATTTCAGAAAGGCCATGGTACCAGTACTCCTGGAATGGCAAAAGTTGCCCCATTCTGCAAAATGCAATTGCTGCTGATGAGCATTTTAGAGTAATATATGGAAACATAGGTTTAAATATATTTAAAAAATTCATTAGGAATTAGTAACTGTATGAAAGACCTTTGAGAATTAATACGGATTTTCCAAGTCAGAACTTTAAAAGGCACTTGAAGTGTTTGAATTGTTAACATTCAATAACTGACTTTTCTTTAGAATCTATCCAAAGGAACAGATTCATTTAATTAAAGACTGTGTTAATAATTACACTTGGAAATTTGATTGATTACAGAAAACCCCAGCAGGTTTGAGTAGGCACAGGCTGGTGCAGGAGCTGGGCTGAGGAAGGAGAGGTTTGAGAGGGCTCTGTTCTCCTTTCCAGGGAGGAAATCTGTCACTTTTTATGTCTTTCATAGCCCAAGTTCAAAACTTGACAGCTCTAACCTTCCAACTGTGTCTACCTGAATTGGATGTTATGACTTCAGTGAAAGACAATCTCGTGTGAGATTCTTTTGGTTACATTTCAAAGATTTATTCAAACTATATGAGGTTTTCTAAAAATGAGGCATAAAAGACAATTTTTTTTTCCTGTAGGCCGTGGTTCAATAAAGCCCAGAGGATTTAGCATGTCATTGTGAGCCTGTGACTGGACCTGTGCACAGAAATGAAATCTTAACATAATCTTTACAACAGGCATATTCTTATGGCTTGGCTAAAGAATGGCTTCAGAGAGGTAATTAAAGAGAGAGATTTTAATGAATTAAGTGAAATCTCCTGCACAGAACTGGCCTGAGATTCATGCATGAGGCTTCTTTTGCCTGTCAATAATCTGTCCCCAAAATGTTACAGAATAAATACGGTAGGAGAATATGCTCTAAAGTTATACAATGTGCATTCTGTTTGTAAGCTTTATAATGAAGATATTTGTCTCCCCAGTAGTTGATATTTTCAGTTTCCCAAGAAGTTCTGCAGGATGTTAAGGGCAGAAAAGACTCTTTGTCACATCATATGAAACAGATCAGGAGCATGAAGTGTCTGAACTAACCTTTCTACAAACAGCATTACTGTGGGTCAGCAAAGTTCAAGGATTCCTCAGATCAATCTTTTTCTGTTCATGTGCAAGAGAAATTTAGGAAAGAGCTTATTGTCATGAATAAGAAATATTCTTGGATCCTAAGCTGCCAGAATCTCCAAAGTGCACACTGTAAACATTTCACTGCCTCAGTGACAGCTAAGTGAGGATGCCTTGCTCATTATCCATAAAGAATATGTGGCACAGATGAGCCCAGAATGTAAATTTCTAAGGAAATGGAGAAAATATAATTCATTTTTCATGCAGAAATGTGAGATTTTTTCTTTTTCATGCTGAAAGGTTCATGGAAAATTAATTAAGAGAAATCTAACAAATATGTTGTATTGGTAATGCTGTAAAAGTACTTTCTAACACCAAAGGGAGGCAGGCTATAATCATTGAAGTTAAATGGAAAATGGGAGGAGCAAATGGGCCCTCTATAGTAGCAGTTCATTATAGAATTTTTAAATAAATGCCAGAAGTTAGCAGAAATGTAAAGAGGGAGATCTAGTTTACTGCAGTGTGTATGAAATGCAATAACTGTTAAAATTCACCGGAGCCTCTGAAGGTTTGTTAGCATTCTGCCATACCCTTTCTGAAGGGAAAGGAGATTTTTGCACTTAGTACATCTTTGTGAGCACTGTCACAGTTAAATGTCTTGCACTTACCAAAACTACAGCCATGTCAATGACATATTTAATTTTCCTGAGAGATGAGGGATTTGCTGCAGTGCAGAGAGGTTTTTTGCTGGCAGGCGAGTTGGGGCAGGCAGGATTTAAGTGTCCCAAAGCAACGAGAGGCTGGTTAGTATTTCTGGAGTTGTATCCATTATTTACAGTTACTAGGCTGCAAGGGTGTTTGCAGCAATGTCACAGTAACCTCCATGAATTCTTGATTGAGAAATAAAAAATTAACAATATGGACTGATGGGAACACTGGTAGATAGAGACAAGTGGTTTTAGAGCAAGCACGGTGCAGGCTCTAAACACACAGCCAACATCTCAGAGCAGCATTTAGTGCTGCAGAACTTCCACACAGGGTTCATCCCATGCCAGCCCTGCCCTTCACACCATCCCACACAGCTGGGGCTGCAGAGGGGTAATCTTTCTCCTGCCATTCCGAGATTTGCTGGCTTGTCTACACTTCCCTCAGCCGTGGGAACGAGATTCAGAGCAGCATTTGAGCTGCAGTTTCCCTCTAGCAGGTGATGTCAGATTATCCTTTGGCAGCCTGAGGAGCTGCTGCTGCCCTGTGCCCCCTCCCCTTCTAGGCAGGGTTTCTTTCCCTGAGCCTGGCTCTGGGTTTGGGGCTCCTGAGGAAACCAGCAGAACTGGGTCTTGCTGGGGTGACAAACAGCCTGCAGGCAGGGAAATCACACAGCAGGTGACAGCCTCCCTTTGTCAGCCTGGGCAATAATGGTGATGATTATTCAGAAGTACAAAAGTGAAAAGCACAACTGTTGTGTTGTGAAAACCTTAGTAACAGCTGGAGGAGGAATTGCCTGTGATGCCAAAGCTAGTGCTGAATATCACCAGTTTTAGGAACTATTTGTCTTGGACTGAGGGCCCCAGCCTGGGCTGCTCTCATACAGGGTTAATTTTTTGGCTGCTCTTGAAACATCACCTGTAAACTTCTCTCTCATTTACAGCAGTCACCTCCCTCAGAACTAAAGAAATTTCAGGGTATAAAGTGGAGGCAGCCTGGAATGGAGCACAGAGGTTCCACACAGTGCAAGGCACACCGTGCTTCCCACAGCTGTGTGCTCCTGACCCACTCTGCCTCTAATCTGGTGCCTTATGTGGGCCTTCAGTGATGCTTTTGTGTTCTTTTTCTTTCAAAACAGCCACTTCCACTAAAATCTCCTTCAAGTGAAGCTGAGTTTACTTTTATTTTATATTGGCATGAATTCTCTCTGCAGAATCTGGTGATTGTTGGGTTTTTGCTGGTTTATTTTCTTGAACTGATGGAGCCCTGTTCTGTTCCCTTGGTCTAAGCAGAAGGACCTGGCTCAAAGTTCATAAGCAGAGAGCTTTCATCTGCTTTGAAAGGGTTTTTCTACAATACCTGGTTTAGTATTAGAGCCCTCTGATCAAGAGTGTTTAAGGTGTACATTGTAATTGGAAAGCATTTGCATGGACTTCTTAATTATTTTCAATGATTCACTGTTCATAAATCCTGGAGTAGAGAGCTTAAAGAAAAGCTGATTTATTTTTGAATATTTTTTGCACAGAGAATATTCCAAGAGACAAAGATATTTCTGTGGGACCTTTGAGGCACACCACTTGTTATTGCATTTTATTACATTGCTGGATTTAAATTCTGGAATGTGCAGAGCATTACCTGTATATTATCCTGTTTTTTAACCATACCTTTAAAGTCAGAGGATCCCCTCCTGAGTAGGTGTTGCTTATTGACAGTTTCTGCTTCCTAATGCAAGGCTTTCAGTAGTGCCCATATTTAAAGTACTTTACATAATTCATTGCACTATTTTCTTCCTGCCCTAGGAAATTATAAGCATCTCTTGCTGTGATCTTTCACTCCAAGGATTAAGACTCTTTCCATATTCATAAATGTGAGGAATTCTAATGACTGGTGTGCGGTGAGCTCAGGGTGGTGGTCAGAAGGGGCAGGGGAGGCTGTGAGGGAGGCTCCTGCAGCCCTGCTGGAAATGCCACTGTGCTGAGGGAGGATTTATAGGGGACATTTCACATCTATTTGTCCCAGTTCCCGGGGATGAAGGCTTGCAGCATTAAACACAGCCAGGAGACAGGTATAAACCTACTAATGATGAGAAATCAGGAGTGAAGGATTTGAATAGCTTACATCTGCGTTTGAGACTGAGTGATCCATCTCTTATTTTGTATGCCTATCAGTACTGAATGAACAACAGCTGTAGCCTAGGAACAGATGAGACTTTCTCTTAGGAAATGCTTTTTACAGGCCTGTCACAGTTTAAATGGACTTTCAAGCTGTGCTGATGTTAAGTCCCCTGTTTGGGGCCGGGGAGATGGAAGAATTTCTATCCATTTCCAGTTACAGTGCCTGTCATGTTGTCAGAAGTTCCATGTTTTAAAATATGACTCAAAATTCTGAAATTTCTGACACATGGCACTTATGTAGCTAACCCTTAGGGCACTGATGCCTTTTGTATAATTAATTTTGCAGTAATAGCCCTCAAATATAGTAAAATTCCTTTAAAGGAAGTACTTTAGGTAGTTAAAACTTAACAATACTGACCAAAATCTCGAAGTTCCCCACAGATAAAGGGGCTGTGCATTGCTTTATCCTGGTAAAGTATTTCCCTGTTATCATGCTGCTGATCTATTCCCTTTTTTAATGCTTCAAATATGTTGCTGCTATGAGGTTATTTAAAAAAATGTGTGTATTTCAGTTAAGAGATCAAACTACTCCAGTTCTGCTCCCTCCCAGTCATGAGGCTGCTGCTTTCCCTGCTGACTGGAATCTTTGGGAATGGTGGAGCCTTCCTCCTGTGCAGTTTACCATGAGAATCTCACACCAGGTTAATAGAGCTACGGGTATGCGCCCTCAGCTCTGAGCCCTCCCAGCAAAAAGATGGAAAAATACTGGATTATTTCTATCTCAGTGTAAGAGGGCAGCCTGAACTGGAGCTACACTCAAGCTGTGAATGTCAGGGATAAATAGGCAGCTTACAAATGGCATTGAAAACTATCTGTGCTGCTGAGAGGGAAAAAGATTTGGTTTCTTATTGTTCTGCTGGCTTCGGGTTGATTTTTCAAAAAAAGAAAAGTGGGGTGTTTTGATAAGGATTATACAGAGAGATGGCTTTGGAAAGCTCAGGAGCTCTTTTCTTCAAATGTTTGCCTTCTAGACTGAATTCCTTAGCCTTGGCTGCTCGGTGTGGCTGCCTTTCCTCAGCTGCTGCAATGCCAAGCAGGAGCAGCTCTGTCCTCGTGCAGCACAGGCTGGTGGCTTTAATGTGTCAACATCTGCTCGTTACAGCAGAGGTATCACGACCTTGCTGTATCATCATTAATTTCCCCAAAACAAACCAGCCAGAACTAGTGCTGGTAGAAACCATTTGAAGAACATCAGCATATAGTCAAACTTGTTTAGTCTTTGACATTGATGGAGGGGACATTGCTTTTGTGACCAAAACTCGTCAGGACTATGAAGGCAGGGCCTTGCTTTGCCCAGGGCTGTGGACACGCTCGTCCCACCAGGACACTCATCCCTGGAAAAGGTGGGAAAGAGCATCCTGACCTGAGAGGACCTTGACTGACTTCACAGGCTGCATTTTAATCATGGCAGTGCGGGCAAAGAGCTCCATCTTCATTTCTGTGCCTCATGGCCTCGGAGCACAGATGGAGAAATGATGCAGGAGCCCCTGGGATGTGGGAATCTGTGTTTGTACCAGACCTTCAGCCCTTGGCAGCTATGGACAACAGAGCTGTGCCTGTGCCTGTCACTTCAGGACCTGGACCACACTTTGTGCTGTTCCCATTCCTGTCCCTCAGAGCCACCCCTGGCTCCAGACAGCCCCTGAGAGCAGGAGCGTGCCATGGTGCAGCTGCTGTTCCCAGGAGGATTTCTCTGGGAGGGGATCTCTGCTGCCAGGAGCAGGTGGGAGGGCTGGGAGGCCACTGCTGCCCATGGCTAGTGGCCCTGGGGGTGGCTGTTGGGAACTGAAGCGTCCTGGCCACCAGGCTGGCCTGTGTCACTGCCCAGCTCCTGCAAGAGCTGCTCCTCACCCCTGTGGGACTCTGAGCTGCCCTGAGGATGAGAGAACCCCTTTGTGCATTTAAACTCCTTCCCAGAAAGGTGTATAAAGGAAGGTAAATACTTCCTTAGCCTTGGGTTTGACAACAGTTCAAATTTAAGGCAGTTATAGAAGTATAATTGAATTGCTTTGCCCCACAAGCTCTAATGATAGCAAATCAGATATATTTCTATAAAAATGAATTATTTATTAAGACATATGAAGAGACAAAAAGATAACAGATGGAAGATCTTAATCAGAATTACTTCCTGCACTCCATGAAACTAAAAAAATACAATTGGTTATAACATCATAAAACAGTGCATGATATCAAGGTACTTATATTAAAGCTGGCAAAAGAAATTGTATAGATTAGGAGTTGAATGTAACTTGCCACCAAAATAATGATGGTGTACAGATTCCCTCACTTAACCCCAGGGTAGTAACCATGGAGTAGGCATTCCTACTCATGGGAGAAACTCCACACATTTCCAGAAAAACTCATGGAAGATTTCTGCTTTGTGAAAGTTTGGTGAGGATTTTATGGTTGTAAAGTGGATGTCTGTCAGTCAGAAATCCAGCTTGCCTTGTCAGATGTCCCTTCAAACCAAGATGTTTATTGGCACTTGGGAGATGCCAGCCCAGTGCTAAGCCCATGGCACCAAAATAACTCCCTGAGACATCTTGTGTGAGTGACCTGAGAGGTTAACAAACAGATGAGATTTACGGGGGGTAGGATGCCCTGCTACTCCTGTTGATGGTGGTGGCTTCTGGCAGCATCACCTTCCTTTTGATGCCTTAGGACTTTAATATTTTTCAGATCCTGTACTGCTTTAGTGTATAACTCTAAAACTGCATAGCCTGTCTGCTGCTGTTCTCCTGTTTTATTCAGACAAAACAATCTCTCTCTAGGCCTGAAACTCAAGGACATTTTATTGTCTCAGGCCCTGAAAAGTATAAACAAAAGGGAGTTGGAGAGGAGCAAACTGAGGGTAAATGACTTCATTACCTGAAGCTGTAGTTGGAGGATTAACCCCTCATGTGTAAATGGACCAGATTTATAATTGTGTGACAAACCCATGACCATTGCCCATCTTGGGTGTCGCCTCTGGGAGACTCCTGGATGCCCAAGGTGTAACAATTGAAGGCCTCTAACAAACACCTGCTTTTATCTTCTAATCTTGCCTAGCCTCTGCTCTAGGCAGCCACTCCAAGGTGTCACCATGACCTGGGCAGTGCTGGGAGATGCCTCAGCTCTGGCAGTGCCAGTACCCAGCTCCTGTTTCCCAACAGAGGAGATGGGACCCCCGAGGGTCCAGGGTGTCCCCTGCCAGGGGCACTGCCCCAGGGCTGGGAGTCCAGGGCACAGGGCAGCAGCCCAAATTCATGAAGTGCTGGAAGCTTGCAGAGGGGAGGGCTGCTGGGAGCTGCGAGCCGCGGGTCACTGTTAATGGAGTGCCTGGGTTAAGGTCAGCACCCAGCCTGACCTGCAGTTTGGGAGGCTGGTGGTGTGTGAACGCCTGGCTGCTGCACAGGAGGGATGGGGATGCAATTTTCGGGGCTAATGATTGTGCTGACCTGATGTCCTCCTGCAGCTGCTTTCTATTACTGTCGCTTAACTGGGACAGGGCAGGCTCAGGGGACTGGCTCTCTGTAATGAGCTGGCTGTGTAATTATGGCACTTACTGCAGGACACCAGGGCTAAACCCTGCTCATTTTTGCTTCATCATCTATTTTTATATTATTCTGGCATAATGTGGGCATTCCAAAAACTGTGAGTTTATTGCTGCTGGGTGAAATGGATAGTGCTAATAGTGCTGCTGAGTATTGTGAGGCAGGTGTGGTGAGGGAATTGTTTCATTGCTGCCTTTTCACTCTGTCCTCTTGCCTCGGTGCTCTGGAGCCTTACAAAATTATTGACACATGAAAAAAAATCACCAGAGATCTTTTTGTTTTTATTTATATTCCAGTTGTGGGGTTTTTTCCCTTGCTAAATTAAGCAGGGAGCATTAATGTCATTTTTACCAGAATCCATGGAAAAGCTGTAGTGGCTCAACTGTTTACTTGAAAACGCTTTGTTTACCTTGAATTTCAGATTTAGTTTATTGCAATTGCATTCTGAATCATGAGCTTCTGCCATCTAATAAGTATGAAATCCTACTTTTGTTGACTTCTAGAAATTGCCAAGGTTATCCTAGGCAGTAGAGCAGCAGTGCATGTGGATATTTTGCTAAAGGTAAGGATAAAGTCGATTTAGGTTACTTTTTAAAGGATAGCAAACAAAGACTATACATTTTATTGCATAGAAACTCTTTATGTTCCTTATGGTTATTATGTATTGCTGTTTTCTCTCATTATCTCATAATTAGAGTAATGGAATTTATTCCCAATATAAAAGAGGAGTAATTTGGCAACTTCTGTGCAGGTCAGGTTGCAAAAGTGAGTTCTGAATTCAAAGAGAAAGCCATGATATTTTCCAACCGCTTTCTACCAGACACACAAATATATAGACTCTTTCATGAAAATCACTGTATAAATTAGTTAGAACAAGAGTTTCAGGCATTGATTTCCTTTTATTTATTTCTTTTGCAGAGTTTATTCAGGTTATACTAGAGAAATTTTTAAAAAGATGACATTGTGACTCAGATTTCTTATATTGCAGGAACTATCTGTGATAACTACTCCACATTTCACAGACTGATTTGTAGGGCAAATTTAGCTTAAAGATCTAAACCAGCCAATATTAACTGGGCATCACAAATACTATTAGGATGCAGTTAAGGGCAGATATATTTTTTGCCAACTGCTGAAGTCATTGCCTGTGGACTTACTGAATTAACAGAAATGTGGAGTATCCTAAAGCTGTTATCCATAGCAGTAAATAAACTGAGCAAAATTTAATTAAAGATACATATCTATGAAATATGAGTCTTGATTCCCCCTGTTCTCCCTTCAGCATATTGCATTCATGTATCCTTTAATAGATTGGATTTTTTTACTGGGCACTCATGTGTAACAGCCATAGGTTATGTCCAGAGAGCTGATCCTGCAGGATGTCCCAGGAATTTCTCACTTGTGCTTTCAGGAGCAAGTACTGAAGAGCAGCATTTTACCCTCACAGCTTCTGTGGGGCCCAGAACTTTGCTTTAAATAATTAAATCTTGACTTTCAAAAATGTAGGTGTTCGTTTTCATGTCCCAGGCAAAAATCCATCTGAGAGTTCTCTTTTCTAGAGAGTTTCAGTTTGGCCATCTTGTTTATATTGTGAAGAGAGGAGTTGCTATAAATAAACCTCTTAAAGCCTTCACAGACAGTTTTAAAAAAATATCCAGGGTGCTAATCAAGAAAAGAGTTTTAGTTTAGAACTTTATTTGAGCATTAGTCAGCACAAGGGTAAGAACACAAATGAAAAAGACCACCCTTGAAGAGGGCCCACCTAACATTTTTGGGTCAAGTCCCACCTTCCTGACACTCAGGAGCTCTGGTGACCATTAAGGATTAGGTTTATAAAGGGACATGTAGGGTTTCTTGGTAGCCTTAGATAGGAGAGGATGTAAAAGTTAATTTTGCTTCACTTTCCTGAACTGCTTTTAGAAATCAAGGAGGTGAATGAAAACTGGTGAATTAGCAAGAACTGCTTTAGCAAGAAGGTGATATCTCATGCATGCATATTTTTCTATGCTTTTTATGGAGAGATTTAAATATGTTTAAAGAACAATTTAGATTTATAGCTATATTTATCATGATTACCTCACTACAGTTGGCAAGCTGCATTAGAATTCCATGTTTCAAAGGCACAGTGCTTTAGGAAGTAAAGTATTACAATATGGTTTGGCTTGTTTTTCTAATTTTGTCAACACTGAAAGTGCCAGGCAGTACATTGCAATATTCCTGAAGGCTTGGTTGTTGGTTTGGTTTTATCTTTTACTTTCTCCTGTTCCCCTGCTGTTGTTTATCCCAGTGGAGCAGTGAGATTACAGGTAATTGTTCACATCATGGAGTCAGAGGTAGTGAAGAACACTCAGCACAGGGCTGGTTTCTCTGCACCCTGTGATAAAACAGCTCCAACAAATCAGGTTCTGCTCAGTGGCCTGGACTGGGAGCCACAATCAGAAATCTGCTCTGGATCCTGAGGAGCCAGGCTGGTGACTGCTCCAGGCAGACAAAATCTGGGAAAAGCCAGTGGGCAATCAATCTGCCATCCCTCCCAACCCACAGGTGGATCCCCAATTTAATAAAAGATTGCAGCCCAGTGATTGTCAAATTGTGATTTTTGTACTGCTTGAGCTCAGTGAGACAAACTTTAAATGCAGAATTTCACATTTGTTCAGATAAATGCCAGGACATGCACGGGACCTTGTCAGGTCTCTGCCCTTGATCTCACCAGGGCAAATCTTGCTGAGCTCCCTCCTGGGGTGTTACTGCAGCACGCTCAGGAGTGGGTAAGCAGTGGAGGTGTCTGTCTGTCAGATATTTTATATCTAAAAAGAAATAAAATTAATTCTGTCCTAGCATTAACAATTCCAATCCCATTAATACTGTTTCTAGGTTTATATCTTTGCTTCATGCTTAAAATCCTCTATGTCTAATATTCCAAACAAGTTTTTAAAGTCCAAACTGCCGGAGATTGTTTTCTTTGGCTTATTTTTAGGGTTTATTTGCAGCATTTTTTTTCTTTTCAATCCCTTTTCTTGTTCCATAGGATCCCGTGAAGGGGGAAAGATATTAAAGGTAAAAACTGATTGGTTTCTTTTTTTTTTTTTTTAATGTACAGGATTCAGATTGATGTGAGAAGGAGAAAAACATTAAGAAAATATCTTTTATAGAAAAATCAGGGACAGAAAAAGGGCTTCACAGCTGGGTGAGATGGGACAGCTCAGTGAAATGATCACTCACCTTCAGGCACAGGGAAGATGAGAATCCTGGCTCAAAACATGTACCTTTCCATATTTTCCTGTTTTTCTTCTTTTTTTTGTCTTTGAACTTTGACACAGGGAATTTCATGTACTTTTAATACAAAATTGATACTAAATGAGTTGTCCAGTCTCATATTTGAGGAGCTTTCTTCGTTTGTTTCCTTTATTTCTTTCTGGTGAGGTGTTGTCTTGAGGTAGGTAACAAATGGCAGCTATTTGCTTCCTAGTTTGGAATGGCAAATATTGTCCTCTGTTCATTCTGGAGAGAGTAACTATGGATGCATGCACCTCAAGATAAGACCTTTCTAAATGCTAAAAGCAGTAAACATAGTTAAAAAGACAACATTTTTGCAGTGCTATCACCATGTCTATGTTTTTGTCAGTATTGGCAGGATTCCTCACGTACAATGGGAAGTTCTGCATTGAGTACAATTTCCAAGAATAGCAAAAAAAAACCCATTTTTAAAGATGTTTTTTGTCAGTCATGTCTGGCTTGTAGCACAAGAAGAATAAATTGCATCTTGCTTGGGAAAGTGACATAAACCCAGGGTTTTGTTATGTCACAGAAGGATTATGGTGAGAGAGACAAGGATCCATCACCTGAGCCCTAACTCCTCCTGAAATTGCTGTGGTTTTAACTGGGGCATAAAATGCCATGGGGGGAGCAGCAGGAGGCAGTAAATGATCACCATCCCTCACACAGGCTGTGGGCCACAGCAATGGATTCCTGCCGAGGGAAATGAGATGAGCTAACGATGCCACACCTCGTCTGCAGCCCGGTTCTCCTCTCTGCCCCTTCCCTCCTTCTGTAACAATTAGCTTGTTATGGACACATCACTCCAGGGGCTTCCTCAGCCAGGATTGCCTGGGATGGGGGTGAATAAATTGGCATTGTGTCTCAGATGGCTTGGCTGCAGTTCTTTGCTCTGCTTAAGGAGCTGGAGAGCTGGCAGTGCCTTCTCAGAGGATTTAAAATTGAGTGATCACTTTGTGACACGCAGACACTTCCTGAAAAGCCTGAGCAAAGGATGGCTCAGAACTGCAATTCTTTGTCATACCCATTACACTGCTCCCATGTCTTCGTTCACTGGCTCCTCAAATGTGACAGGAGATACAACTGCTGGGCTAGAAATCACAAATCTCAGGAACAGGGTGGGAAGGAGTGAGAGGGAGGAAGAAATCAGTCATACAAAACTTTTACATAATTGTCAGGTCTGCACAGACTAACAATAGTCAGCCCATTAATTTAATGAGTGTTATTTGACCCAAAATATTCATGTGTTTGTTTATTAATTAAACATTAGCTTGAGGAATGTCATTATTATAAGTAGAAACACTGCATCTTTGCCTCCATTGGTGTAGTGGTGAGTATACTATCAAAGATCATAATCCCTCTGGTGTGAGGGTCATTAGCAGAGTTCCCAGGAAAACTCAGGGTATGTTCCTGTCCCTGTGTCCAGCCTGGGTGCAGATGTTCTCTCAGCTGTGCAGCTCGGGCTGCTGCACTATTTCAGCAGGATAACTCTGGTGTGACAGCCTGGCACCCTGACCTGCTGCCCCAGGGTCAGCTGCTGCTGCTCTGCTCAACACACAGCTCCTCCTAGCAGTGTCACTGTGTTGATTTGATGAAAAAAATTGATAATTTTTCATTAGTATGCTTGGCCTAAGAATGTGCTAATGGAATTTGATAAAAATGTAAAGCTGGGAGGAATTGCTAACAACGAGGAGCTGGGTATGTTATCCAGGAAGAGATGGATGGGCTTGCAGATTGAAATAAAAGTGAATTAATGTTAGTAATACCAAGGAAAAGGTCATGCTTCTAAGAACTAGCTGGAATTCAACTGCTGAGCAGGGATTTATCAGACAATATCTTGGAGAAGAAAGATAGGGACATAATATGTCCAGTGGTCCAGCTGACCGCTGGGTGACTGTAAAGTGCCAGGAAGGTACAAAAATATAAAAGAGAAATAGAGTCTCTGGACACATAAGGTGAATTATTAAAATAGAAGAGTAATTGCCCTGCAAGGCATTAGCGAGCCTGGGCTGGAATAGTCACAGTGTTCAGTTCTATTCACATTTCTTGCAAAGCTGAGAGAGGGAGAAGTTGGGCACCTTTGACAGGGGGTTTAGAGCAGGATTTATGGCAGCTTCAGGAAGCTCCACTCCAAATTCTGGTGTTTTAAGATAAGTTTTTGGTATAACCTCTACAATATGTGCTTTTAGTCATCTGCTTCCAAGAAAGATGTAATTAAATTGATGTAAGTGGAATGTAACTCTATCAGTCTATTAGTAGAAAGACCTTTTTTTTTGAGGGGATGCTACCAGAGTGACCTAAGGGAATGCCAGCAGGGGATGGATGGCATGGATTTTTGTATGAATGGTACATTTTGGAAGTGAAAAATAACTGCTAACACTAAAAGAATATTGCTGAAGAGGAACGACAACCAAAAAAAAAAAGGCAATAGGTTGTTTGTAAATAAATAGAATTTAAATAAGTTCAGTTCTGCTTGTGTGAGAGAAATTCTTGAACAGCTTCCAAAATCCCATTAGTGACAAAGATACACATTTCAAATAGAGCTGGAGCTGGGTTTGAATCAGGTTAAATTAAATAACTGTTTGTGATTGCAGGTACCGTGTTTTGATGTAACAGGAGTTCATTTCCATTCCTAAATTCCTTTGGAATAAGTTTTTGATGAATCCACAGATGTCTCCCATTGAACAGCAGCTCTGCACACAAATTGTCTCCTTTGCTGTGCAGGCTGAGCTCTGTTCAATAAACTCTGTGCCCTCCTCCCCCTTCCCTCAGCCAGGGTCAGGGCTGGGCACTCCTCCCCTGCTCCTTGGAGCTTGGGAGAATTGGTGATGTCCTTTAGAAGTGATGATTAACACCAATATAAAGGAAGATCTATTCTCCTGGAGACAGAATTATAGCTAGGTGTCAGTCTGGAATTTGTGAGGAGACTATTAAGGGCTTTTCAACCTAGTACAGTGGTGACAACATTGTGATATAAAGTTCTAACAAAGATTTTTGTCTTACAACATGGTTTAACAGCCTTCAGAGTCTAATAAGAGCTTATTAATTCATGTCTATTGTTTGACCTATAGCAATGTATATGTGTCTTAAAATGTTTAAGTTGCTTTACTATAAATAATTAATTTCTCTGTATTGCCAGCAGTGGATTTTGTGCAGTTTTTCATTGCAGTTGACTTTGTACCTCCCTGGTGTTAGACACTGACCTTCACTGAGCTCAGTGAAACCCTTGAGTGGCAGGGAACTCACTGATGTTTGCTTCAGGGCAGCTTTGGTTGCTGGAAATCAGCACTGGAGCTCCCAGGTGGCCAAACCCTGGACACCTGTGCCCAGCAGACTGTCCCTGGTGAGAAGGATCTGGAAAATCTTCCTTTGTCACACTCCACATGGAATGTGGTCTTCAGACTGTGCTGCTTCTACCACCACGGAACTTAGCTCTTTTCAGAGTGTATCCTGGGAATTGTGTCTGGGTCAGTAAGCTTATGGTTGCATTGCTCATCATCAACAAATTAAAAATTAGCAAAAATAGAAACATATTTTCCCAGCTCTCTTTTGGTATATTTCCCGGATTTTTACCCAGTATTCCTGAATTTTGCTGTTTTAATATATCCCTGGTTTTGCCTTCTGATGTGCATGAGAGGTGAATAGTCTCAGTGTGAAAGACAGTTCTCTTCTTCTGTTCCCTCAAGCCATAACAACCAATTGATGTCAGTTACCTCAAAAGCCAATTAATCCCACTTCTGTTTTGTTGGATCAATACTAATGCATTTTTCCTGTAATTTTCAGGTTTTGACATCGCTGGATGCCAGCAAAGCTGAGGTAGGAAATTCTGTCTTGTACTGGTGGAATGTTAAATAGCTGTCTGTGCTTTAGAGAGGGGCCAGCTTGCTTACAATTTTGGGGTGAAAGTTTAAGTTCCTTCAGGATGACATTTGCGCTGCTTCTAGCGCTTAACGAGCCAATATTTGGAAATCTGGTCATGGTGTAACAATATTTAAGCTCACAAAGCCCTTCTAGGACTGTGCAGGTCTTTCTGAAGCTTTCCAAAGCACACAGTTCAGAGGCTTCTTCAGTGGGTGGTTTATTTTCCACCCCCAGAAGGTGCAAGCTGACCCTGCCCTGTTGCCCTTCCATTTTTCTCCTTTGCCCCTCGGCCAAGCAGGTTTGTGGCTGCTCCAGAGCTGGTTCTGGGGTTGGCACATGTTCTGTCCACCTCCACACCGGGTTTGCCTCCCTCTGCTTGCACCCCATGCCATGGGCTGCTTGAACAGCCTGGGCCTGGAGGAGCAGTTGGATTTTGTGTCCAGCTGAGTTCTCATTGAATTCTGCAGTGCCACTGGCAGTGTTGTACGTTAGGTGCTGACATTGCTGCGGGTTACCTTGATCCTTTTGGACTCACATTTTTTCCGTCAGCTTTCCTCTCGATGTGTGATTATTTCTGACTGGTCTGAGGGTGCTCTTAGAGGTGAAAATATCCTGATTATTGGAGTATGTTTTGAATAGCTGACTGCTAAAGCAAAAGTGGCAGTCCTTTGTGAGCACAAACATGTTCTATTGCATTTGCCTCTTCTGGACGTTGCTGCTGAACAAGTCACTGCACTTGTAATAACTGGCAGATATTTTAATTTGGTGCACAGTTCCTGAGTCATTTGTTTGTAAAGTCAATTGGAAGCTCAGTGTTCCTCTGTGAAACCCTTCTCAGACTCACAGTAGGGAATTTGTGGTGTGCTCCAAAGCTAATGTTTAACTGTGACAAAATGTGTAGGTGACTCTAACTGCTGGAGTCAGATAAATTTTTAATATGAACCTTTGGTAAATTAAATTGCATTATTAAAGAGAGTATATGCATTGTGCTAGTTACTTTAAAGAACAAGTACATGAGTTTACTTGCATACTGCAAAAGAATGAGATCATTAATTTTTATTTAGATTGAGACTGTAATACCAGTGTTCAATTTAGCTGGTCTGATTCAATTGCATACTTGGCTTGTCTCAGGGAGTTTCGGGAGTAGGATTTGTATCAGTTTTTTCATATTGCACTGTTCAAATGTTGGCTGCTGTTCTATCGAGAGCCCACTAATAGTCATTTTCAGTTTCTTGTTTTGTAATTGGATTTTGGGGGCTGAGATTTGTCACTGTGTGGGTACCACTATTGACTGCTGCCTTCTATACAGTCTATTTTCTTATTTAATTGTCAAATGTTCTCATGTACTTTTTTCTCTTCAGTGTGTAAAATTCTAGGAATATTGCAAGATTCTGTATCAGCCAGTTGAGTTGCTTTGTTTTTTAGCACTCTATTGATCTGAGAGCCTTGAGTTAACACATTTGGTTGTTCTTTGAGAGCTCACCTGCTGACCCCCGTGCCCCAGCGTGTGGGTGCTGTCTTTGTAGGCACAGATCTGTGTGTGAGAGGTTATGGTTGGGTGCTGTTTCTCCCAGTCATGAAAGTACTCAGGAAGATTGTCAAAGCTCCCCAGTACAGGGCAAATCCTAATTGATGGTAAAGGATAATTAAATACTTTCCTGAATTGAGTATAAATGTTGTTTGGAAATAGTCTGACTGAGTTCAGTGGAGTAACCCACATAAAATAGCAAATAAAAAGATAACAGGCATGCAGAGCTGGCTGTTGAATTTTCAGCTTGATGGAAATGATTCCTTTGACATGATGGCAAACTTCCCAGAATTTCTTCCCGAAACCCACACGGGCACAGCATTACAGTTCTATGGAGTCTTGAGGCTTTACATAACTGTGAGGATTTCCAGACACACAGGACATCTCCTCAGCTTTGAGGATAGTGGCCCCATGTTTTGCCTGATTTGATCCAATTTGATTTGATTTTGCTTTACCTTTGCGTCTTCAGGAACAGTTCTGAGAAAGACAGAACCCTAAATCCCCTTGTTCTGGCTTACCTTTGTGTCAGATCTTGTGTTATTAGAGCTCCTCCTTTGTTTGCTGCTGGCTTTCTTGTGTGGAAGCTCTCTGCTCTGCTTTTAAATAAAATAGCACTTACATTTGTTTTCTAAAATCTTTTATCAGAGCCTCTACTTAGTTGTTCTTGAACTGTTGATCCAAGTAGTCTTGAAATTTGTTTATTCCTTTTTCTTTGTTCTTAGATGGCACTGCTGTGTTCCCTTAGTAAATTTTGTATGAAGTCTGGATGAAAACTTAGCATGTTTGTGCAGCTACTGAATGTTTTAGGAAGATACAAACCAGCTTTTTTCTAAATACTGGTTCCACACAGCACTACAGAGACAAGAACATCTAGAGGAAGCTGTCAAGTGATCCCAGGACCTTCCTTCCATCCTTTAACACAAAGGGACATCAAATAGTGACAGAGTCAAAGCTGTAGGCAGCAAAGCCTTCCAAAAATAATTGCCAAATCTGCCCACACCGTGTCTTTTAGGGTCATAGTCTTGTAAATATTCAAGTTAGAGGCATCTTAAAAAGGAGTAACTTATGCAGAGGTAGTGAAACACAAAGATTTTTATCACAACTTACCCTGGTTTCTTGTTCAAACCCGTAAGAGATTGTGTTCACACCATTACAAAATGGGCCTGAGATGGGATCAAATACAGCTATACACTGTAGCAATTCCCATCACACACAATAAAATAAGTTTTCATGTAATTTGCTGGGACAACAGTTTAAGAAATGCCTTTTTTCTGTTCTGCTAACTTTATCTATTCCTGGTATATGGCATCTAGTCCTTTTATTGGTTTTTGTATGTGTGCTTTTCCCTGTGAAAAGATGTCTCATCCAGCAAACTATTTGACTTTCCAGAGTGTTCTTCTTTCTAATTAGCAGTGAGAATAAATGATCTTTATGTTAGGCAAAGCATAATTTCTTTTCCTTTTTCTGAAATACATGATGTTACCAAAATAGAACAGAGAAAGCTTGTTGTGATTCCTCTTTTCCTCTGCAGTATTTGAATAAATGACACAGTGAAGTTCAAGGCTTTCTTGTGAAGAAGTGAGAGGTCATGCCTGATTGAAACACAAGTTCAGCATAGCTGTGTGTTACCTCTCTGCCTGCTTTAATGGGAGGAATGTCAAGGCAGCCAATTTTTTGCTCTCATAAAGAAAAGAGTGCCAATATGTCTCAATAAAATCAAATCAAAATCAGCTTAAAGCCCAAGGAGGTTATTAAATCAGAGTTTACAGGAAACCTCAGAATAATAAGGAGAATATGGCTGTAATGATAATAAAAGTGTGACTGATTTGTACAATGATCTGTCAGATCCTTGATTATCATGAGATGTCACTGTCCAGCTCCCCACGTCCCTGATGAGGAAGGGACAGGATGGGTCAGGCCTGGGCAGCAGCACAGGGGTTCCCTTCCTCCACTGCCTGCTGCTCCATGGGTGGGGTGCAAAGATGAGGAGACAGGCAGGACAGGCAATTTCACTGCTTTTCATTTGTAAAACGTGTATAAAAAATGCTGTTTGCAGGAAATGTGTTTGGTGAGCGATGTGAGCAGCGCATGTGCAAGGTGTCCATGGCAGGTCGGTCTGAGAGCCCCCTCGGAGGGTGGAGGGAAGGGTTTGAGCTGGCTGAGCTCACTGTCTGCTTGCCTTGCACTGCTCCTGGGGCCCCAGGTGCAATCCCAGCCTGGCAGGCTGCCTTGCACTCTCTGACACATGCTGGAGATGAGGCAGAACGCAGCTGGAGAGAAATGCAGCAATCTCGTGGTGAGGCAGCAGCAGAGCTGGGGCCTCTCTGCCAACAGGACCATCCCTGCTTCTACTGCCTGCTTCTGGTGCCCAGGGGAGCTGATTCCTTTTGGAAAAGGAGTCAGTGAAACGTGTGTGTAAACAGATAGCAGAGCTTGCTCAGGAAACACCTCCACCAACACTGTGACTGGTTTGATGGTTTGCAGCGTGCGCTGCTCCTGTCAGACTTACAGTTCTTTCTGCTAGCTCATGAGGAATTCTTAAATCCTGTTGGCTGTCTGATTGATTTCTATGGGAAAACGTTGATATCAGTGGGAACTTCACCTGGGGAGAGCTGAATGCTTGGTTGGGCGCTGTCAGGGTAAATTGCAGGTGCTGTGTCAAAGCCCCAGTGCCGATGAGAATGTGTCATTCAGGTCCCTGCACTGCCTGCCCCGCAGGCATTATGGCATTATTGCAATTATCTTTTTAAGAAAAAATACTGGTACACAATTTGTGACAGCTTGATTTAGCCAAATCTAAAGACCAACAGACCAACAGACCTCGCATGCCCCGCTCTGCTGTCCCCAGCTCGCTCAGCGTGCGAGGGCCTCGTGTGCCATCGCTGCAGGGGACGCGCCTGCTCAGGGCAGGAGACATTTCCCCTTCTATTTTCAGGCTGTTTTTCAGGATGAGCGAGTGGATTACAGCTTCTCCCTGTTCTGAAGCGTCAATACTTTGCATCAGCCACAGTGTTGGGTTGAAACTGTGCATTGTTAATCTTATCCAGCTCTATATTCCCTCTTCCCTCCGAGTGGAATGAGGCACGGAGTGATCAATTATGATGACTAATAAAGAATTGGCTATTAGTACTTTCTAAATGTTCTTACAGCAAGAAAATATTTGCTTTTAAAGAAAACTACTTATCTATAGCAGTATAGCATAAAGCTTTCCTTATAGTAATAATTTTATTTATTTTAAGGCATTCAAAATGTCTGTAGTTTTTAGTAGGGCTTCAGAATTTATCAAGAGGATAATTATTGCAGTAAGATTGTAATTTTTGCTTGGTCTGTTGCAATCACTTTAGATTTGGCTAAATCAAGCTGTCACAAATTGTGTACCAGTATTTTTTCTTAAAAAGATAATTGCAATAATGCCATAATTCTGTGTAATATAACTAATATTTATAATTTCAAGTGTAAAATTAAGAATTATAAATGAAAATTATGTTTAATTTTCAAGCTTTTAGAAGTGACCAGTTGTATCTGTGCAGAAGTTGGGATTTTGATGTTTGTGCCTTCAGTTATTTCGACTACAAAGCATTTTTCAATCATTCAAGCCGAGTAAGGATCAGAACTCCCAGTGAAAGGTGTCTCTGGGTAACTCAATGTCACATATAAATCCTGCTGAGCACCTTCTGTGTCTTCAGATCCCCAATAAACCCTTGATTGGCAGTGATGGGAGCTCCCAGCTGGAACAATTATCCTGACAGGTTAATGTGGGCATTCCAAACACGGCAGGAAGGAAATTCATGGCAGAATGTGCTTGGTGGGTGACCCTCGGGTGTGCCTGGGGTGCAGCCCCCTCTGAACACACCAAATCCCTGCCTTCAGCAGGATTCCATGGATTTCCCTCCAACTTTATTACCAAAGGCAGAATCCTGACTTCCTTTTATAGTTTTGAGGTTTAACCACATTAGCTGCACACAGATGTATAAAGACTACACAAAATGGATGGAGAAGAAAGATAGAAAGTTTTCATCCATTTTTAACCTGAGCATGAATTTCTAGGATTGTGCTCCTTCCATCTGAAATCCTGTGCAGTAATTTGAAGCTGTGCAGTGTGAGAGACAGTCTTGCTGTAGCTGCTACTGTAAAACCTAATTTGCTGCATAAAATATGAGAGCCATAGTGAAATATGAGCCTGGAGAGCAACTCTTTTGATCTTGAGTAGTCAAAAGGTTGGCATGTATAATGGTATGAAAATAAATGATGTCAAAACTGTAGGATATAATTTATGGTTTGGGGACTACTTTACTCATAGAAGCAAAGCTTCTACCACTGAAAAGCAAGTAGTTCAACAAAAGATAATGAATGGAAATTACAAACTTTCATAAACCCCCAGATAGACTGAATCGTGCAATACATCAGTTTAGACACAACCAGTTGTCTAATTTACTGATTATATATTATTAAACAGAGCATTCATTATGTATATATGATTGGGACTTGAGCCTCCATTTTGCATTTCTTTAAATAAGTACCAAGCTTTAATTGTCATCCAGTTTGGCAAGGCCTTGTGCACATAAATCACCTTTACTCCGTTCAAGTGACAAAAGCTTGGGTCTTGTAGGCTTCTAAAAAAGTGCTTTTTGAGGTGTCCCAGCACAGTCTGAAGGGTACCCAGGTGTGCCACGGTGCTCCCAGGAGAGGGATTGCAAAACAAGGCAGAATATTTGTTGACTGAAATCTTTATGGCCATGCAGGTTCTTGTTTGTGCCTCTGGTAGCTCAGACTCTGGTGCCTGGGGTGCAACAGAGCTGGATTTTTTTAGACCTGGATTTTTTTAATATAGGTATGAGAAGTGGTCCATGGACTTATTCAGTTACCTTAATTTGCTTCATTCAAATTTGCACACCCTTCCCCAGTAAAGTCTCTATCTCTGCAAACAGTCTTTTAACTGGGCTTGGGGTTTGGGTTTTTTTGTTTGCTTGGTTCTGTTTGGGTTTGGGTTTTTTGTATGTTTGGTTTGGGGTTTTAATTTCTTTTCTTTTTTGTTTTGTTTGTTTTAAAATATTTTCTTGTTTGTTTTGCTTTTGCTTTTTGAGGTTTTTGTTTGGTTGGTTTTTTTGAGCCTCTGTCTTTCTTTTGAGGTCTGCTTTGTGAAGTTCCCATAGGCTTCTCTTTTGCCCTTCTCTCACCCAAACACTTCCCAGTCCCTTTGCTCATGGCTGCAAGGCTGTCCACAGGCCAGGGTGGCTCCCAGGGCTGGCATTGTGCAGGATGTCACTTTGCAGAGAGAGCTCCTGGAGGGGAAATGTTGTACCCAG
>VZTB01012916.1:77038-126571 GCA_013397245.1 Thryothorus ludovicianus | reverse complement strand
TGCTCTCCTCAGTTCTCTGCTCTTTGCACTTTTTGGGCCTGAAGCTGCAGAGATGTCCTTGGTTCTGGGGCTGAAAAAGGGATTTTTTGTCCAACTAAACTGTGAGGGAAACCTGCTAACAGTCTATAGAAAGTACTAATGCAGTACAGAATCTGGAAAATATGAAAGCTAAAAATTAAGGCATCAAATAATGACAGCTGTGAACCATCCTGAACACCTTTTCTGTGTGTGTATATACAAACACACACATTTTATGGACATGTGTCTCCAGAACGTGCTTCAGTAAAGTGCATCAGGAATTTGATGGCAACACAAGTGAATATAAGCTTGTCTCACTAAAGGGCTGGTATTGACTTGAAAGTGCACTTTGTTTATTGATTCTGTTTCTTACTTTCCTTCCACATCCTCTTCCTGAATGCTGTAAGTTTTCACTGCCTGTAGGAGAATCTGTTTTGATGAAGGTTTTAGAGGTGCTGTATTAATCACTCTTTTCTGAGTCCTCAGTTGTGGATTTCAAGAGTATCACACTGTCACAGCTCTAGATGGGCCATATTGATCTTGATGATTAAATCAGCCAAAGGAAACTTGATTTCTGAGGGAAAAACTTAATATTCTCAAAGCCCAAATGTCTCCTAAATATTTATAGGTTACAAAAGTTGATCAAATACCTTTGTTCTCTGATAATTACAGTGAACAGCAACACTTAGTTCAGATTCTCATTAGGGTGATGTTAATTCCTGTGTGTGTGTTTTCAATCATGTCAATATGCAGAGGTAACTTTTTTCTTCTATCTTGGCAAGGCAGGAAGATAAATAGGTGAAAATGTGTATGTGTTTTTAAAAATAAAGGTGGTTTAATGGTTCTTAGGGAAAAATTTCCTGTGGTACACAGAGTAGTGACTTGATTGAACAGGACAGAATCATGCAGTTCAATTAATGTGCAAATATGTGTTCACTGAACTTTCATTCCATTTATCACATGGACATGGAAATAGGGTCATTTTTTATCTCTGTATTATGTATATGACATCTTAGTTTGCTTCTTGCATGCTGCTTTGGGCAAAATAGCAATGTGGCACACCACAGGCTGAAAGAATTGGAGATAAATTCCTCAGCTGTCACAAACATATTTTAGTAGATCTTTGTTTGAAGATAAATCTCTTCCTTCCACAAGGACTAACATTCAGAAGGCCTTTGCCTGCTCTTCCCATTAAAATTGGATGTATTCCTTGGCTGTGTGCTGGGAAAAATCATGTGCAACAATTGTCACGTCTATGAAGTACATTTAGCTATAATTAACAAAAGTGTACTTACAGAAAAACATCAAAAGAAACTTTTAGCTGAAAATATTTTAATATTCACCTGTGGCTGTTTAAAACAAGGAACCAGATATTTCAAAGTAACTTATTTCTGATTCTTACCAAGGTTTTCTTCCATCCTCAGTCTTAGTGAAATTTGTTTGGGGACTGTTCTCTTTCCTTTGACTAATTATTCTAAATCAGGTTAGCAGGAGTACAGGTGGTTATTCAGTTTATACACTGAAAAAAAATATGGGAAATTCTGTCAGTAAAAAGTAGAGTGAATAAACTTCTGCCTTTTATTTTATTTCTATAATTGGTGAAAAAAAAGTTTTCTCTTGATATGGAACAAAAATGATTTACAGCAGCAAGGGCAAAAGATGAAATTTTATAAGTACAATGTAAATTAATGTGATAAAAATTCCTTTCTTAAGAGCCTGTAAGAATACTGAAAGGTGGTTAACAATTTCCTTGTTCTGTTTCACTGAGAGTCTAAAGTAGAGACCTTTAGGCTGACATGGGCAGCTGTAAAAATGAAAGAGTAGCTGAATTCCACGTGGAATTGTAGTATTTGCAGGCAAGGCTTATAACCTTTAAGCAAACCACAGGCCAAATTCTCTGCCATGGAAATTGGCAGAGCTTCATAAACTTTAATGGAGCTGGGCCTTAATGGAACAGTGCCAGGTTTTAAGAGCAGTAAATGTGATCTCAATTTAGGTAGGAGGTGGCAGAAGCTGAGGGAGAGAAAGAAGAGTTTAAATTGTCAATAATCAGTCCCCACAGGTCACTTTTAAATAGAAAAAGGTCTCAGCTTGGGAACTGGAGTGTCTGGTCAAAACCAGTTATCTTTCCATCAGGTATTTAGTTCAACAGATTTAATTTATATGTGAAAATGCAGAGAAGACTGGATTTCTTGTTAATTAAACCTTGTACTGCTGCTTAACATTGTGCCCAAAATGGGCAAAAGAGATATTTTGGGAAAAGTTTCTGGATGAAACGGGAGTACTTTGGAGCAAACAAACCATAAGCTCCATGGCAGGACAAAAGGAAATGTTTCCATCAGTACAAACACTTAGAGAGCATGAGGGGTTTGTGTTTAGGGGAAATAATATGTTTATAAAAACTAAATGTTCATAGGTAACATCTCTTCACAGATAAAGCAATTGTGAGCCAAGCAGTGTTTTGGTTTGGGACTTCACTAAGAAGTTGTGGAAGGGTGCTGCTCCCCATTCCCATTGTACATCTAAAAACCAATTTTCTTAGCAGCAACATTCACTGCAAAGGTAAATATCCAGAATTATGAGGGGGTGTTTGGGGAAAGTGTGTGTTTGGTTTATTCTTTGGATTGAAAGCAAAATGTTTTGCTTTCCCATTCATGTTTAACACCCACCAAAGGTTTCCTACCCTTCTACAGAAACCCAGGGAGGGTTTGAGGCAATTTAAAACTGCAGTGATTGCTTGGAGAAATGTTCATGTTGCTGTAATAGGGGAAAAAAAAGCCACATTGCTCTATCTCCTGCTTTTCATAAGCTGGGAAGGTGAACAGGAGTACCTGCACTGGTGTAGCTGCTTCAGGGAGAAAAATGAGAGGAGCTCCTGCCCAGCATCACAGAGGAGGAAATAAAGGAGTGGGCTTGGGAGAGAGTCCCCTGTGCTGGAGGAAAAGTGTGGAGCTGAGGAGTAACGGGTTAAACAGAGCCTTTCTCCTCCCCAGTGTGGCAACTTCGAAGAGGGATCAACAAGACACAGCCAAAATATTTCGTTTTCTTGAGTTTTCTCAGAGGTCATAATTAAAACATGTCTGTTGCAGGGGAAGCCCCCCTCTGGTTTGGGAAGATCTGCATTTTCCACCTGGGGAAATGACAGAGGCAGCCCGGGCTGTATGGTTGCTTGTTAAGGCACTTTTTCCCCCAGCAGTTCCACATTTCTTTGCCATTGAAACATGATTTCAGATTCTGGGCTGATAAAGAGTTTTCAATTACTTGTAGTCTGGAAATGGTTTATTCACTTTATAATGAATTATTGACATATGATGAATTATTTGCTGAATTACTAAAGTGCTCTAGCTGAAGGACATTGTCTGTTGGATTGGGAGTTTATGATTTTGGGACTAGGCTGAAATCTTCAGAATCATCTTTACATGGTTTCTGTAACAGAGTAAGTCCCAGCAGCTGGTTTGAAAATTGCTCTCCTCGCTGTATCTCATTTCCTTCTTCCTTAGTGCCCTTTGTTCCCAAAGGAAATAATGAATGCTGTCCTGAGTAGGATTTGAAGAATTCAGAGTAGATCCAAACCACCTAGAGAAGCTCAAAGAGTTCAATCTTTTAAATTAGATTACTTTTTTATGCAGTCTTTACATTCTCACACTTCAAACACAACATGAGAATTTCTTTCCTGCTCTAGATTCAGTGAATGTTTTTTGTTGTAACTTCTTTGGGGAGGCAAAGCAGCTCCAAGCTGAAGAGCTCTTCACATTCAGCAGGACTTTTGAAAACATGAAATTGAAAACACAATCGTGTTTGAGCTGTAGATGATTTATTCTGACAAATAACACAAGGGCATCCCCAGATAAACATAGATGATTATATGTTGGTAAAGCCACCGATTGTCAGGAGACCAGAATAATGTTCTAGGAGGAAATATCTCTGGTGTTTAATGAATTTTGAAGCATCACTACAAAACTTGTGTTACAAAACTGCATTTTAAATCGATACTGAGAGTGTGCTGAATTTATAAAATCAGTGTTCAAGGGCTGAGCTATGTTCATTAGTTTAGTTTGTCTTGCATGGACTTCACTCGAGAATGCAATTGAATACTGGTGGTATTTTTCTGAAGAGAAGCCCAGGAGCAGGTTAAGGCCTAGACTTAAAATAAACAGAAAGCTGAACCAAACAGGCAGACTAATTTAATCCTGTTTCTGTTAAGCTTTTAATAAGTACTTTATTTATTGTAATATGGATGATATACTCAGTTATGGTTCTGCTCAGGACAGTGTTTTAGGAGAGATCCTCCAGAAAGAGAAGAGTTAATGGCAAGAATAATAAATATTCCTGAATGTGGCTGTAACTATCAGAAATTTTAATTTATGTCTTTTTACTTAATACTTTAAATACTAAATTAAAGGAGCCATAGAGAGTAGTCAAATGTGTCTTTTCTGATAATTATAAGAGCATTATGGCAGGGAGAATGTGGAATTTTAGAAACCATTAATCCAGCTGCTTTTCCCACAGGTGATGGGGTGTCTAATTCCTTATCCCCCATAGCCAGAGTCACTCTGCCATAAGGAGGAGGTACCTTCACCTCAGCTTCTGGGTTGCAAAACTGCATCTAAAATATCTCTGGTCTCTTTGTCTCCTGAGCAGGAGTGATGATATGGAAAATGGAAGTATTTGGTTTATATCACCCAACACTTAAACCCGAAAACAAACAAACAAACCAATCCCCAAACAAAACAAATTAAAAAATCCCTTTTGCATTTTACAGAGTGACGTAAAGTGAAGACATGTGATTGCATTTTGATTAGAAGTAATTACAAGTAACCTTAATTAGCTCCTGATCCCATGAGTTTAAGGGAATGCTCTATTTAAAATGAACTAATGCAAAAAAAATTAATACTTCCATAATAAACGTGAATCTTTTTTCCTTCATGTTTCCTTGTGTTTAAAAGTAAAGAACTCTCAGACATTGTATCAAGTATAAAATGCCTGGAAGAACACTGGAACCATTAGGAAACTGATTGTCATCATTCCCATAACTGGTTTTAAACATGGCATTTTCATGGATAGGTAACCATTTACTTTCTACATGAGTTGCTGTGATAAGAATTTATTACAGGACCTCAGGGAAATGTTGTTACATCTATTAAAAAAAAGTTACCATTAATTTTGTAGAATTAGAACATCGATTTAATTTGGCCTCCTTTAATTGATGTTAGGCAGCTTGGGAACGGATGTCCTCACTTTGTAAATGCACTTAATCACTTCTTGCTACAAAACCTTGAATGTAATTTTTCCAATCAGAGCTGACAGTTGTAGGGTTAAAGCTCAACACTAATAAATTCACAGGGACTAGATACTGTACTGCCTGCTATCCTTCTTCAAAACACTGGCAGTGCAAAGCAAGTCTGAATAATTTTAATTACATAATCTCACTATGCGTTCTTTTCTCTAAATAAATTTTATTTGCTCCTGTTAGCACAGTAATTTGATTTCCTGGTGTTTGTCTTCATGGGAAAAAAATAATCCTTGTGTGCTTGTAGGGCTGACAGCTGGCACAGTGACAGCAGAGGGCCTGGAATTCAATGGCACTTTGGGTGGCACTTATGAGGCTTTAGCAGCCTGTGGACACAGGCACCATCAGGGTAAAAGCAAATGCCAACATGCCCAGGTTAATGATGGCACTGTCAGGGAATGACATGGAAAGAATTTCTCTAAAAATGAGCCTGCTTCTTCTCATTTGTGGTGATTCTTCAACGTTTCCTGTTTCGCTTGGAGAATAAAAGATTTGTGTGTGAGGTGTTTTAATGACATATTTCTGATGTTTCATCAGTGCCACAATCATAGTTTTCCCTGGAGATCATGGCCCAGGTAAGAATGAGCTGTTGCTTGGGGGAAGAAATAAGAACTCCAGAAGTTCTTTTCCTCCAGAACACTCCTTTGCACTGAAGTGATTTCCCTCTCATTATCAGTCTTGTTTACAATTTCCTTGGCACCTGGGATGAGCAGTGGGGTGAGAGAGCAAAAATCTTTTGTCTTGAAAAATCTCAAGCAGTCAAAAGCTGAGATTTCTTTTTTTTTTTCCCACTACCTGTAGAGTGGTGAAAAATTTCTTTGTCAGCCTGTCAGGCTATTTCTGGGTTACCCACCTTTTTTATTTCAATGCTACTAATGAAGAAAAGCTCTGGTTATCCATCCTGGATAACCCTCTGCTGCTTCAGCTCCATTTCTCAAACACAATTGTTGGGATTTTCTACTCGAGTCTCTGTGGGATTTCCCCTGTGGAAGAAGAAAGTGATCTTTCAAGTCACTGTGGTTTTCTGTGTGTATTTTAGTAGAGATTTTAGATTCCATGGAATGGGGTATCCATGCCTCTCTTGAGCTGGCAATGGGACCTCATCAAAATGCCAAGCTCAATTCCTCCCTCAGTTCTCACAAAAAAACCCGAGGTGGGTAGATTAGAGGAAATTTGTGAAAAGCAAAAACACGTTTAATAATTCAAAACTGGATGAATGAGTAACTAAGCAGACCTTGAAGCTGAGGCCTTTCAAAGACACAACAGCAGAAGCTGACCACGTACCTGAGCTGTTCTATGGACTTCCTTTTCCATTTAGGCTTTAGAAACTTTTTTTGTATCTAAGGCCAAAATTGGTTGGATTTTCAGTTCAGTGACTTGAAGCCTACTCTGTAAACAAATAGTACAGAAAGGCTTCTAATTGTACATTTTCTTTAAGAACTCTTTGTTTCCTTAGTCAAATCATAATTTTCCAAAAAATATTGCAAATTTTGTATTCCCCTGCCTTAAAATAAGGAAAACAAGTTGTTTTGGCTTTATAAATGAGAATAAGCAACTTTATTCCCTGAGTATCATAGCACAGCTCAGGTAAATGCATTAGTAGGCAGTTTTTAATTATGAATGTAAAATACTAAATAGATGAAAGCACTGCAAAACTTGTTTTGGCTTACTACATAATTAGGATGTGTTTTATCTTTACACCATTCAGATTTTCATTCAAACTTTTGAACATATTGACCACTGTCAAATTTATCACTCTTCCTTTCCCCATTTGCTTTTCACACATAACTTTGAGTGTTCTCACTTGTCTAGGACTGCAGATAAGCTCTTCTGATGAGTGAAGGAATGAAGCAGATGATGTTTTAAATGCACAGATATTTTCCTTTCAAAGAGGAGGATTAGGGAAAGACTTTTCATTCAAATCCTCTTGATCCAGACCAGGCAGTGGGGTGTTGGTAATTGATGAGTTGGGGGCTGATGTTCAGCTTTCTCTGGAATATTCCAGCTTTGAAGGTCTTAGAAGCTGAGAGGTGCAATGGGGCATTGTTCTTTGTGCTACACACATGGTTAAAAGCTGCAGATATTTATGATCCCTCATTTAATGGAACTTCTGATGGGATGGAAGAGATTTCCCTTGTACATGGCACATCACTCATCCATAGCTTGTCAGCATCACCCCTTCACACCAGACACAACCTGCTTTTAAGCAGTTCCCTCACTAGGCCAGCTCATTTCCAAGAAAAATCCAAACTATGAAGTTTGTTTTGATCTATTTTGCACCCAATGGGTTTAAAAGAATGGTCTGTGAGGAATAGATCATCTGCTGGGCTCTATCTGAGATTAATCCAGCTCCTACATGGCAATGTGAGTACTAGACCTCTCTTTAAGCCCTTTTATATCTGTAAACACAACTTTTCTGTAATTAGCTAATTTTGACTGGTTGTATCAGCTTCCCTGTGCCAGTGAGTGAATGCTTAATTTTAATAAAAATATATTGCTGCTTGCAAGGACAGGGAGTCTTTACCACTGTAAAATTGAGATCATTGTTCTGTCATGCTCACCTGAAGTATCTGCTTTTCACAGTGTTCAGAGGTGACTTAACCTATTGTGTATTGCTTAGAGCTTTCAAAAATCAGTTTTAAGTGCTTTCCTGTATTTATCTGATTTAATACAGGACTGTAGTAGGATATCATCACTACACAATCTATCCTGAGGGTTTTATTTAATTGGCTTTGCAAAGTCTGCATTTCTCTGGGCTGACCTTTCTATTTTTATTCTAAATATTTATCTTTGGAGTCAGTATTGACCAATTCACTGATGAAACTGAGGACAGCTTGCAATCCTGTTGTTGACATTTGTGTTTAACCTCTGACTTTTCAAAGGAAATTCATTAGTGACTATACAGTTTCCAGTAGTTCATTTTACTTTTCTTAATCATGCATCAAGACTACCCCTCCTACATCCACAGCCAACTGTTTAGAGCAGATTTTAGTGAGCTACAACTCCTTTGGGGAAGCTCATCTCGAGGGCCAGCTTCAGGCAGAAGCAAGCCAGGTAATTTCAAGGGCTGTAAACTGATGAGGGCAGCAAAATCCCAATTTTAGACAGGCCAGAATTTTACTGGTGCTGCCTGCCTTGGGTTCCCTCATCCTGCAGTGATGGCAAAGTGCCCTGTCCTCGTGGAGAGGCTTGGACTCTGCAATGGGACATGGCACATCCAGCCCTGTCCCCTTCTGCTCCTGAGCTCTGTCCTTGAGAGGACAGGAGGCTGCAGAGACAATCCATCCCTCCCGAGATGGTGCAGGGCTGGCTGGCAGATGCTGGCATCAGCCCACACATCCCATTCTGCTCGGAGTTCCCAGGCTCAGCTGTGCAGATGCTTGTCTTTCACATGGGCAGTCACAGGGAAAGACACAGGCAACAGGATTGTGATATTTCCCAGAGACAGACAGCATTTTCCAGCTTTCCTGGGGAAGGAAAATGTTTGATGCTGCCAGTGTACCAAAGGTGGGAAATAGAATTTGTTTCTGTTGAAGTGAAAGTTTCAAATGCTTCTTGGTCAGCTCCATAAAACCCTGCTGATTTTATTCCTGTTCCTCTTGCTGCACGTTCTCGGGGCAAACCTGGGTCCAGCTGTCATCTCTAAGCTGCTGCTGGGTTTGTGGCCACCCCCTGTGCCCTCCTAGAAAGTGTCACAGTTCTTAATCACCCCAGCCCTGATTAACACTGAGAGCCCTTTGGTAGGAGCCAAGGGGCAGCACAATGAGCTGGAAGCTCTGTCCATGTCTGAGCCATGCTCTGCACCAGCTGCAAGGAGCTGCCCCATCCCACCCCGCTCTTACTGGGCACTGCCTGCTGCTGTGCCTCAGGTCAGGTGGGAAATGCAATATTTTTGTTCCTTTCTTTTCAATACCCTGCTCTCGTGCCTGTGGCTGCGCGGGGCTTGAAGCGGGTCCCAAAGTCGCTCTCAAATGTGGCTCCCTTTTAGCTCAGAAATCTGGGGACCGAGATTTAAATTCCCAGTTCTTAGATCCTGGCCATCCCTGTGGAGTCCCTGAAGAGTGATTTTCCTGGAGTTCTTCCCTTAGCTCTCTGAAGCAGAGGGGAAGACAGCTGGGTTCTCTGCTTTAATTAGACTAAGGGAGCTGCTCATAAAAGACTGGAAAAGAGAGCAGAAATCAGGCAGCCTCCTAGTGGAAATGCTGCATGAATAATGCTGGGAGGGAATGGGTTGCTCCGAATAGTTAAATAAGCCAAAGAGTTGTCAGCTGTTTTTTTTTCCCCTCTTTGCAAATTTCCCTAGTAACAGCCAGACAAGTTGGTGATTCAGAACGTGGTTCCATTTATTTGGTCAAAAAATGATAAGAATCGCAAATATTTGAGAGGAATCTGTGGTAAGTTTCCTCTACTGTGACTCATAAGGATTTGGATTATTATGATGAAAACATTTGTAAACTTATTGTATTTCTTTTCATCATGAAATGCTCACTTGTGAATCCCTGCTAGGACTGTATTTCCCACTGCTTATCTTTATTTCTTCAGGGCTTAAAGCGTTAGTCACCATATCAAGGCACTAAAACAGTGCCTGGTGCCAGGGTGACAGCATGGAAAATGAATGCCAATATTCACACCATGTATGGACTGACAATATTAGCATCAGGCAGCTCTTGGCAGAAATAGAAATTTCACAAAAACAAAAAAAAAAAGAACTTAAGCAAGTAGGTTCTAAATATCTATATCGTTCACAATGTAATACAAATTCTGGGTGACTGAGGGGGTGGACATATGTATAAATAAAGGAAATATATTAACAAAATATTAACTCTAATATTTATTTCTGTGAATAAATACAAAAATATTATTTTCCAACTTGCGGGAAAATTCTAGAATGAAGCTCTACTCCTCATAAAATGGGTACCATACAGTGGAGCAGCAGAATAAGTCCAGGCTAGAGAACCCTTTTTTAGCTGCTGTTTACAGTCTGGCTGGGGGTGGGGGACAGTTAAATAAATAATTAAATAGTTAATTAAGGTCTGCCTGCTGAGGGAAGGGCTGTGGTGTCAGCCCTTGGGGCTGGGTGCACTCAGGGTTTGTTGGAGCCCCGAGACAAGCAGGGCTCTCTTTATGGGATTGTGTTCCTGTCCCCAGAAATTGCATCTCACGAGTGAAAAGGCTCCACAGACACGACGAGCTCCCAGTTAATGCAACTGCCTCCCCAGTGGAACCAGTAAACAAGCAGAGGAGAGGGAATTTCAGCCCGTGTGCAGCTCTGCATTTCCAGTGCTCTGTCTGAGCCTGCCCTTGGGGTTCACCCTCTTTGGGATCTGCAGGATCACTGGCATTCCCACAGTGGTCCTGTGTGCTTCTTCCTGGGGACTGAAGAACTCACCAGGGGCTTTAAATCCTAATCCATTTCTGTGATTGTGCTAACATTTGTTATCCTTGAGCCAGAAACCAATTCCTGCTCTAAAGGCTGGAAGCTCCTTTATAGCCCTGCTTTAAAAAAAAACCAAAAATTTCACCTTTTTCCCCTCATTCTTTCATAAACTCTTCTAAATCAGAGATAAGTTAACTAAGATAACCTGGGCATTAGGAGCTATATCTGTTATATAAATATAACCCAGTGGAAAATTATTGATTAGCATTTTTCTGCTTTGCAGTGCTGTGTGGGGAAGGAACTGGAGACCTCTTTCCCCTGAGTCACTGAACTCAGCCTGATAACAGACAATATTTAGCATTTGTTTTTATGTTTTATAGTAAATGCTCATGAATCTACAAAGGGCAAGAAATTGAGCACCAGGCAGGCACTTATGGAAGGAATACACTAATAAGTATGAGCAGCTAGAGTAATTTTTTATCTTCCAGTTATATTGTCTCTTACTATACAACAAGTTATGTGAACAAAAAATAAACTGTTCATATTCAAGGATCAGTGTTTTATTCAGTAAATGTTTCAATAATCCAGAGCTAGTTAAAATTCAATTTGAAATTCAACACAATTTTTGCTTCAGTGTTCTCAATTTTAAAGTTATTTTTAACTACTATAAAAAGCCCAGTGAAATCTTTTGGGAATAATTTAATCCTTAAAGCTTTTCTCAGTTCTTTAAACCTAGAGCCAAGAGAGAAGCACCCTGTGAGCAGGAAGGAGCTGCTTGTAGAACTCTGCATTATCACTACAGACTGCACTTCCATGGTTACTCATGTGAAAATCATGGCCAGGCAACATGGCTTTGTAGAGGGCAGGAAAAGGACTGTTTTATTGAGATGCTTCAAGAACATGAATTACATAATTATATGTATTGCATTACAATGTGTGTCTGGGTGTGATGCCTTAAGCTTTTAGCTTTTATATATTCCAGATCCTGTACTGCGTTAGTGTAGAACTCTGAACACCAAGGCATCATGTGTATATAAATATAGATCTAAAAATACAATATAATTGTTCTCCCTCACAAAATTTTCCCTTTGGAGTTCATTGCACCAGCTCAGCTCTCCAAAGCACCCCAGAGCTGTGAGCCCTGTGGGGACAGGGGGTGCCAGCCCCACCCTGGGCTGTGCTGTGCTCAGGGCTGTCAGGGGCTGCTCCTCTCTCCCAAATCCCACCTGTCGACCCTCTGAGCTCCACAGACCTTCTCCAGCTTCTGAGTGCTTCCTTATTCCACGTGTGGCTTTTATTGGGGGCACCCCAGCAGCAGAGTGCAGGGGATGTGTTCCTGGAGCTGCAGCAGCCTCAGGTGTGCCTTTGGTGAGCAGATCCTGGCAGAGGCTCACACGAGGTCACTGCTCTGCCTCTCCTCATTTGCTCAGTTCAGTCAGGAGCCTGTGCAGAACTGGGTTCTGTTTGGAATTGCCTTACATGGCAAAGAACAAGTCCACTTTGAAAATCTATGAAGTGCCCTGTTTTAATACTAATGAAATATCTTTGGGAAATTCACTTAAATTTTAATTGTTTGCAGCATCACCTGGAAATCCCTATTCTCTTTAGGAATGTAAATGGTGGTTTAGCAAAAAAGGACAAGTGTTCATAAAAAGATAGTTTTGGGTGCAGCAGGTGGATAGATTTTTTTGCCACAATAAAAAGAAAAGCTGTTGTATAAAATAGCAGGATGTAGGGTTAAGTGGATATTTTATTGAAGAGGTCATTCAGATAAAGTGAAAAAATGTATAAAAGTGACTGCCTTCCTCTCAGCCTCTTGTCACCCAGATTTGCACAGATAATTCTGACAGAGACCAGCTTTCAGAATAAGCTGAATTCAGCTGGTCTTCAGATCAAAGCCAGTACAGCTACAACTGTTGGATTTATCAGGGAAATCTACCTAGGAGAAAAACATTTTTTATTCCTTTAATAATGGCTATGAGTTTAGTAATTGCTTGAGTTCTATAATTAATGTTTTTCCTTTGTTGCCATGTCAGTTCTGTGGGGAGATGGCAGAGCTATACCTGCTTTTATTTATTTAATTAAGTCATAATCTGCAGCTGCAAAAACAAATAGGTTTTTTCAGACTTTTCTTTTCAGAAAAGACATTTATAATTGTAAAATATGTGGTACTTGAGCATTTTTCCTCAATTGTGAGCACTTTCCATTCTCTTTCCTAAAGCTTTTCCTGGGGACTCTCACAGGTTAGAAATGGCCTTGGAAAATAAATAAACAATGCATCCTTTTCAACAGGAGTACATGCATCTTATCCATCTGTCCTCCTCTTGTGTTCCTTCTGTGTTATTATTCTACAAAGTCAATTCTTGCAGAGAATCTATTTGATTTTATTTTTTTTTCTTTGTAAGAAGCTTACAGAACAAAAAGGCAATAGAAATTCACCTCAGCATTGTTCTTGAGGAGGTATTTTCCCTTACTACCTTGAACAAGCTTCTTGTATGCAAAATGAAATAGGAGGAAAACAGAAAACCATCTGCCTTTTATTCCTGTCGTTTAATGGAGCTGAGTTCTCCCCAAGAGTGCCTTGGATTATTTAAACCAACTCCTGATTGCAGTAGTTACAGGTGCTGCCTGGCCTGCTGCTGCAGGTGAGGCTGTGAAGGGGTAATTAAAAAAAAAAAAAAGATGAATTTCCCCACATTCAGGGTGCCAAAAGGGAGGGGTGGCAGAGGAAGGGGAGCTTTGAGAGTCACCAGTGTCACACACTGGCCTGTCCTCCTGCCCTTGTCTTCAGGGGAGGTTAAAATGCTAATGCAGATTTAAAAGAGGCAGGAAAGGGGAAGCAGAGGCTTTTCTGGAAAGGCTCAGTAATCAATCCCATTATTCATGGGCAATATTTCACCCTCCTGGCTGCTCCTTGCCTGGGGGTTTGCCCTGCACCATCTCCGCTGCTGCTGCTGTCCCGAGGGTTAATGAGGAGCTCCAGGGTTAATGGTTTGACACAGGGGTGCCTTTTGATCCCCTGCAAGCCCCCTGGGATTCTCCTTTCACTGTTCACGTGCAGCACTGCAGAAGGTCACAGATTTCTTGACAGAGCAGGCACTTGATGTAAAAACCATTGCAGTTGTCTATAAACTGAAGAACATCTTGTGTCACTGCTGTAAGGCCTGAAAAATGCCGTGGCTTTTGATTCATTTCCTGGGTTTTTGAGCATCAAAAACGTTCTGACAAAATGTTGGTGACTTTTAGAAATTGATATGACTCTCTGGAATAGATACAAATAAATATTTAAAAGAATTCCATTGTTATTTTGAGGACAAGGCTGTTATTGGAGAGCCTAGATAACAAGCATATTTGTAAAAAAACATAGCTGTAAAATGTAATATTAAAAATATCTCTGCTTGCTATGCTCCAAAACTCTACTGGTGACAAATGCAGTCAATTTACCAATATCTCAGTCACAAAGAATCAGAATACAACATCATAAAGCTGCCAAGTGGGAAGGAAGCCCCCAAAAGGGAACCCCAAGAGTCACTGTCAATACTGATCCAGCAGAAATGAGCTGAGCTCTGCTCATCCTCATTCTGGGTTTGTACTCACAGGGTATAAACCTGAGTAATTGATCTTGTGTCCTCTAATAAACACAATCCTGTCATTTTCTTGGAATGTAACTTTACAGTTTCTGAAGAGGTTTCATGAGCAAAAAATTCATTGCTATTTAGTGTCCACCTGCACGCAGCTTTAGCAGGTAATGCTTCCTGTTCACATTGCTGAGCACCCATTCTGCATCCTGTGCAGTGCAAGCTTGATTCAGGCAATTTTCCCTAGAGATTTGTGCATATGTCACCTTTGGGCAAAAGATGAGCTAATAGAATTGAAATGAATGTAATTGGCACAAGGTCAACCAGGGAGCCGTACATGTCTAGAGCTTCCAGAAAAGGCAGAGTTGTTTCATGTTGGCATATGACTTGATTAGTATGCAGGTAAGGTGATTGTGCCTCAACAGAATAATTGGATCATTGAAATATCTGCAAACCCTGGTGTATCTACAAAGCCTGAGCAGTGATTAGATCCTGCCTGTTCATCGCAGCAAGCCTTGAAATTCTTCCCACTGTGAAAAACTAATTTTCTGTGGGAATTTATTAAATAAGAAATCTGCATGCCACTTTACCTTGTAAGCATTACCGGCAGAATACAAAGATTTCCTTTGACTTTGATGTATGCACTTCATGGATGCTTTTATATCATTGTTTTGTTATTTCTCTGCATTCAGCAGAAATTCCAGTATCTCTTTTTTTCCCTGGGTTTCTGGAGAGAGTTGTATCTCCATCCAGTGATAAAGCAGCCCTTCATTTAAAGCAAAAGGAAGGAGGGGAAAGGTGGGCTGTGGAAAAGAGAGCCACAACTGGAGCATGCCAATACACTTCAGTTGTTGTGTTCCAAAAACAGCCAGAACAAACAGTCACAAGTTGTTGTTTTTCAATTTTCATGTTTCTGTGCTGTAATTGGTTTCTGCTGCACCGCTGAACAAATTTTATTGTGTCATCTGGGGTTTTAGAACCGGGGAATACTAATCTGTGTTAATAGGGAACAACAGGTACTACAGGGTAGGATTCCTGTGCTGCGCAGCAAACTTCAAAAAATAGAGAGAGAGGAATGAACATAAGGTTCCTAGAAGGTTTGCAGTGTTTATTTCCACCCTCTAGAGAAGTGCTGTGAAGGGGAAATGGCAGGATCCTCTGTGCACTGTACTGACAGAATGAACTCACTCCCCGCAGGTGTCCCAGACCAAACCCCTTTCCAGCAGGGGGTGGAGGGTGCAGCTCATCTTCTCCCAGCTAAGGGCAGCCAGGCTGATGGAGTGGCCCAAACATCTGCCCCCTTCACCCTGTTCTTGTGGTTTTAAGTGCTTGGCTGATGTGGTGCAGCTACCCCAGGAGCCAGTCTAGTCACAAACACAGCATCACTTCAGATCCAGTGTAGCAGAGCCACTGTGGCAGATAATCACCTAAAAAGAGTAAATCCTCCTGGGTTAAGGAAAAGAGTTGTATGCAGAGCTAAATGAATAATTCATGGGAAATATATTTTTTTTTCCACTTGCAGAATGGCTTGAGATTCTCTCAGCTGTGTATTAATTATTCAGATGTTTCTGAGAAATGTTTTCTGTAAACTTTATTGTACAGATCGGAACTTTGAGCTTGCTTCTTGCAATGAATGATTCAGAACGCTGCGTGGACTTCCGAGATCTTAATTGGTTGGGTACACAAGCACCTACGTGAATATATTTGGTGAAGATTCAAAACCTGTTTTCAGTAACATCACTGTCTAATGAAACTTAAAAACTTCCTCTTCACGAGCTGTGTTTCTGTCGTAAAACACAACAGCTTTAATTTTTTATGAAAGTGAGCATCCAGCACATGGCTGAAAGTAATTTGCTTGGAAACCGAGATGGATCTGTAAATACTTTTTCTGCATAATTTACACAGTTCTACTTCTGTGATACTAATAACTACTTATTAGCCTTGAATTTATACTACTCAGTAGGGGAATATTTCTTTGTTCCTTCCCTAAAAAGTTGTAATTATCTCTCCATTGCTGCCTATCAGAATCCAAGTGCTTTGAGGATGGTACATTAGGACCTCATATATTTGTGTAATTTGCTACAATCTTACCATAACAAAAATCCCAGACTGTTCCATAAATAAAGCCATTCTGCTAGATTTTCCTCATTTGTGCAAAAAAGAAAAAAAGTATGGTTGCCTTGATATCTTCATATTAGGATGCCAGAGTACGTGAGAAAAATACATGTATTTCTCACACTTTCTGGTGATAGCAATAAAAATACACCAGAAAAGAAATCTGATGTATTTTTAGTATTTTTACTGGCTGCTCTGAGGCCCTTTAGAGGAAATGTTTATCAGATCAATGTGTAAAGTAGTGCCATGCCATGAACTCACAGACCTGCCTACTGGAAATGGGTGGATAAGTCCTTGAAACGTGTTTTTGACACATATTTAATGACTTACAGAAGTCATTAAATATGAATTCCGGCAGAAATGTAGAAATGCATTATTTGTGACCTTGCTGAGCCCCACTCAGGGAGGTACCTCGAGCTTGCTTTGCCACAGTAATTACAGTTTGCTCACCTTGCTCTGGTTGCTCCTCTAATTTCAATCAGATAAAATTAATCAGCAGTTTCCTGCAGAGGCTGTTCTTTGCTGATTCTGCAGTGCCTGAGGTGTCCCCCAAATGCTGTGTTCCAGGAGGGCTGGGTGTCACACTGGAGAGGCACCAGCCCGTGCACATGTAAGGTGATTTTCCTGCTCCTTCCTTCTGCTCTGCTGCTACTCCTGCATCCAGTGCCCTATTTTTACCTCTAGCCTGGGATTCCTGGCCATTCATCTCTGATGCAGATTTTATGCTTTTGGAAAAATTGATTGCAGGACAAGCACAGGATTTCTCTGATCTGTCACTGCAGTGATATCTTCAAAGGGCTCCAGGAGGTTTGTTAAGCACAACCTGCCCTGCCTCAATCTGTGCTGGCTCCCCTTAACCACACTGGTTTCTCTCGAGCACTTTTCAAACTCAGGCTTTATTTTTCTCCTTCAGTTGAATTTAGTTAAACTTGAAATGTGTGTGGAGTCAACCTGAGGATGGCAAATACTCCCACAGCTGTTCATTGTGTGCACAATGTGATGTGTGAGCTTCTCCGTGAGGGATCACAAAAAAAGCTCTCCAGCCTAGAAAAGGGTGACTGAGGGAGTTTATGACAAAGATCTGCAACACCTCAGTGGAAGTGTGAGCAGTAATAGACCAGGAGAATTCATTGTCTCTTCCCCTGCAAGTGTTAGGACACTCCAAAGGAAACTGCTGCTGCTGCAGTGGCTTCAAAACAAAAGGAGCTGCTGATTAACACAACCTCTAATTAAGCCATAGAATTTCTTCCTGTCAGATTTTATGGTTGATAAAGTTTACATAGATTAAAAATGAGGCTGGACAAATTCATGCAAGAGAAATCTGTCAAGGTCAGTTAAATGTCAGGACAGTGAAATGTGAGGAAGGCCTGAGGCTGCAAATAGCAAGGAATTATCAGTAAATGTTAGCCCTGCTCTATATATCCTGCCAGGGCATCTCCTGCTGCCCCTGTGACACAGAGCAATCCTGACCCTGAGTTTGGCCTTCTCCAACGCTTCTGTGAGCTCACTGCAGCTCTAATTGAAAGCTTCCTGATCATCTGAGCCTGCAAGCATTTCCATCTCGGTGTGGATTGATGGAGATTTCAGACTCTAGCTCTCACAAGAACAGGCATTTAAGGTGTTGGATAAAATTCACTGTTAGGTTTTGTGCCGAACGCTTTTGCACCATGTGAAGAAATTTGGCATTCAGACTCCCTGAGCATCGATTGCAGATAGTTTGAAGTTACTCTAGAAAATGCAAATGACTCCATTTTATCTTTGTCTTGAGTTTAGATTTTGTGATTGGTTGGGTTTTCTTGGTCTTAATTAGAAGTTTATTTTTTAGACCTGTCAATATTTTTTTTTTTTTCTCAATGATTTCCCCTCATCCTCCCCCCAAGGGACAGAATTATCTAGATCAAGGTTGAAGGAAACATTAATTAAACTTAGCAATAAAATAAAGTCTACAAAGACAGTGTTTTGAATTTCTTGTCAATAAATCTCCTTATATAACTTTTAAAATGTCCTTAAATTTCATCACTAAGCATAGCATTATAAGGCAGAGCATGTTTGCAGTGTCAGAGTGTGCCTGCCAGGATATCAAAATCTGAAAATAAAGGAGCATAATCATCTTCTTTCTGCTTCCTTGAACTATCAAGTCAGTGCAGCAATTTAAATATGGGCTTTTTTCTGGGCACTTACAAAAATGTCTTACGATTGGTTTTGTCTTTATTGTTTAAAAAATTATTATCAGGAGATAGAGAGAGGCTGGGTAGTTAGCATCAGATTGCCAGAGTTGACCTGACAGCAGAATTAACATTCTCAGAGAGTGGAGGGAGAAGGAGACAACAAAAGAGATTCTCCAGTGTAGATAATATATTCATTTTCACTGGTTTTAAAACTGTGAATCAGAAAGAGAAGTGGTAAACAAAGAAAATAAGAAAAACATCATGTACTGCTATCTGAAAGTGAAATAGTTGGAATATTTAAATAAACAATACAGCTTGGGCTCTACAGTGACATTGATTAGAACTGGCCATCCTTGAGCTGAGGAAAGATTGCACATGTTGGGTTTTTTAAGGTATTTTATAAAAGCAGTCGATTTTAATGGACAATTCATGAACTAAAGGACGTGCCCAAGCAATTTAACACAGCGTGATCTGGAACTTCAGATATCCTAACTTGGCATTTCTCATTCTCTACAGCCACTGAATACCAGAGCTCTTAAGACAACTTTCAAGTCCAAATTCCCTAAAATGGGAAATAATAATAATTAGAGATAATGATCAATGTGCTATTAGAGTACAACACCATCTCCCTCAGCTGGAATTCTTTCTTTGCACTTGTGCTGCAGAAAGTGGGGTTAGTCAGAACATTGATGAGAAATGAGCTCTGAGCCTTGAGCCTGATGCCATCAGGGGAGCAGGGCCAGGAATCCTCAGAGCTGGGCCAGGAATCCTCAGAGCTGGGCCAGGAATCCTCAGAGCAGGGCCTTGCTGGATGGATCCCATGGCAGACAATGTGGGAAACCATCTCCCGTGCTGTCAGCACTGAGTGGAGTCTGAGACAGCTTCTGACTGAGCACAGCTCCTCTCACAGAAACATTTCGGTTGGAAAAACCTCTAAAACCAGATCCAACCCAGCCCTGCCTTGTCACCACCTTGTCGTACTGTCGATGAAACCAGTTCTATTCTCTCTGGCAGAAAGGAGAAATGGGTAAAACCAAGTCATCAAATGTTTTGATACAACAAATGCACTCACGGCAGTCAGAATTTGCTCACTGCCAAGCAGAACAGCAGCTGCCTCCATCAGAGGACAGTGCTGATCCCCAGCAGAGAAAGATTTATTTGAAAAATAAAATAGAAATGTTTGAGTGATTTTTTCTTTTCTATTTTTTTGCTAGTGGAATAAGGTAGCCTGGTAACTTACTCTGTTTTAGCATTCAAGGTCTTATAGAACAATTTTAAAGATTTGGTCCAATCATTTTTTTTAATTAAACACTTTAGAAGTTCATGGAGACTGAATAACAAGATGGAAAGAGTAGAGGTTTTAAAATGAACTGACAATTATTCATGGGTCATCCCTTCTCTGATTTCATTTAATCAAAGACCAATAAAAGAACACATTGTAAGGTGGTTCATTTTTTATAATTTCTTTAACTTTTTAATCTCATTTTTAAAATTATAAGAGTCATTAAGAGACTAAGAATTGGAGATGCCCTGCAGAGTTTTCCTGATCACACAGATTTTATTCTGTCTGTGTTAGCCATGCATTACACTGAGGAAAGAAGATAAATCCCTGTTCAGGTACACACCTCTGGCTACACAAGTGTTCAAAGTTCATGTGTGCAGAACTGAGGTGCTTTGGCAAACTGGGGCTACAATGGGATATTTTTACCTTGTCTACAGTGAATAAAATGAATATGTCAGGAAATTCTACTCTGAAATCACAGAATTTTGTTGGTATGTGGATTAATTTAAATAATTTCTAGAACACTAATGAGATTTTAATTTTTAGCTGTTGCTCTCTTTGTTTTAAAATAGAAGGCAAAGCATTCTTTCTCATTCCTTTCAGGGGAAACATTGCCTGGCTGAATAGCACAGCAACCACTGATTTATATGTGTATAGCCACTGGAAAAATATGGGTTTTGCCCACTTTGGATTCTCAAAGCTTTGTGAATGATGAAGAATTTTGGGTTAAGAATATTGACTGAGCTTTCAAGGCTTGAGCTTGCAATTCAGCATGTTATTGAGAAAATTCCTTGAATTAATAAGGCCTGAATAGGAATTTAGCTGCTCTTCACATCGTAATCCTCCCTGCTATATCACAAAAACTGGCTAGTTAACTTTATTTGGCAGTTTAATATTCTGTATCAAGTATTTTCATTTCATCCTTTAGTGTGATGAATCTCCGTTTTGCCATTTACAAAAAAATTACTGACTGATTATCAAAAAATATTAATTTAAAGAATTAATAATGCTTCAGTTCTGTTATCTTCCCAATATCAGCAGTATTGTATAATATACTGGTGCCATGGGATGCACCAAATTCTGCAAAAGAGTATAGAAAGGAACAGATTTTATACCCATGAAGGACACCAAGGAGGCCCTCGGTTCAGGTACTTGGTAAAAGAACTTCACACAAAGTTCAAAGTGGCATCGAAGTGCCTTGGTCAGAGCTCAGACCAGAAGCCAGAGCCACATTTGTGATTAAATTGCATTCCTAGTGGAGAAGTGGCTCAAGATACACTTCAAAATTCTGTGTAGGTGCTAAATGGCATAAAAAATAGAGAGTCCCTGGTCTGACTTTTGCTGAGCAATAAATTGAAATCATTGAGCCTTTTCAAGACTGTAGAATCAAATTAAGAGAGAGTTTTTACAGTTTTTACAGCTGTGGTGAGTAAAACAACACATGCCACCAGTACATGAATTTCTCATCTCATTGTAAGTGAAGTTTGAAAGTTTTCATTGACAATAGAACCCCAGATTGATCTAACTGACTTTCACTGGGATGTGGAGTTTAAAAAAAGAAGAACTGTTAAAACAAGATTACAGAGTCCTTGTGGCAGCTTCAAAGCAATTATGTGCTCAAGACTCAAATTCCACATGCAAACATAACACATAGAGGAAAATCATCCTGTAGCTGGATGAACTGTCTGTAGGCTGCCTGAAGAGATTTCAAAGAGAGGCAAATCAGTCCATTTTTCTAGGTGAGAAGCTTCTTTTCAGATTGCTCAGCTCCCCACTGTTTCTCTGAGAGCGATGGAAATCTGCTCAATTTCTGCTGGAACCCCGTTGGAAGCTGTTCAGTATTCAGGGGGGTGGTTTGGGCTGCCTTTAGTCTGGTGAGTTTACAGAACAGAAGTGGAATTAACCTAAAATAGTTTTGCCCTTTGGACTGTGTTTGCCACTTTATTAATGCCTCGTGCTGCATCAATATTGAGGGTGTCAGGAAACGCTGGGAAGTTTGGAGACACAAACTGGGGGCTCAGGAGCTGTTCTGCTCAGGGGTGACAGAGGAGATTTCCCCTCCCTTCACACCCCACTGCTCACCCCCAAGGTGCTGCCTGAATAAACACAACTCTCTCTTGCCAGTGTTTCCACAGAGATGCTGGAGTGCAGAAGTTTCTGCCTCAGCAGCCTGGGATCATAACAGGCTGCAGGGGAAATTGGAAGCTGTTTGCTCCCCTTTAAACTGCTGTGTCTGGGTCCTGATGTTCCTCACAAATAATTACATTTACAACTATCTCTAGGAGAATTTGCTCTCTTCCAGAAATGAGTTTAAAAAGTGTTTTCAATTTCTTGTAAGTCTGAGGCAGAGCAGGGAGGGATGAGCACAGAGCTGTTGTGTGCATCTCACTGTGCTCTGGGGGTTTGTAAGGGAGAACATTTCCCTCGATTTTCCTCTTGTATCCAGTGCCCAAAGTTTGGGTGAGCCCCCAGTTCTGGTAGAATTATTGACTTCATACATACTAAAATGATTATTGATTTAATTTCTCTAATAATGTCGAGGGCTGGAGTAGGTGACTGCTGATGTACTACCTGCACCTTTTGAGCTTTTTTTGGGAATACTGATTCTATGCAGACAATCAAAACCTGCATACTCTTCACCTGGAGGATTATATTGTACTTAATGTGGTGCCAAGATTGTCTTCCTCTGGAATCTAATGGTGGTCTCTGTTAGGTGACAGACCACCAGGCTTTGAGGACTCAGTCATTTCATTCATGTGCCAAATTTTATTTTCTTGTGAATGTTTCAGGCATTGTTTAGATCTGAAAGCACACCTAGGGTGTGCTGATTGGTTCTGTGTTAGGGTGCAAAGCCACAGCTAATTAGCCTTTCCCTTTACTCTCACAGAGACAGCATTTGGATCATCTGCTCTGATCCTTTCCTTAATGCTTAATAAAATCTCCACTGTTACACTTTAATTCATTAACTTCACTTTTGAAAGGATCAACTCAGCTTTTTCAGGCCTGTGTGTGAACATGAAGGAATAGAGCCAAGAAGTTTGATTCTTTCAAGTCACAATCCCAGATGTCTCCACACTGAGGATCATTATCCTGCTGTAGTTATTTAGGCACTTTATTGTCAGGATTCTTTCTAAGCGTGCAATTGGAAGGTCTGAGCTGTGCTGTGCTCTTGGATTCTTGGTTGAGAGCATTTCACATTCTCTGTTTGGAGAATATCCTTGATTGGGCTAACGATGTTCAAATTATCTTTAAGCACTGAAATTGTAACCTTGTGCCTGTGCTGTTTTTTAGGGATTTTTTGAGTACATTGATTTAAGAAAGCCTTAATTTCTGGGGCTAAGAGAAGATCTGAGAATAAACAACCAACGAGGAAGTTGGGTCTTGGAAGTGCTGGGGAGTCAGGCAAACCTTTGGTGGTGGGTTCTGCAACTGTGTAGGCATGCCATGGGTTTTCCATAGTAGGAAAATGCTACAGTGTTCCCTAGGAATAGATCTCAAAACTATTTGGGTTTAGCAGCTTCTCACCCCTCTAGGTTTGTAATTCTCAAATGTTTATTTGCATTAGTAGAACGTGCAGAGCAGCTGATTCCAAGAGATAACTGTTCCTTGGGAAGCAGCAGGAAAAGTTATTGGGACAGGCAAGGGGCTGGTGTTTCAGTAATGAACTCCAGAGAGCCAGGCAAGGACATCCTTGGGGTGGTCTCTGATCATCTCAACCAATCTTCAGATCTGAAAAATGCCTTCTCAATACTCAGGAATTACTGGCAGTGTTGTGTGAGGACATAATCTTTAATCTTGTTTGATGGAACCTGTGGTGCTCTGTCATTATGATAAAATTGTGCAGGAGGGTAAAACACCATGAGCTGCCTTAATGTCTGCATATGTGGGATAGACACTTCAGCAGCATGCATATATATATATAATAGATATATTTATTTATTTTATTGACCTGTTCTTCCAGCTCGTTAAACACAGCTGTCACTTACTATCAGGAGCAAATGCAATGAAAGTCATTTGGAGGGGGAGATGATTGGTTGTATTAAATTCACCATGTGTTGTTTGTTTTGCTCTGTAAAGAGGAGCTGTTTTATTGCAGGCGTTTGCCCAAACCCAGCCATCACTAAGCAAAGAGAGAAAGTGATGGAGAGGTGTAATCTGATAGAGCCAGTGGGAGAAAAACCTTTTTCCAATGTTGCTGGATAATAATGGGTATCCTCCTACCAAAAAAGGAGGCACAGTACAGACAGATCACCTGAGCTGTCTTTATTTTCAAAGGCATTTTAATTTCCAGGCTACAATGACAGTGAATGGCTCTTAATGTGCATTTTGTTGGTTTTTTTTTGTCCTCTAATTGTTCAATTTCTTGTAGGGGAAATCCAGATCAAGGTATGTGTTAAGCATCAACTCTCCTGCATTTTAAAAACATGTTGAGGTTCCGTACTCCATGAAAATTTTCTATAGCATTCCTTAAATTACCTTGTCATATGTCCTTGTGAACCATTGTAGGTGATGACACAAAATGAAATGTGTATCTGACATATTAGGGGTCTAAAGGGAGTGACCTGACTCTTGTCTTTCTTTGATGAAATCATTTAATCTCACTGCATCAGTTACTTCCAGAAGAACCAGATAATTTTTGTTGTTGTTGTTGTTTTTTATAATGGGAATTTTCTTTTCCAATTCAGTGTTCAGGAAATCTTCTGAGGTCATAGATATATTTTGTGCCAACATAACACAACTTTCAAAGAGAACCACCCAAGAACACTGCAGTAGTCACTGTACTTTCATTTCTTTTTGGAACTGGGTGCTTCCAGACAAGTTTAATGCCCAGTGCAGGTGTGTATCCAAAGGACAATCTAGAGTTGTGACAAATGGATTTAATGCTGCAAAGCAGGGGTAAGGGAGGCCTGTCCCTCTTCCTGCCCAGACAGGACATGAGCGTGTCCTTCCTGACACGGGATGCTCCAGGCTGCCCTGCATTTGCACTTCATCCCCTCTGCCCCTCCACAGAGCTCCCACTGCAGAGCTGGGTAAAAATGGGCATTTTCTTACACTAATAACTTCTAGATTCAGACTACTGTCACTGACTAGTAAGAGTGACCACTAGAGACACTGTCATGTTCAGTGTTGATCAATGTTACTTTAATTCCAAATTCTTTTTATGTAGAAACATGAAAATAATTTTCTATCCTACTTATTTTGAGTAGTCTGCAGGTGCCTGTTTCTGGTAGAACAATGAGAGAATGATCTCTGCAATATTTCTTATTCCACAAGATACAGAAATAATAGTTGCTAGTTGAAGAAAAAAGGATATTTGGTTTCACTTATTTTACACCTTTTAAAAAAAATCACACAGCAAACCCTGAGTTATTAGATAGCTTAATTTCTAGGAGGGACACTTTTCTATGCTCCTAATTCCTGTAAAAGCAGAGAAAGCAAAATTCCATCGTCACCAGAGCAATGCACAGGCTGCACATCATTCACACCAGGAGACATTCTGTCCCTGGATGGTAAAGAAGCAGCTGATTGAAGCATTAATGTGTCCCCAGTCCCTTTCTGTGAAAGACAAGGTCACTGCAATGGCTTTAGTGACTGGGAAGTTGATACCTGATTCCTCTCCATCCTTGCTTGGTGTGCCTTAATGCACTGACTGCAGCACTCAGCCTTTTTTTTTTGAGGGGAAAGGAGGTAAAAAACAGCCGAAAGAGATGAATATTTATGTGCATATTTCTGTAATTTCAGTTCACTCATTGAATCCAGCCAGTACGTACAGCTTCCACCAGTGGGAGGATCCAAATCTGTGCAAGTGCAAATACTGCTGGGGAGAAAGCTTTCTTCACCAAAATAAAAAGGAATAGAAGCAAACCTTATGCCTAATGATGATGAATATCACCAAAATGAGTGCATTCAGGGGAAACAAATACTCTTAAATGCTCTGTATATATTATCCTCATTTTCTTTCATGGTAGAAATGATAAGTGAAGGAAGAAGTGCACTGATGGTGCCTAATGCACAGCTACACGTGTATCTCTATATATAGCCCAGAAACACTGGTAATGCTCTTTCAAAATGATCATTACTTTGCTGGAAGAAATAGGTGCTTGCTTCCACGGGAGAGAGTGCAGATAGCACAAAAGAGAGAAGGGTTTTTATACCAGCTTTCCTGTCATTAGTCATCAATTAATTGCACTTAAACCAGTAACCCAAGGGAGAACAATAATAACAAGTTATTAATCATAAAGTGGTTTTCATTAAAGTCAGAAACCAAAGCTGGGCTTGGTGGGGAAGACCTGACCCCAAACCCAGGGAGGGCAAGGCAGCAGCTCCCACTGACCTGGGAGTGCTTGGGCAGCTCCAGCTGCACAAATCCTGGCCTGGCACAGCTGGTGAGGTGCAGCAGTGGTCTTCTTGTAGGAATCCAGGAGGGCTGCAAAGTCTGATCATCAGAGAAAAACTGGAAGCTCTGCTGAGTTTATCCTGATGCCCTGAACATTTCTCTCTTTCAATTTTTATTTATCATCTTCCTATTTAGTCTGTCTAATGAACAGCCTCACATGTAACCTCATAATGAAAACATTACAGAGTATTTCATGCTTAGCTGGAGCTGAATTTGTCTCTTTGTTTGACCAAGACACACATTTGTAGGGTTATTAGAAAATAATCCATCTAGTGTATATTTTAAAATAATTGCCTGACATTGATTTTGAAATGATGACATTTATCAGAGAATAACACTAATGATATTATTGATAATGCATGCTCATTAATACAGCTGTTTTTATCACTAGTGACAATTCCTAAGAGCCACAGTTTTGAATTAAGCCTCTGCACCAGCCACTGTATAAAATCAGCCCAAAAACACAGACATTGCCTCATAAAGCTTATGATCTAAATCTAAGATAAGAGATGACAATAAGATGATGTGGCTGGAGTCGTTACACATATCCAGTCTCAGTTTTATAAACTGGGAAGGGCATTGCAGCCAAGGTGAATTATCGGGGGAAAATGAGTGAAGATTATGGGCTTTGTTTTTCTTATCACTGCAAGTGGGAAAGAAGTTGTAAGAGGGTCTCTGGTGAGATCAAGGCCTGGGATGGAGGGTGAGGATCCATGCACTGATCCCGAGCAGGTGACCTGGCATTGACTGGATATCAGGGCAGCTCCTGAGCCCTCACATCTCCAGGACCCTTCCTGGTGGCATGAACAGCTCATTAAAATCCACACTGGGATCTGTGTGGTGACACACCTGGGCAATGGGACTGGAGAACAGCATCCCAAAACAGTGCTGTGCCTTCAGTGCTGTGCTTCCCTTCAGTGGAACAGAGAATGTCCCAGTGACTCCCAGAATCCCAAAATGGATGGGAGCAGTCGTGACTGGGAGTCCTGCTCAGGAGAGGTGGGGCTCATTGACACAAAAATTTCCATAAGCTAGTAAGGTGCTCGCAGCATCCTGCCTCTGGAATGATCCTAAAGCAGAGTTATAAACGTTTCCATTCCAAGCACCTGACAATTTGCAGTGTTGGATGGATCCGGGCATCTCCCCCCTCAGGGCTGCAGTTTCCAGGGACATTCACACTGTGGGTCACAGGGCTTTGGGCTGGCTCACACCTGGGATCCCTTCTGGGCAGGCTTCCACTGATGACAATATTTGACATTCCAGATTTTTCCCCGTTCCTGGCTGTGGAGACAACAAGCACTCTCAGGGTAGTTACCATTGCCTTGATCAAACCTGTTTGAAGGGGTGGTGCTGGGAGACAAACATTTAATTGATTTACAGCACAGCAGCAGTGGGAGGAGAAAGAGGGAAACCACAGCACACAGGAATTTGAAATACATAAAAACTCCGTTGTGCCAGGGTGTTTTGAAATTCCAAGCAGTGAGTTTGCTCTTAGGCTAAAATGGATTTTCTAAAACCAAGGCGAGTCATTCTGGTAATGGGCCTCCTGAAAGAGCTGCTCCTGAATGTGAATGGGGAGAGCTGCTGTTCATGAAGTATTCCAGTGCTTAAATGGTTTCCCAAAGCACCACAGTTTTCAAACATTTATGAAGGAAATAAAATACTGAAAATGTGCAAGTATGAAACAGTTTCCCAATTAATTTAATATAATCATGCTTTGCATTACACAAGCAGAATAATAATTTCACAAAAATAATTTGTCAGAAAAATAACAGATACAACAAACATTCTTGTATTTAGAACAGTCTATTTAGAACATTCCTAATGCTTTATTGCATTTGCATTGCAAAGTAAGGAAGGTAATATCCTATCAGACATTGAGGCTCAATAGATGCATGTTCATCACTCAGGAAGAAATTAAAGAGAGACCTTAGAGTAGAATAAATGATGAAAAAAAAAATCTATGTTCATTCCAAATCTGTCTAAACTGATGCATTGTCACAGCTTTTAATGGGTCCAAAATCCCTGGAGGCTTCCAGACTTCAAGAAACTGAAATGAATCTGATGGAGGGGTTTTCAAATGGATTTGTAAAGGTTTCAGGAGTTTCCTGTTTTTCTTGCATGTTAAGATCCTTACCAGCTGTTGTAAAGAACTGTTTGTTTCTGCTTTAGTTTACTCAGTCTGAGACAACATGAATTCAGTACATCAGAAGTTTCTCATTAAACATATTTTGGTTTTGTTGTATTTCCTATTTTTGCTAAGTGGGAAGGTATGAACTTTTCATCATGAAAAATCAACATGACCTTTTGCAAAAATGAGGTGCAAGCATTTCAGCATTTCGATGTTCTGGCATTTCAGTAAAAGACCAAATGAATTTTAACACATAATATATCTTAAAATATGAATAGTAACATGAATTTATTTCCTTTGCCTGGCTTTAAATTTATTAATATATTTTGAAGTGATCATGAGAGTTCACCTTAGTAATGAAAAAACTTGATGAGGAAAACAATTGGGAAATTTTAGGTAAATTCATTTTTTGTTAATTCCTTGAAGACTTCTTTGTGGTGTATATGATTGCTGACAACATTTTTTTATTTGCTGTTTTCAAGATATGAAGTAGTGATTCTCCTAATAGAATTCAAAAGTTGTCATTGTCTAAAAATGGGAGGATTTGGAGCCAATGTGATGGACAGGATAGATCCTGCTCCAAGTGTGGTGCTTCCGTGTTTCAGCAAGGAAGGGCCATTGCAGGCAGCTTTTATTCAGTACAGAATCAATCTCTAATCAGCATTATCACAGCACTGGCAGGAATTGTCATTTCCCAAGGGATTGTGGCTTAATGGGAAAAACTGTTCCGCACAGATTTGACTTCAACCAAGTGACCTGAGCCCCTGGGGCTGCCAGGGTGGGCAAAGGTGAGGCCACACCTGTGTGCCCGGCTGGGCTGGAGCTGAGGGGGGATAAGTTCTGACAAAATGGGGCTGGAGGGCAAAGGAGCTCCCCAGGCCAGGCCAACACTTCTGTTTGGGTACAACTCCTTGTCTGATAAGTTATTGGAATGAACACTGAGTACCCAAAATAATAGGAAACTTTATTTATAAAAACTTTCTGTTCTTCACCTGGGCATGATTCAGATTTCCTGCTCACAGCTGAACTAGATTCAAGTGCACTGAGATGGTTGGGGCATTTAGGATTCTGTTTCTGCCACACTGAACTCAGCTGCAGTTGAGACAGGAGAATAAGTCAAACAGATTCATCTTTGTTCCTTTGCTGCTGATGAGATTCTCTTTGGGAGCAGAAATGGTCACTTTCAGGTCCTGTTCAAAGAGCAAGCATTTTGAATTGTAGAGAACCAGGAACAAATTAACAGGAAAACACAGATTCTTTTTTCCCCCAGGCTCTCAGAGCTGTGAGGTGTACGGCACACATCACACAACAATAAGTATAGGTAGGGGTAAGTTAATATATAAAGAACAACCTTTGATAATGCATTTATGTTGGTAGCAATGTCCTAAACTCTGGTGGATAATTGATCTCAGCATTCCTTGTTCTCTCTATGCTGTAGGGATTATATATATTTTAAAATAGGATTTCCACCATTTTAGTCTAGTGGAGTTGTGGAAGACTGAAAATAGCATTTCAGTCAGCACTGCTTGGCTGCTATTCTTCCCAGATGGCTCAGAGCACTTTCCTTCAAAGAAATTCCTGTCACAGTGGTTCCATACACGTCTTAGGCACCAACAATGCATTTCTGTGTCAGCAAAGCAGTTCTGACAACTGCGGGTACTGCTTGTGTTTGAGGGCATTCTGAGGAAATAACCTCTGCAGTTAAATGCTTGTAAATATTCCATCGTGGTGGCTCAGTCCTGCTGCTTCCCTCCAGGAGAAGCTGGCTGCTTTCTGTGAGCCCCAGCTCTGCTCTGCTGTGATGTGTTGGGTTTGGCTTCCCTGTTCCTCGTGTGAGGCACTCGAGTCCTTTGCCTGGGGAAAGGTGCAGGCTGCTTTTGTGTGCCCCAGAGCCTGGCTGGGGTCCTGCAGCACAGCTATAAACCCTGCCTGCTACATCTGTGGCAATTCCACCCAGAGGAGATGTTGCAAGACAGTGAGTCCCCAGTGGGATGTAATAGAATGGAAGCAGATGGTGAGCTGGGGAGAATTTCAGGGGAGGATTACATTTTGCAGTTACTGTCTTTTTGATTTCACTGTTATTGTCTGATGAATTGTGTCAGATTTGATCCTTCAGATTGAAAAGCTGCTCCTCAATGTGCTCCCAAATGTACAGAGAAAGTAAATGGCTGCTGCCAATGCACTGTCCTAGAAACTTAATTTTTTAATGTCTATTAGAAGGGCCATTCATTCTGTCACATGCACAGTGATTCCTGCCTCCAGCGAAGGATTTTTTGTCCTGTAGTAGTTTGGGGTGTCAGCAGCCTGCTGGGGTTTGATACATAACACACCTGAGCACTCATCATTTACTCCTGGCCAAGGCAAGCAGAAAGGCTTTCTCTTGCCCTGCCTTGTTTGCACAGCTTTCCTTTGGCTGGTTTGTGGGCCCTGATCAGCACTGAGCTCTGCACAGCCCTGCTGCCAAAAGCCACACTGAGAGAGAAGGGAGGCACAGACCTGGGGGGCTCAGAGCCATCCCTGCTGACCCAAATGTGAGCCCATCCCTGATGGGAGGGCAGGGCAGCTCCTCAGGAGCTGACTCAATGCAATTGCATCGAAATGCCCTTTCTACAATACCAGTTGATCACTTTGATGTGCAACATAAACAGTTATACTTCAAAATGCTTTAAAAAATGTATGAGAAAAAAAGAAAATCAAAACTTATATTCAGCACAAGGATATTCTCTGGATAGACTCTACCTGTTCATTAAAGAAAGATTGATACTTTAAACACCCCAACAGTAGAAAGTCTTTCATATGAATTATGTGGAATCAGGATTTAAATCTCAGATATAATTAAACTCCTCTCTAACTATGACCAAACACTGTTGTGCCTGCCCCTGTAGTAGATGTTGCTGGAGTTAATAGAATTCTTTGTTTCTTATTTCAAGAGTCATTATTCTCTGGTGACTATACATATAAAAGTATAACCAGAAAGAGATATTTTCTGTATCATTCCTTCCTATATCCTTATAGCACGTTCAGTCTTGCTCCTTTTTCCCCTCAGTTAAATCCTGCATGTTGATTTACCCCATTATGGAAGACAAGGTTATAGAAGGATTTTGACTCTTTTGAATTGAATTGAGGTATGAGGAGTGGGTAAATCTAAATGGGGTTGAAATTTGTAGTACATCACAATGACAGCTTTCTGACTGCTTCCTTTTATTTAGTGTTGGCTCATTTAGTCAGGCCTAGAGACTCATAAACTTTGTAAGTGCACATGTAGAGTGTAATGAACTCTTCTCAACTGCTATGGCTCAGCCACCTTCAGTGTCTTTTAAAAATTGCCATTTTATATATTGCTTTGATCTTCTTCCTGCACAGACACTGCAGATAACCAGGACATGTGAGCTTCCTGCTGCTGTTGCTGCTCAAGCCCTGCAGTTCTGTGCTGGAACATGCTTGGGAAGGGTTCATGTTCAGTACTTTTCATGCAAGAATGGTTTAGAAGGATCAGAAATTTCCAGTGACTCTGAATGTTGGACTTGACTGACATCTGTTATTCCTGGAGCCTAAAAAGGTTCACCAGGTTTAAGGGTAAAATAACCTGAGGAATTCTTATCTCTATTTGCGAGAGGCAGGCCAAACACCACCCTCCAGAGAGGCTGATTTCATCCCAAAAATGAGGGAATGGAAGCAGTTCCATGTAAGCAGGAGGGTACACTGACAGTGTTGGTCATGCAGCCTGGCTGGGAAGAAATTGGGTGGGGATTGAGACGGGGGCTTCAGAGCATCAACACCTTGTGATTTATGGACAGTACACTGTTCATTGGCTAAGAAAACAATTCTTGGAAGGACAGGTGTAAAGACATCATTATATCCTTGTACAAGGAAAAGATATTTTGCAATTCCCAGCATCTTTAGATACACAGGGAAATCATACCATGAATGTACACATCATTCCTGAGTGCCCTCCAGGAAAATTCACCTGCACACAGAGGAAACACCTTCTCACCTGGCTGAACCCAGGTACACCATCCTGCATTTCCATGGGCTCTCACTGGAAAATGGAGGTTCCATGAGCCAAAATAAAAAAAATAAAAAAATAAAAAAAAAAAAAGAGAGAGAAAAAAAAGAAATAAAAAAAGCACAAATGAGAATAATTACACTTCAACAAGCACTAGAATTTAACAGCATTTAGATGGGAATGGGTATTCAGTTTGAACATTGATTTACGACTTTATTAATCCAAGTCAGAACACTTGCTTCTGTTGCACCTGGTTTTGCATTATTCCTATAGGATGGAAATAATGAAAAAAGTACCCTGACTTTATTCTCCATGAAGGGAATTTGGGGCTGCATCTGGCCATTTTAGGAGTACTTTCAAGCATTTCTCTCCAGCAATCTCCATGCAATGAAAGCCCCACAGGCTGTTAGACACTTACATGTCTTTTTGTCCCTCTCTAATGAAGCCGTAATAAGGCACCAAACCTCTTGGAAACATTTCTCAAAAATGAAATAGCAAAGCAGTGCTGAGTTGGGCTATTGTAGCCCTGTCAGCACTGTGTGATAAAGTAGCATAAATACAAATTACACCAGCAGCAACAGCTTTTTGTACACAAAAACAGGAGACATGCACTACTTTTCTGAGCATGTTTTTGGTTTAGCATGACTGCTGAGAGCTCTGGGGATTATCCTACATGAGTTTCAGGAACGATGTAAAGCCCACTGAGCTTCTATCTGTTAGGTGCTATGAAATTAATGGCAGTAGGAAAAGCAGGAGTTTCATCACTTTTGGAAAATTCTGGAAAGTGAGATTAAATTGCTGGTTTTGTAAGAGTCCAGAAGAGTACAAGGATGTCATGATGACTCCTGGTGACCAGCTGGGCTGTTAAGACATAAATAATTCTCAAAATTGAGATCCAAGTTATGTTTGTGGGTTTTGAGTTTGTTTTTTTTCCAGTAGGCAGATGAAAATTCCACATCAGGATTATGCCCGTGTAACTCAGTGTTTCTGTCAAACCCAGAGATCCCACCTGGATGTGCTCATTCCCCTTTCCTGCACCAAATGAGCCCAGAGGAGCTGGGCCTGGCTCCTCCAAGCTCCTTGTGCAATCCCAGGGAATACAGCTCACTTCCCCTCTCCCTCTGAAAAATAAGGTTCTCTCAAAATCATCGGGTAATGATATTGCTCTAAAAGAACCAAATCATATTTTATCAGCAGGACTCCTCTGAGCAGAGGTTTAATGACTGTGGAAATACAGGATTTAAAGTGACTGTGGCTTATAATACTGCACATAAATGCTACTTCCACTTGCCCCATGAATGTTATTTCTCATATAAACTTCGAAATTAAGTTTAGACTGGTAGAAATATTTTTCTGTGTTTGCATCTTTGTTTTTGAACCTTCTGCCTGAGCAAATTTGTAAATTATGTATATTTGTTTTTCTTATCCCACTGTACATAAATTATATAGAGAAAATCAATACACTTTATTGTGCTACAATTTCCTATACAATATAAATCTGAAGACCAAAACAAATCAGACATAAATATATACTTTAGGATTTTTCAGGAATCCATAAAAGATGTATGGGATTGATTTCTCCAGCACAGAGAAGAGCTTGTAACCTAAGTTTGTTGAAGCAAAATTTCTCTGAGTTGCACTTGTGAGACATGGACATAACACTGATCACACGGTGGATGGATGAATTGAATTTTTGGGGTTATTGAAATTTGGCAAGTAATATTCTTGGTATTTTTCTGTCCTTTCTGTGCCTGTTTTAGTATTTTTCTCTTCCGTTTCAGACTTCACAGTTGTTCACCTTTATTAACTTTAATTATAAAGCTTATATGCCCCTGTAAAGGGCTTTAGTGGAAAATCAAACCAGATGCTTTCAGAATCAGATTGTTGAAATAAATGAAAAACACCTTGACAGGACCAACTTAAGCTATATTGTTGAAAGTGAAAATAGGAAAAAAGCAATAACTCAACCCTCCGGAAACCATGGGCACAAATAGAATTCAGCTGTAGTAGTTTATTGTGGGAAAATCTTTGAAATTTATGCAGTTTATGACTGCACTGAAAAACTAGAGGTTGGTGAAAATCTGTAGCTGGATGATGAAGTTAAAATAAAACAGCTGATCCTCTTCCTCTGCAGGACAGAAGCCTTCCCCATGTGTGGAAAATGTTAATGTTCCTTGGTGAAAACAAATTTGGGAGTGTAAATGAGCAGTGAGACAGTGGATGTGCTGGACTGCTGGTAAAGGGCAGAGGCCAGAGCAGCTGGAGATGGAACAGTGAGTGCCCACAACTCCTGTGAGGGTCAAACTGAGCCTGGCCATGGCTCTGCTGAGCTGCCAGAACAGGAATGTGGTTTTTTGTCATGGAGAGGAGGAAGGATTTCCTCAGCTGGAAGCGGGAGAGAGGAGGAGGTGCCACTGATAGGAATTCTTTTGATGGAAGAGAGCAGAGAGGAGGCTGAATGCATGGGATTATGGTGTAAAGAAGATGAATGGCTGCATAGATTTGCTGCTCAGTGCTAAGATCCCAGGCCTGGCTTAAGTTAGGGCTCTGGGGAAATGTTAATTGATAAGTTACACATTTCCCCAAGCTTTGCTGCTTAGTTTCACTTACAACAAGGCTGCTCAAATTCTGTCCTCAGCTTGCAGTCCAACAAATAAGTGAAAACTGTGCTCTGGTTGAGCTTCTAATATTGCACAAACCTGAGGGAGAGGTAACAAGGTAAAAGTGATTTAAGGGTTTTAAGGACAACTGAGACTGTGCGTCAAGAGAAATTAGTTTAATTACAAAGTCTGAAGTCTTAAAAGGTACTCCCCTGTGCACAGAGATACCACGTGCTCACAGAGAGAGGGAGGGAGGGAGGAAAGGAAGGAAGACCCCAAAAAGCAGTCCTTGTGATTTAGGTGTTGGATGCAAGCAGGTGGATTCTGTGTCATACTGAAAGGAAAAAGGAGAGCCAGTTCTGCCTCCAGACTGTGTGTGGAGTCATGAGGAGTCATTTGTATTTAAAGAATCTCTTGATAGACCACCCTGATCTCAGTAAATAATAGACATATTAATAATATGACAAAATGGTGCTTTTTTGTAAGGCTAAGTGTATTTCTGTTAACAGCTTATTTTTCTTTAAGGCAAAAATAGATCCTGCTGCACCTCTTTGACCGTGACATTGTGTGTTTTGTTCAATCCTTTAGTATTTCTGAGAACTGTGGAAGTCAGCTTGTTCTCAATGTTAGTTTTCCATTTTCTATGATTTTACTGGAAAGAGGCAAAACCCCTGAGACAAGCCCTCAGAATACGGAACTTTAATTATCAGTATGCAATCCAGATTTAGAGGACTTCTTTCAGTATGTATTTTTTTTTTTACCAAGCTGTGAACCTCGGTTAATTTTAGAAAGTCTGATGAACTAAAATAGATGTCCTCTGCTTGAAAGTCAGATGATTCAGTTGAACCACAGACCTTTGAGCTCTTCATGGCTGCAAGGCTGTGGAGGCTCTGACTTTTAAAATGTGTGTTAATTGTGGAAATGGACATCAGATACGTTTGGGGCTCATTTTCCCCCTCTTGAAACATTTTTCTGCAGTATACTTTGGACCGTTATTGAAAATTTGTGGAGGTATTACCTTCATGTTAATAACTAGTGATTTGGACCATGGATTTAGGAATTTTTGGGGATTACTTGCCTCCTTTGGTTCATAGTATGATATGGGCAAGGCTCTGGGTTGCTCTCACTGACCAAGGTGGCTTTGTCACAAGGAGAAACAAAAGGAGAACTAAGATTCAGAAAAAAATAGCCCATATAGTTTGAAACATCCCCAAAGCCATTCCTGCCATGTTTGGGACCTCCATTCCTCCAAGGTGACAGAAATTGGCTTTTCAGATTTTGTGGCCTGAGTTCCAAAGCACATGCTGCCTGTTTGTCCTGCTAACTAGTGCAGGAACTGAATTTTCAGCACATCCTGAAGTCATTCTGGGATGTGTTACTCGTTTATTTGGGCATGTGCCTGGAGAATGGCAGCCTCCAATTTGCAATCCAAACCTACCAGAAGCTGGAATGAAAGGTCTCACATTTTTCTCTTCTGTCATTATTCTTATCAGGCAGGCTTTGAAACTTAGAACAATGACTTTGTGAGTTCCCACCAGCTTTTTAGAGTGTGTATGTGTGGTAAACCATTTTTGGAAGGAAAAAGAAAGGAAAAGTTTTTGTAAGAGATTTTCTGGCTCTCCAAAAGAGAGAGAGAGAACACATGCAAGGCTGAATGGATGCACATTCCACCACATGTACAAAGTCTCTTCCAAGCCTTTGTTCATATCTGAATCTGGCTGCAGTTCTCCCAGCAGATTTTTCATTTGGACCCTAAGTTTGAGGCACATTTGTAGACTCAGGCCCTCAGTAAAAGAGCACTTTGGAATCAGATATTTGAAAAGCATCATGATGGGAAAAGATTATTTACAAACATGACTTTAAAATATAGAATGGGATGTTGTACATAGAAAATAGAGTGTCACCACATTGGAGATATTTCAAGAAGCCTTATCTTTTCTGGGTTTTTTTGTAGAGATGATTCAGTGTTTGTGGTAATATCACAAGTACAATGTAGCTTCCATTGAATTTGTATTTTGAGACACTGAATGCATTCTACAGTGTATGGGTAAAGTCAGTCTATGCAGATCAAAATTAGAGGAAATTTCAGATTCCTTTAGTGGAATGCTTTAAGAGAAGAGTACTGTTAAGTAGCAAAGCTTGAGACCACAGAATTTGGGTATATCACTATAGGAGTGTGGGGCAAAGTGCAGCAGAGCAGCATTCAGACATGAACTGGGTTACTGGCAGTTCCATGACATGGAATCCTTTACTCCCAATACAGCTGGAAATTGTGGAGACTGGATATCACACACCCTAAAGGCTGCATAAAAATGAATGGTGCACATGGAATATAGAGATTCCTGGGTATTTCAGTATTATGTGTTGAGCTTTTAGCATGCACTACAGAACAAACAAAATATTACCCCTTTAACTGCAACAAATTCAAGATAAATATTTCTGCCAATAACAAGTTTTCCAAGACAGTTTTTACAACATGTAATCATACTTTTTGTCTGCAGACTGCTAAGTTTTCAAGCACAGACATCTAAATCTAAAGCGTGCTCTGTTTTATTTGCTTTTATGAAAAGTAAAACTTTGGTTCTAACCCAGCATTCACACATGCAGATAAAGACATCACTTGGATTGTCCTCTGAAGCACCTGGTGAGGCACTAGAAAGCAAAAGCCAAACTTTAGAGACAACTCTAATTTCCTGTTGCTGATCAGAGCACACACAATCCTCTTGTTATAAATTGGTATTGTATCACAAATTGTTTCCTGAATTCTGCCTGATATTCATTCTTGAAGAAAATTTTAGCCCATAAAAGCTGCAAAAGCACAAAACCAGCAAGGTTTTAGTTGGCTGAGCAGCACAAAGCCCGGAGAAGTGAGGGGATTTCACTTGTCCCTCACTCACAGACACCTTGATTCTCCTTTGGTGTCTGGGTGCACCTGGGGCTGTGTTCGTGGCACTGCCTTGCACCCAGATCCTATATTGAATCTGCTATCAGCTCTCCCTGTAATTACTGTGTGTTACTTAATTGGGATTCATGTAATTATTATTTTAAACTGCTTTACATGTTCTGATTTGAATTTTTAATTTAGAAAACAGATATTCAGACCTTCGATCTGGTTCCCTTTGGAATCTCTGTGGATGGAGCATACATTTTAATGGTTCAGGTTTTTTGTATGCAACAGGATTTTCCCAATCCAGACTCCTCAATCAATGCTAGTATTAATCTGTGCAAAGTTACAGTCAGTCCAGGACAATATATTTTAATTTGTGAAATCTATGTTTAGTCACACAATAAAACTATTTAGAGTTGAGGTTCTTTAATAAAATATGTACAAAATACTTTTTCTTACAAAGTACAAGTGCAAGACAGATTTCTATAGATTTTTACATTCTATGCATTTTACATGCATTCTGTTAATAAAAATATCTAGCTGTACAGGTATAGAACTTTTTATTACTTGTTCTTTATTTCAGAAAAATAACTATATCAAGTTTAGAAGTCATCTTGTTGAGATTCCAAGTAAGGTGTATGGATAGGATGGAAGTGATTAAACAGGTGTGATTTAAAGAGAATGGATAAAATTTCTACTTGGCTGCAGAATCTATGAGCTCATGGCAGCTGATACTGCAATATTAATTTTCTTTAAAGGTATAAGTGTGTCACTAGTCTGGGAAGGTCTTTCTCTCAGGAATGGGTTCAGTCCTGGTGCTCTGACACGTTGGCTGTGATGAGAGTAAATATTATTCTAAAGTAGGCCTTGAAATATCACCAGGATCTTATCCAGAGGCCTGTCCAATGTATAAAACAATAAGGCAGGCACTATTTTAACACAAGCATTTGGACAGCCTTACTTTGTTCACTGTATCTCCAAATGTTTGGAGTGGTATAATTATCTATATTCTGTTACTGAAAGGCTGAGTGTGTCTCATGAAGAGAATCTCAAAAAGATTTTAATTAAGTTAAACTAAGATAAGAATTGAAGTATAGAAAGTGCTCTAAAGATTCTTTAATATCAAAATAAGCTCATTGTATCTTCTAAAATAGAAGTTATTACAGGCAAGTTAATATTCCTTCACTGAAGAAAATGAAACAGAATTGTACATTTGATTTTGGAGGTCTTGAGTTCTTGGCTCTTTTCAAGTCCTGTTTTCCTCCTGTGTTTCTCTCAAGCAGACAGGGAACAAGCCAAGACTCTGTGCATCTCTGGCTCTAATAACTCCCAGCAAACGGGGTTTCCTTATTGCTGAGAAACTCTGGTTCCCTGCCCTTGATGCAGAGAAAATGAGAACACTCCTTACGTTGTGTGAGGATTGCCCCTGCTCAGGCTGGTGCCATGGGATCAGTGAATGCAGTTTGTTAAACCGAGTTCAGGGCACAATGCACTCACTCCAGCCTGGTGGCATCTCCCAGCAGGGAGGGACCTGGTGCCACCACCCCCCTGCCACAGCTGCACTGGGAGAAAGCATTCAGATTCAACACGAGTTTGCAGGCCTTTTGTGTGCAATTTGGAGATTTGCTGAGTGCCTGCAGCTCTCCAGATGTGATGGAGGAGCTGCAGCCGCTCCTGCAGCGCAGAAATGACTGAGGGCTCCCGGGGCTGCAGCCCGGGGCTGGATCTGTGTCCCGCTCTCCCCGTGCCTGTGTGAATGACTTGTGCTTCCTGTGCCATTCACAGGGCAGCGTTTACACTTCCAAAGTGGAGCACACGCAGCACAGATCCTTCCCTGTGCCCCTCGTGTGCCAGTGGCTGTGCCCTGCCCCTGCCCAGCGCTCAGCCTGACGGATCCTTGGCCTTTTGCTTCCCCTTCTCTCTGCTGCTGCTCCTGCTGCCTGGACATCTGCTCATAAACCCCGAGTTTTTCTTTACCTTTTTCCCTTAACCTTGATGAATGGCCTATATCTGGATGCCAAGGCTCACCTTTTCCTTAACTGAGGATGATTGATGGAGCAGGAGCAGCAGTGGAACAGGTTCTGTGTCCTGACAGCCTCAGCTGCTGCCGGGGCTCCCCTCCAGGGACTGGCAGCAGCCTTATTCCATGCAGGAATTCAGATCCCTACCGAGCTACTGAGAAACCAAGTGAGATTTTGAGACTCCTACTACACAGTCCGTATATCTCTTAAAAATAGCAAGCTCCGAGTGCTCTGTTGATTTTTTGTCTTGGAATACTTTGAAGGGCAAATACTCCTTTTTCTTTTGCACAGATGGCATATTTTTGGTGGATGAACTCAGCATTATCAAATACAAGTTCATATGATTTTATTTGTTTTAAACATTAAGAAATAAGATGAAAGACCATGAATATACTTTGTTCAAATCATTAATTTTTCCTACATTGCTTTACTAACACTTATAAATTTTTTTTCTTCAACATATTTCCTATCCATTTTTACTAGTAAAGTGAATGCAACAATAACCTTTTTGAAAGTCTATCAAGTTAAATTAGCTGCACTTTAAAATATAATGAGTCCTTAAGGCCAGATTTTCAAGCCCTGTGTCAAGGTGGCTCACTTAGATCAGGGGACTTGTGCCAGATAACAACTACAGAAGATCTGAATGGAAAGGTGAAAGCAGTTGTTTATTAAAATTTGTAGTCTAAATTTAGGCAGACAAGGGGAAGAAATCAAGGGTGACTGAAAGAGAATAGATGTCTAAGTGATATTGACTTTAACAGGTTCCTAATCATGAAGACATACGATAGATAGAAATGTGCTGGCAGAAGTTAATGGCTTTGAAGAGAAAAGACCAAATGTACAGTAATACCCTTGAAAGTGCTGACTTCATGAGTCAACATTTAAATGGGAGCCTGTCTTCCTGCTAAATAGTTTTTCAACTTCTTTCTTATCATAGGAGTCCTTAATTAAAATAGTTCAAAGGAGCTGGGTCATAAAACTGCATTGGGATTTTTTGTGCTGAAAAGAACTTCTATACTCAGCAAGACTTCATCAGTTCTCAAACCTAAGCAGTTGAGTCAATAGTGTTCTCTCCACTATGGTGAACTGCACGTTGAGAATGCCATAAGCAATTATTTAATCTTTGTAACTCGGGGTTAGCTCAGGACCGCAGCGGGCTAATTAAAAAGTGCTTCAGTGTATCATTGATTTCTTGGTATGACCACAAAGTCCTACTTTATTCTGCCTTGCTTTGAAGCAAGCAATGCTGTCAGCCAAGCTTACTGCACAAACACTGAAGGGTACAGTAGAGGCAAATGTTTCTGTCGTGCAGTTTGTCAGGGCAGGCAGGGAAAGGAAGAATCAAGAAAGAGCAGAAAACAGAGAGAAGAGTTTAAATGGGCAGGGGAAAACAAGGTCTATGATATTGGTTTAAAATACCTGTTACATCAGTCAGGCTCACAGAGTTCTGGAGGATGGTTTGTTGTTTTCTCAAGATAAAGCCTTGCAGGAAGGGCTGCGTTGCCAGCACCAAGCACTGGGTTTCTGTGATCTATTTGCTTGTCAAAACATCAACATCACCAATTCATTGCACTGCCTCACAAATGACCTCCTCTTAGCCCTGCTCTCTGCAGTTTGCAGTTTCATTCATTTGTCATGTTGCAATCCTGTTTCTGGTTTAAATTTCCACTTCTGTTGAAGACATAAGTCCAGGTAGTAGAGTGAAAAATCCCATAACCTCATTCATAACTGTCGTGACCTTTAATTCAGGAGCCATGGCTCTGGAATAGCTGCAGTTAATAGGCTTTTTAAGAGGTCTAGTCCAGCTTTGTCTGAAAATTCATATAGTAATGTTGATTGGAAAATTGATAAGCCTCATGGGGAAAGTGAATTGGAAAATAGAAAGCTCAACATTTTAGTCTTTTCTTATTATTATTTCGATTCAGCTGCCCTGTTAGCCTGCTGCTTGCTCTGATTCAGCTCTGTAGTTTTGTGCTTTATTGTATTGGTACAGGATGTGAAGGCAGTTAGGTGAGTCTGGTGTGGGTATTACCAACTCTCAGGCAAGTGTAGCATGCAAGAAACTGAATGAGAGCAACAATGGTGTAAAGATAATCAGGTGAAATATTTCACTTTTTAAACATTTATATTTCTGTAAAATATGTTCTCCATATGATGCTGCTGCTCACCTGGATACTCTTGCTCATTCACTATTAAAAGAATTTCCTTAGGAAAAAAACAATTGACAGTTTTTACCCTGCTACCACTACTGAGAAATAAGATGTGCTAGCCTACAGTAATTTATACTGAACTGCTGTGAGCAGTTGTTGAGGTGGGGCTGTAAAAATCCCCCTCTGATTGTCTCTGCATTTCTGGACTTTTTGCAATCAGAGTAGCAGCTCATGCAGAACTCAACCTTCCTTCTGCTTTGGAGTCAGATCTGTGCCTGACTGATTACAAACCCAATTAGCTATCTTCTGGAGGCGAGGATAAACTCCAGTTATTCCATCCTGGAGGATTTCGGAAAGTTGAGTCTACGAATGACTGAAAAAGTATAAAACTAAATTAAGAGCTCAAGTCCTCTTGTCTCCTCAAAACTCTTGTCTTGGTATTTAGAATTCTATTTACACCCAAACCAGCTCCACTGCTGAAGGAATGGCATCTGTCAAAGTCAGTGTGATGTGCCAGCAAACCCCTTATATTTTTGCATCTTTTCCCACATACCAGGAATTGCTTTGACATGTTGAAACAAATGCCACCAAATCCATTTTCACAAATTTTGGTTGTACTCAAATTCTCAGTATACTACTGCTTCTTGCCTTTTCTAAAATAATAAATTAAATTCATTATCACATCCATAGTGTTGGAAGATTATCCAATTTCTATAAACTAATTTGAATGAAGATTCTTCTTGTTCATAGTGATTTCAGGATCTCTCACTTGTGTGTATATTCACTCCCTCCCCAATTACTTTAAAACTCTGGCATAGCTGGGCTCCTCTCAGAGAATCTGTAACAAAGTTAAATGCTTCAGACTCCTCTGGTCTGGAAGGAAAGCTGCTCTCTCAGAGTCTCACTGGATGCTGGGACTTACTTCTTACAGCACAAACCTTTGGCTGGTGTAGCTCACGTATTTCCCAGATTGCCAAGAAATTGATTTGAGGATTTTGAGAGCTCCTTTCTTGCTCCTGACTCACCTTGTCAAGCTGCTTAACTCCACAGGAATATGGAGCCCCTTGGCCCCCAAGAATGCAGACAAAGCCCTGCCTGCAGCTTCCTACCCTGCTGGGTAGCACAGCAACCCCTCCAGCTGGCTCCTGCAGAGCTGCCCAAAGTCACAGCTGCCCACAGAGCCAGCCCTTTCATGGCTCCTCACAGGGCTCTCCACGGGAAAAAATACCTCATTATTTTGTTGCTAAGCCCATAGTGTTCCAAACAGTACCCACTCTTTGGTCAGAGTTCAGCGCAGCAAACTGTGCAGGGAATGTTTTTTGACTCAGATAAAGTTTTGGGAAATGTGTTACACATTGCTGGCGATTTTGAAGTGCGGTAAGTGCGCTGGAAACCAGAGCAGGAAGAATAGAGCAGCCAGCCTGTTGAATATAACACCACCTTCCCTACTCTCCATGAAACGTTTAGAAAATACATTTAGAGAGGTTGTTTTGTTACTATTTTCCCTATATTTTGTCCCCTTCTGTCACCTTCTGTTGGGGCAGCCAGAGAGACGGAAAAGGCCTTGAAGCTGTGTGAGTGCTGCTCAGGGCTTGTAAATAAAACATCCCTGTGCTAATAACCCTGTTCTGAGCCCAAATCCCAACCACAGCACCATGGGGGCTGCTGTGGACATAATTAACTCCAGCCAGGTCAGCATAGCAGGTTTCCCCAGATCTCAAAGAACTTCTTCAAACTATTGAAAATGTATGATTCATTTTCACTACCCATTTCATAACTGAGAATACCTGGACTCAGATTAATGTGTTTCTGACTTCCTGCTGTGAACCTGAGCTGAGGTAGGAAGATCATATTTCTGTTCAAACAAGAATCCTTCCTTAAAAAACCCCAAACCAATCCCAAACATTTTACCAAGCAATGCATTGTCACAATACTGTTATTCCCTACTCCTTCTCTCCATATGATTTTCCACAGTCATAAGCAAAATCATCTTCTCTCAGGTAAGAATTCTTAAATCTAAAAATCCTCCAAGCTGTGACATTATCATCATCATCATCATCATGCAGCCTCCCCTTATCAATATATTTATTGATAAGGTCTGGTGTTTGCTGCTTTCCTCTTCAGCTAGAGAGAAAACACCAGTGCAGTGTGTCTCATTAATGCTGATTAATTACTGTGCAGTTTCAATCATTTTGTGAGGTTGAACCCCAAAATACTGCTCCTAAATACAAGTGCTGTTGGCAAAGTTGTAGCTCAGAAATTGTTCATAAATTGCATTGTTCAAATTATGCATTTTACCTGCCATGGAAATTTTTGGAATGAATTTTGTGAACAAATCATGGGGACACTGTTTTCCAGGGATTTCAGGTGCTGTAGATTTTTAATCCTTTGCCTGACACATTTGAGCTGAATTTTTTTGTGGACACCCAGCTCTATTGTCAGGTGAAGTGTCCTGCTTGTGAAAGGCAAAGCCTGTGTCAGTAGCCAGTCCTCAAAATCCTGGAGTCTGCCAGATCAACAAGTAAATAACGCAGTTTCTAGTTTCTCTAAGAAATTATAAACACCATCCTTGGCTGTTGATGTCAGGCTGCTTCATCAGTGCTGGCTGTGAAGTCAGCAATGTGATTAATGACTCATTAAAAATTAATACATTTCCCAAAAGAATTTGCAGTGATTCTACTGTGAAATTCCTGCTGTACTCCATGGGAGCTACACAATTTAATCCCCATGACCTGCACTTTGTGAGTAACCTTTTGGAAAATAAGCAACTTAAGCAGCTGGAGACATGCACTGTTACACGGCATCACGGGGCATTACAGCACTCCAGACAGAAATCAGCCCTGAAACTGAAATGTCACTGAGAGACCTGAACTGGGGACTCCCAGAGAGCTGTGCTGGGAGTGGCTGGCTGCAGGGGCACTGTGCTCCAAACTCTGGAAAGCTTTGGCTCTCTCCACGATGAGCTGAGAGGGGATGTGTTGAGCTGAGCTTCACCACAGAATTCACATGTGTACAGTCAGTCTGCTGAAATGAGTTGGTTTTAGAAATGTGCCATGAACGTTTCCAGCAGAAGTAAAACTAAAATTCTATTGTTGTTGAGGCCAAATGCAGCAGTGAAGGGATGAGGTGTCTGACTTCTACACAAACACCCAGCAGTTCAGTACAAACGTGGCACACAGGCCGTGTGCTGAGCAGGGAAACGCTTCCTGCAGAAATGGGGCACAAGTCAGCTGTGTCTAACGGGCACTGGCAAATGGGTTCTTCATCCATCTCAGAAAACATAGAATCTTCATTTATTCATTCATTTTCTCATGTAGAAATTTATTATTTCAGGTGATTCTCCTCCTTGCCCCTTCTACTGTACAGAAATTATTTTTTATGCAAGAGACGATGTGCAGAACATTTTTTTGTGTCTTTAAATGACAATTCCTGATTCTGAATTCAAATAAACAGGTATTTATTTACAGGCTTGCCCTGAGAGATGTTCTGGAGTTAATTCTGTAATATCTGACTACACTTCTCCCCTAGTTATCTACAGAAGTACATTTCTTGCTTTGAGCCATGCTTGTGGTATTCACTCAGGTAGCAATTCCACTGCCAGTATGAGTATGTGAGGGGCCAGGCTCTTTTGCTGTCAGAAAGCAGAAAACTGTGATGCTGGAATTATTTATTCCATATAAAAAACCGAAGCAAGATCATTAACCTCATTGCAGCACTGTGACCATGCCCTCTCCTCCACACTCTGCTCTTTTAATCACACTATTGATCATTCATCATCTTTCATACCATATTCAAAAACTTTGTCCTTGCCACAAGGGATATTCACAGTCTCTAAATCCTGTGCTTTAAAACGTGGGCAGTTTTAAGGAAAAGGGGTGATGAGTAGAATGAACAATTGGCAGGTTTTTATCTTTATTTTATGCAACTGTTTATGATTTAATTCTTCATATGCTTACACAGGATATGACTCTTCAGGATCTATACTTTTTTCTGTACATCATTTATCAGACAGTTTGCCACAATCGTTCCTGCAAGTCTAGCTGGTGTCTCAGGAGAGGCCAGGTCTGGTGTCACACAAAGCCCAGCAGCTCCAGCAGTGAGAGAGAGGCTCCTCAGCGAGTGACTGTGATGGGCAGGAATCAGGCCCTGTGCCAGGGGTTGTTTATCTGCACAGTTAGATTTCAGCAGTAAACACTGCAAGCATTCATTAAGCCCAACATTAAGAGTGGGTGACCTCTCGCTCTCCAAAATAGTCACATACAAATAGTAAATTAAATCAAGCATTAATCAAAACTGTAAAATAGCCTGCTTAAACCCTTCAGAAACAACACACCCACTACCTTCTTCCAAACCCTTGTCAAACAAATGGTTTTTGCGGCGTATCTGGAAGGTCATCAAGTCCTGGGCTATTTCAGGAGCAGGTTCCAGATGGTCTCTAACACGCTGAATAATGTATGTGTGTGTGGGAGTGGGGGGAGAGGGGCTCCAAGGAACCATTACACTGACAGGAGGAAACCCATGCATTTTGCATTTCATCTATGCCGTGCTAGGTATTTAAAAACCTCTCATGTCCTTTGGTTCGAGTGGCAAAAATAACTTGTTTCGAGGCTCTTTAGTGACAATATCAATTTCATATTTCACTCAGCAGCACTCAACAAAACCTTTAGCTCTTGTTTGGGCTACAATTGTTTCGATTGCAAGAGCACTGGTGTTTTAATGGGATCTGCTATTTGTAGTGTGACATTCCATGGGCAGTAACCTTTTATCCTGTAATTGTTGCCACACTGTACAGGGAGAATCTCCTCAGCTCCAATGCATTGCTATACATGAGATAAGGACATGGCATAATGCAAACATATATGCTTAAAACTGCTTTGTGTGAGTGTCATGGGGCTGTTTGTATGATTTGCAGGGGGGAGTTGCTTGGTGATGAGCTCCACATGCCCCAGCAGCCCAGAAACCCCCAGCTTGCTGGGCTTATCCCCACAGTGTGGGCAGCAGGGCAAGGGCAGGGATCCTGCCCCTCTGACCTGCTCAGGTGAGACTCCACCTGCAGCTCTGGGGTGCCCAGCGGCAACAGAAGGACGTGGAGGTGCTGGAGAGAGTCCAGAGGAGCCCATGGAGATGCACCAAGGGCTGGAGACCCTCTGCTCTGGAGCCAGGCTGGGAGAGCTGGGGCTGCTCACCTGGAGAAGAGAAGGATCCAGGGACACCTCAGAGCCCCTGCCAGGGTCTCCAGGAAGAGCTGGAGAGGGACTGGGGACAAGACATGGAGGGAAAGGAGACAGGGAATGGCTTTCCACGACCAGAGGGCAGGGGTTAATTGGGATATTGGTCAGGAACTGTTCTCTGTGAGGGTGGGCAGGCCCTGGCACAGGGTGCCCAGAGCTGCTGTGGCTGCCCCTGGATCCCTGGAAGTGTCCAAGGCCAGGTTGGACAGAGCTTGGACAGTGCAAGGTGTCCCATCCCATGGCAGGGGGTGGACTGGATGGGCTTTTAAGGTCCCTTCCTACTCAAACCATTCCAAGAGTCCACAGATTTTTTCAAATGCACAGGATTGAAAGACAGTAAATCCTTTCTGAGCACAGGGTGTCCAACTACGACAACCCCTGTGCCTCAAACTGCATCAGCACCCTGAATGAGTCTGCTCTGCAGTGCCTGTCTGCTCACACTGTGTGTAACAGGGAAAAATGCTGACCTGATACAATGCTAGGAACAAAATGAGACTGCCTGGATCAATTGTGGTCTTAGGTCAGAGGTGAAAATGGGATTTATTAACCAGTGGCCTTCCTCAGCATTACAGGTTTTAGCCCTGCTGTTGCATTCTGGTCATAATGAAAGATGAAGAATCTGGAATAAATAGACCTTTGGTGCCTTCACTTCTGCATGCACGAAGATACAGATGGCACTGTATTGCTATCAATCATGGAATAAAAAATCCCAAACAATACTAAATACTTTACAATAATGCTAAATTTTAATTATGATGCTAATTTTGTCACTGGATGGAAAGCTCCTTTGCCCATTGCTATCTTTCAAGTTCCCTCCTGGCCATCGCTCAGAATTCATGCACTTGGTGAAATTCTGCTCATGTGCAGAGACACCAAGGATATGGAAGAAATTGCACATAGATAAATCAGTGCATCGTTTTTGTCCTAAGGTAATAATATTTCAAAGTACTTTCATTCTGATGGTTTCCAGAATAACTATTTGAAGTGAATTGTTGGCCTTGGACAAATTCCTGGAGGAGATAATGACGTACATGTCACAAAAGAAATCATTGTTATAGGCACAGCTGGTGACAGTGCTCTGTGTCGACAAACAAGTAAGTTGACATAAAGCCTACCATTCAATTACTGGCATAAAGAAATCTCCTCTAAAACAAGATTGAAGACTTGGCCTATGGCACCTCAAGTTTGAATAATACAGCAATGGTAAAAAATAGACAATATCAGCAATGAAGGAAGAGAAAAACTTAATTTCTAATCCTCATTGTGTGCAGTTCAGAGGACTAACACAAAATTTAGATTTCCTATACTGTCAGTATTTAAAAATTGAACTTTTATATTTTTTACATAGCTAAACATATGTTCCCAGTTTCACACTTTCTATTAGCTCAAGGTTCTTAAGATTTCCAGACTCTTCATTTGAGTTCTCTTCTCTAGGTCTACCATTGCTCATGACCTCCAAGGTGCATTGATATTGTTCTTCTGCCTCTGCAAGAGAATACACAAACCCATTCATAGCAGCAAAATGCTCCCTGGAAAGATTGGGTCACTAAAGTGGATTGGCTATTGTCAAAATGTCACTCAGAAGACAATAGAAAACCAAAATAGACGTGGTTATCAAGCAGCTGCTGTCACTGCAGCACTTGGTGATGCTCGGGGTTGCCTCTGCTGGACTCTGTTCTGAGATACATTTTGGGGTGGCTGAGGAAAATTGGTTGTGAGAACTCTGGAAGTCCATGTCCTTCAAAAAAAATAAATTAATAAAGAATAAGGAAATTATGAGTTCCTAACTGATGACTTGCTACAAATCATCATATTTTGGGGGAATTTATATGGGTGAATGAGAATTACAGGTATTAATTACATTGTGGGCATAATTAGGGAGGAAGCATATGCATTCAAAAAGAGACAGTAATATAGGATCTGTAAGGATCATACACATCCTGAGTTTTCCCAAGCAGCAGAACATGTAAAAGGAACTCTAAGGGCTTGGAGAAGTGGTAAATGAAGTCATTAGGCTCAGTCTTCTCTGTGTGACAAAATCCAGTGATTTCCAGAGGGTTTTTCCCTTCCCTCTGGGGACTATTTCAGCTGGCAGATTGTTCTGGTTTAGGGCAAATTTGGGAAGAAACCTCAAGAAAACCAGATGGAGTCCCAAATCCAAACCGCCCCTCCCCCCAGCTGATTCAGGACAGGAAAAAAATTTCCTTGGAGGAAAGTGGAAAAAAGTTGTTTATTTAACAGTCAAAGCACTCCCCAGCACAACAAATTAACAACCCTGAACA
>VZTB01012916.1:54701-74044 GCA_013397245.1 Thryothorus ludovicianus | reverse complement strand
TTTTTTTCCCTAAGCTTAGCTATAAAAATCATCTCTTGAAACCAACCTCTTTGCTTTCCTGGCAAAGGGATTTTTTCAATCCTGTCCATTCTGTAGCTGGAAATAAGATTTGCCCCTGCCAATTCAATGTTGAATCCATGCAGTTTTCAGTCACTAGAGTGACTTTCTGGAGTGTGACATTCCACCAACCTCTAATAATCCTGGTTAGATGGATTTTTACAGCATAAAGTAAAAGAATTTCTTATGGCTCAGACAAGAACACAAATGCTTGTCCTGTTTCTATCCAAGAGAGCATCTGCAGCAGACTTTAATTACTTCAGAGCATGCAGTGGGAATGGCTTCGAATCTATTTAAATTGCAAGCTTGGTCAACTAAAATGCTTTTAATTGTTCATTGGCAGCCGTTCAGCCTCTGACTGTAGCGAGTAGCTGCTTTGTGTGTGTTATCAATGCACAGATATATCATAGATACAGAACAAAACATGGATTTACCACCCCAAGCCCCATTACCTGTGCTTGTGATGCATGTGACACCGTGTATCAGAGTTTAAAGAGCAGTCACAGAAAGTATTATTCACTGTAAGAGCCATCAGAGTTTCCCTTTCCTCTGTTTTCATTTTCTTCCTTCACCTATAAAGTAGCAGAGGAATGGATTTTTTGTTGAGTGGATTATTTTTTGCACCATGAGAGTTTTGGATCAATCCATTCTCTAGCAAGTCACTGAAGTTGTACATGTTACCTAAATATTCATGGTGTGGTGAGCTGACCCCAGGTGGCAGCTAAAGAGTGTTTCTTAATTTCTTTGTAATTAAGATATTTTAAGAATATAAAGAAATGTGATCTACTAATTTTCTCTACCTAATAGACTAACCCCCAGCCATTGGAGACTGCAGAGTCTTTCATGGAAATGTCCTCATCAGCTAAAGATTAAATTAGGTCACCTTGATAACCTGGTTTAGTGAACTGAATGGATTTGATGTCTGGCAGCACCTCCCCTGGAGTTCGTAGTTAAAAATAGGGAAATAGTACAAGAAAATCTCCAAAATGGATTTGGCATCTCAGCGGATGTCTTTTCTTTGAACACAATGATGTTTCATTTTATAATTGAAATACAGTATGTCTTTGAACTTTCAATAGCCAAGGCTATTAAGTAACAGTATTGCATTTCATTTGTTATATTGCATTTTAAGTTCAGTCCATGCATTTTTAATTCTGTTTATGTCTTGAGAGCTTGCCTCTAGTGGAATAAAACCAATCAAGAATCTAGAATAGGAATTAAAATGTAGATCCTAATTCACCACTGCCCTGTGGTTCCTTTGTGTTTACTTGGATAAGTACAAGGGACTAATAAAATAAATGTAAGGACCCTCTGGAGAAAAGTATTATTGTTCAGGGTCAGTCAATGCTCCAGCTCTGCCAGGCCCACCTGAATTCCCTAAATGTGAGGAAGCTGTGCTACAATGTGGCAATGAAGAGAAAGAATTGCCAAAAGAGATGTTTTCACAGAAAATCTGTGTCCATGATACTAAGAAAATAAGAAAAAGGATAGAGAGAATTGATAGTGAGAGTATTAAAAATAAATGTTGAAGGCGACAGGAGCTGATGTTTGGGGCATGGTAAGAGGAATCTTGGCCATCTGGATCCTCAGAAATCTCCTGAGCACAAACGTAATGTCTCATTGTCTATCATTATTTCCCACCATTCAAATTGGCAATAAATGAAATTAACTTCCCCCAAGTCAAGCCTGTTTTGCCTGCAACAGTAACCAAGTGTCTTAACCTTGACTTCTGAGCTGTTCCATCTTATTCTGTCCCCTGTCCTGATGAGGAGAGGGAGGGAGAGAGTGGCTGGGTGGGCCTCAGGCAGCCAGGCAAGGTCAGCCCATCTCACCTGGCACCTGATGTCCTCTCCTGTGCCTCCACATGGATCTAGAGGTGTGGTTTCATTGTTCATTCACTGCTGACCTTGCATTGTAATTTTTATTTTTGCTGCTTTTAAATCAGTCAAAAATAATGTAATCCAAAGGTACAATCAGAGCTCGGCTTTATTTTGCTAGAAAATTTTCAGCTAAAACGTTGCAGGCTTTTTCACATTCATTTATTTTCTTTGTTAGTAATGGGCTCAGAATTCTGTCAAAACAAAGACTGAAAAAATAATGTCTGATTTAATATTCACCTTTTTAAAGAACAGTGTTTCTGAGTTCAGGAGAGTTCAGGGCTGAATGTTAAGACTCAGAAATTTAGCAAGTCCTACTGTATTTTTCAACTCTGAGCACTGTTCTGCATCCCTGGAATTAGAATAAGGCTGGATCTTTGAGAATGTGTCTCTCATTGATCATCTTTTGCCTTTAGGAAGAAGGCATTTTTTCCATTTTCAGATTGGTCTGTCCAAATGAGGGTTTTTACCCTAGAAGGCGATTTTTTTATTTCTTTTCCTGTCAGGTAGGCTCAATTTAAAGTTAATTTTTGCCATTTAATGACAGGATGGTGTGTGTGATTGCTGTGTGGAAGAGATGGCAAGTGTGCTAGAGGAAGGCTGTATCTCAGGAACATTCTCTGAGCAGAATCCAGACTGTATTTCCATGTATTATCAGGCTCTGCACTACATTACAGAGAGTATCTTTCTCAGAAATACAGTGACTGCTTTTCTCATGTATTTTTGCTTCCACTTGTCTCTAAATCTTGTTATCCTTGATCGTACAGGAAAGAATGAAAATTTTTTTCCATGAGACTTTGATGTGTAACTTTTATTTCTTCCATCTTCCCTGGTGTCCTTCTGTGTTCTGGAATCCTTGTTTGTTTGCTGCTTCCTCTGAGAGCAGAGGTTTGGGGACATTCCCTCAGCCGTCTGCATTCACGTGTCCTGCACTTCTCAGGACTTTGTTATTCCAGTCCCTCCTTTCCCCGAGTTCTTGATGTTCTGACATCCCGATGAGTCACCAAACGCATTATTTTTTTCGGTTGTTAGACTGATTTTATATGTGAGTTTCATTTCAGATGCCTGTTCTGAATGGATTTGTCTGCCTTCAATTTGCCTGAGACATTGAGCAGAATTCGATTAGATGTGTTTATGGAATGATTTATCCCCAGGCCTGGAGCTCAGCTGAGAGAGGGGAATTTGCACCTTGCACGCTCAGGGAACACCCTGAGCCATCCAGCACCTTCCTCTGGGGATCCAGAGCAATCTCCCCCCAAAATGGGGCACAGGAGGGCAGGGTGGGGGTGCCCATGGCTGAGAAACTTTCTTTTATTGGACAGCCAGGGGGGCTCAAACCTTTGAGCTTTGAGAACTTTTGCACAAAATGCAAAGTATTTGCTCTACCTTTCTTTTTTTGAGTTTTATTCTTGAATTTGGTATTTGTCTAGAACTAACTTTCTCCAAAATGTTATAAATATATAACATATAAATAGGACTATAGGACCCCATTAGTATGCAGCTGTATAAACATAGAGCTTTATTAGTATATAAAGATATTGGGGGTTAATTAATCCTCCAAAAAGAGATTGTAAAAGATTATTCTAACAGTTGTTTTAGGCTTCTTTTCAGAATTAGTTTTAAAACTAATTGTGATTGTATGCTGAGAAATAGTAAAAGGAACATGTGTATAAGCATTTCTAGTATGTTTGTGTAACAGAAAGTAAATAAAAATAATGTGCTATAGAAAGGGCTATGTTTGGTCAAATCTGTGATAGGACCAGATGGATATTGCAGTGATTTTCTTTACTGTCATGTTGGGAATGTAGTTCTATTGTACATTTACACTTCACTCTGCTTCTCTATCAGCTAGCAATGGTATACTAGTATTTCTGGATGAAAATAGTCAGCAAAACATTTGTTCCAGTTGTAATCACTGGAACTGTGCACCAGCTAAAAACTGTAGCCACAGACAAGGAGAGCTGCCCAGGCCAGCAGGAATTTCCAAGCTGTGTGTGCACAGTGAGAAGACTCTGTGGTTCATTGCTGTGGAGTGGCTATTTTTCTATTTATTTATTTATTTATTTATTTACATGCAGCATAATTACACCTGTAGATCCCAAGTCCAGGCTCTCTGCTTTGCTGCTGCCCCATGGGAGTGTTGTTTCTACTGAGAACAGAGCATGCAGGGCTCTTGACTCTTCTCTCTTGTGGGGTTTGAGGGAAACACCACTAAAGTATTTATTTATTTATTTATGCCACGATGCACTGCTGGGCTACAGCCTCAGCACCAGGCTCCTTGCTGCTGCCCTCCTCAGAGCAAAACAGTGCCAAAGGAAAAGAAAATAAAGGAAGAATACCACAACAATATGGTATTTGCTCTTACAAATGTTTTCTTTCAATGTGACTGTGCTTCCAGCAAGAAAGCCTGTGTGAAAACACAGTTCAAATCTGGCAAAGTTCAGTCACTGGTTTTATAGCCAAGGCCTTTCTTTAATCAGAGCTTGAAACCCTTGAGAGGAAAGGAGCCATAAAATCAATTCTAAGTAATCTTGGAAATGAGATAATAGTCCATTAATCTCATCAATATAAGCATGAAATTTTCTGCTGCAGTTCATGCCTACACATTTGTAATAAATTTATCAGTGGGAACAGGACAGAAGCCATAGGATTACTGTAGGGGTTAGTGCCTCATGCTTCCCCTGCAGCCTTTGTTCCATTTATTTATTATTATATTTTTTTCCTGCAGCAAAAATATTTAATTCCTTTGTGGAGCAGTTCCAACCAAAACTTGTTACTGGCTCCATATTAAACAAGAAATAGTGCTGAATTTCTCGTGTGTGACTCAGGAGTCAGGGTTGAAGGTTGAGGTGGCAAGGACTGGGGAAAGCAGTGACATGCATGGTGCCACTGCAGCTGTGGCTGCTGCTGGGCAAACTGGAGCTGCTGCCAGTGTCTGTGGTTCCTGTGGCAGACCTGTGCCCTTGCTGCACTCTAAGCCCTGCATATAGAAACCATGAGATTTTGTGACAACCACAGAAATTTTTTCTTTTTTTTTAAAAAAAAAAAAAAAAAGGCAAGTCTTTTTTTTTGAGCAGTTTCATTTGTTAGGATGAAGCTCAAGGGGGTAACCATTCACCTCTTGCTCTCTGAACAACCCAGTCCAGCTTGGCTGGCTACCTACATAAACCCAAGCACCCACAGGGAACATGAATTTTTGTATCTCTCATTTCTAGGAACTGTCAAAGACAGTGCAGGCTTTCAGAGAAAACATAATTTTAATTTTCTCCTTCCCCTAGAGGCTTTCCAGCCCTTTGGAGAATTTGTCTGTATGTAACAAAGGGCAATTTCCTTTAGAGAAATGAAATTTGTGTGGCCTTAACCACCAGGCTTTGCCTTCCCTGTGAGGATGAGGAGGTCCTGGCACAAATTTCCAGAGCAGCTGTGGCTGCTCCTGGATTCCTGGTGGTGTCCAAGACCAGGCTGGACAGAGCTTGGAGCATCCTGGGGTAGTGGAAGGTGTGGAATGAGATGGGCTTTGAGGTCCCTTCCTACTCAAACCATTCCATTATCCTCTCTTTGCTTATTTTCCTGTGAGTTTTCCTATTCTATTGTTGATTTGAGTGATATTTTAGAAGCATCCTCCGGGGATCATGGCCTAAAGGCGGAGGTCAGGAGCAATGTTGAGACATGCTGGAGCCACGTTGCAAAGACTCTCTCTCTGTAGCACAGCTGAGCAGCCCTGAATCACTGGAACAGAGGGTGAAATGTCCGTGTGAGTGCTGCAGGACATTTTTCCAGGCAGTGGTGCTGGTTCTCCTGAGCTGAGCTGCAGCAGATCCCGAGAGCTGAGCACCAGAGGGGGATCTGCCACTGCGGGCTCTGCTTGCATGGCTGGTAAACAGCTCCTCAAAGGAATTTACTCACATGTATTCATTACCTCTGGATCAGAAGCACTTGCAGCACGGGCAAATATCCTATGATGCTACATAATTTCAGGCTTAATTAGGTGTTCCAAGCTTTCCCTTTCTGGCAGGGGAATCAGTGGGGGAAGCAGCCCGTGCTGCTCCTGCCTTGGTTTGCAGTGCAAACTCGGCTGAGGTGACTCTTTTGTCATTGATTATTGGGGAGGACTTCTCCAGCTGGATGCCTTCTGCCTGGTCACCATAAATTAGTTTTGTGTCACTGCCTCTAACAACCACAACACACTGATAGTCTTTAAATGATGGTTTATATGACCTGAGACAAGATCTAGCCTTATTTTTCTGCTCTATTACTCTCAAAGGATAGTCTTTCTATTATTAACAGGCTGTGGTAAAATAATTGTAAATTCCTTTGAAATTTATAGCAGTTTTGTTCATTGCATCTCATGAATGCAAACCTTATCAGAATTGTAAACTATTTGTGAGCAGATATATGTATTTTAAGAATGTGATAACGTGATCATTTTTTCATTATTTTAGGAAGGTTTGCAGCTTGAAGGTTTTTTCAGAACTGTTCTGGGTTAATTTTTCTGCAGCTATATAAATGTGATGGGGATTCTCTGACAGTGATGAAGTTATGAACTGGCTCTGAGGGCACAGTCATGGCTGCAAGAAATTGGATCTACCCTGGCAGGTACTACAAGGCAGAATTGTCTCAGATTGGAATCAGATTTCATGAAGCAAAGATGATGGTGAATAACAATATATTAGGAATGAATTTCAGCAATAATTGGGCATTTTTCATCTGATTTTCAGCTAATGCTCAACATTTGAAGCTGTTTAATAGTGATTTTTAATTCTTCGGTGCTTCCTAAGTTTGTAGTTGCCAGTTTCCAAATGAGTAGACAATTTTTTTCTTAAAAAAAAGTCAAAATAGTAAATACAGAAATTCACTTTTACAAATAACTCCACTTTTGATTTAGGACAGCAAATTCCTCTTGTGAGTTGCTAAATCTCTGAAGGGGTTTTATTGTTTGTTAATTTGGCCCATTGAAGGCTTTCAATCTACTGCTATGGGAAGGCTATGAAATAACCNAAACTCAGTCTGCTGGCCAAGCTTGTGGTGCCTTGAACTAGGTGAGGCCCTGGTGGATATTTTAGAAAAATTCTGTGGGTTTCTATTGTTCATCTTCCCCAAAGGTCTGTGAGGTATCATGTGCTCTCTCAGCTCCAGAACTGGGGCTTAGTCTCAATAATTCACTTTAAATGGTTCACAGGACTTGTGAGCCTTGTTTGGAAAAGTTTATGAAAACAATGCTAGGGAAATTGTGAGCTTCATGAGATTTTGATATTTTCCATGGTAGAAATGAACAATATCCCCTAAAGATAGCAAAAAAAATGTAAACACATTATTCAAAATAAAGTTTCTCTTTTTTTTTTTTCTGAAGTTAAGTCCAGTCCTCTCCACCAGTGATCCTTTAGTTGAAAACCTTGGACTAGTTTGGAAAAAAAGATAAAGAGGACTTGTGGGTGGATTACTGGAGTATGATGTCTGACACATGGCCCTTCACATCCCCTTTCACAAACCTTTCATCACCTCATTATCTTCTGACACTTTGCAGGAGGTAAAGAATGCTCCATGAAAATAAATAAATCATGAGGCTAGTTCAAAACTTCCTGGACTTTAAAGGGTGCTGAAAAGAGTGGAGCTTCTGCTCTTGGCGCTCAATTCATAAGAGGTGCTTTGGTGAAAAGAAGGATGCAAAATAGAGTAAAATACAAGAGAATAAACCTGCTGTAATGAAATAGAGAAATGAGGAAAAATGCAGATAAAAGAAAGTGGTTGAGTGCAAGAATTTTATATTTAAGGCACTAAAAGCTTAAAAGTCAAGAAAAGGGAAAGGGGGGAGGGATTTTTTCAGTGTTGTGGAAGATTTATGCCTCTGCATAGATTCTTAACCTAATGGGCAAAAAGTCTAATTGTTGTGGGATTCATTTTACTTTGTTGGTGTGTGGGCAAATGTCACTTTCAAATACAGTTGTAGCATCCTGAGTACAGTATCAGGATACAATACTCTCCAAAACACTTTGGGAGCCATGGTCAGCTCAGAAGGAGGGGGGAGGACAGGGTCAGCACCCTGTGGGACACAGATAAATGCAGGGAATGCAAAGAGATGCTGCTCTTTCAGTGAGTGACTGCAGATGTGCAGCTGTGCTGATAAACCTGGCAGGTGCTGCACATAATGCAATTTTCAATAAAGAAGGACTTCACCTGAGCTAATTTGCACGTGGAAAAGGTTCCCCTTGTTATCAGCCCAAAAACTGTTTCCTTCCAGGATTCACTGCTGTGCTGGGTTTGCCTTATGTGATTGTGGGAGCTGAGGGGTCTCCGGGGGTGCCATCTGTCAGGAGGGGTCATTAGAAAAGATTTTGGGGTCTTTATTCACTTTACTTGGCCATTTATGCCAAATTAAGGCTTAGAAACAGCTCATATAAAACACAGATGCTCTGCCTTGTATTTTGTGTGCTCTGTGCAATCCCTTTGGGAAGGAGCTACGTCAGGCAGTGGGAGATCAGCCCTTGATCCTGACCTTCCCAGCTCTGCCATAAGGCCTGAGAATACCCTCATGAACGCTTCTGACATGATGCCCTGCATGTTGAGGAAGCAGTTCATAGGAAGTGTCCCAGTTTCTCAGTGTTAACGTGGGAATATAAACATAGCTACTCACATGGCAGTATTAAAGAGAGCATGAATGAGAAATTCAGGGAGGGAATCTCACCAAAAATTTGTATTTTCTACACCCCAAAATCAGTTTCCCAAATTTGTATTTTCTACATCCCAAATCAATTTCCATGCGTTTCCCATCGTTTCCTGCCTAATGAAATCGATGGTTCTGTTGCTGGGTTTAAAATGAAGCTGACACCAACTCCCGAAATGCTGCTTAAACCAATGGCCCTTGCACAAGGTCTTTGTTACTGTTGGCACAAGGTCCAGAGTGTTACATCTGTTTTATTAACTGAGCTAAATATTTACACCACCAAGTCCCTAGATCCACCAAATCCCAGGAAAGGCAGGTTTCCCAAAACCATTCTATTCAGTATCGAACAAAGGGAGGACAAATCATGTTACAGACACCTAGATCTCAGCAGCTACAAGGAAAATGTTCTCTGCCCATCAAGTTTTGTTTTTATTTGAATAGTGCTGAAGGATTTTAAATGTGTTTGGTATAAGAATACACCATAAACTCTAGTTTTATATGCTTTTGAAGGCTTTTACCAAGGAATCCCTACACAGGGGTCATAGCCCACCCCTTTCCAGCCTAGGAAACATAAAAATTTTGAAATGCTCCTCTCAGATATTCTTTTTTTTTTTTTTTTCCCAGACATTTACCAGACATCCAAACCATTATCTTACTCTGCAATTAGTCCCCCTGCAATCAAATAAAGGGCATGGAATAACAGGAGAAGCACTAGAAATATTTTAAAGGGATTAACGTTAATGGAGAAACAGATTATCTTTCTATCAAATGAGGTTAATAACCAAAATTAGTAGTGGCCCCTCACAGTTAGTCACAACCTTCCAGAGTCTGCTAGGGATTAATCAAGTGAGTGTCTGTATAAAACCTGTAGAATTCTGAAGAGGTTGAGGGTCCTACCTCTCATTCTGAAACGAATCAAGCTGTTTGGAAGCTCTTACTGCCATGCCAGCTTGAAAAACTCATTTCCTCAAGCAATGACTTGTAACCTGAAGGGTGTTCTGCAGCAGCAGGTGCCCAGTTCAACTCCCACTGAAATTCCTGTTATCACAGGCCTGGCCAGCCTGTACATCTGCCTTTTCACAGTGTAAAATTACTACAGGATCATTAAGACTTTATCTCATAATTAAGTTCACGTAGTAGACTTGAAAAGAGAGTATTTTTTTTATTGACTCTATCTTATAAAACCCCATAATTGCTTAATCCCTTACAATATTTAAAGCAATTAACATGTGGCCCTTATTTGCATTAAGGCAATTGGCAAAGGTGGTTTGGAAAGTCATCTTCAGCATCAGCTTGATCTTATTCTTTTTGTGATATTTTCTGTAGTCATTGGCTGGCTGGAAATACGTGTGAGAAGACATTTTGCATGTCTCAAAGCACCGAGGGGTGATGATGCTGCAGAATGACTTATTGTCACTTTTGGCTCATTATTTCAACACGATCCTTCCCAAAAAAAGCAGTGCTTTCAGTAAGGCAGTTACAGCTGGAATAGCCAGGGCTGTGTAACTTTTCCTGGTATTGTACGTTGGTGTGCTGACTCTTTTTGTAGGCACAGGTGTTTTAAGGAGTGCTTTTTGTTGTTTGTTTGGTTTTTTAATTAAAACCTTTAGCACAGGGATGATTTTCAGATTAGTTCCACACTTGTCTGCATCTGGACAGCCTGGGGGTTACCAGTGGCTACCTGGAGGCTAAATTTTTACAGAAGTAGAAGAGCAAGTCTGTTGTAAGTTATAGTTTCTAAACCTATGAATTAGCACAGTGACTGGGGATAAATGGAGGGCACAGGACATGATTTTCTGTGCAGGTGCAAGCTGGTCCATAAGTACAAATCCTACATCTGTTTGATTAAGGTCTCACTGAGAGGGTAGGACAAGAAAATAATAAATGCCTACTTTCCGTCACTTGCTTAGAAAAGTTCTAACAGATTATGCAAGGGCAAAGTATTTAAATTGCCGTAAAGCCTTGTAAAAATACGCTTTATTTAAAACTCTAGTTTTGTAGCTGTAGTTACAGAAATAAACTCAGTCATGAATGTTGGGTTTGCTGCTTTTGCAGAAATTCCCCGAGCTAGCAAAGTCCTTTTTCCACGCCCGAGAGGGAAGAAAAAGCAGAAACTCTTTGGGTCTCTTTCTCAAGGTTGTTTATTCAGTCTTATCTAAAACATTCTCTCTCTGACCCGTTGAGCTCCTTCCAGCAGGGCAGTCGAAGGCCTTCTCCCCCCTCAGAGGCAGTGTTTATCTTTTATACTAAAAATTATGTTTACATTATTTACAATTACTTTCCAATCCCTATCACCTCTGTTACACAGTCTGTCTCTACTCTAAACCAATCACCCGTGTCACCATCACAGCAGAAATGGAGAAGGGGAAGAAGAAAGAAGAAACCCAAAAAGCCACGAGGTTCCTTCATCTTAGCAATACCTATCCCCTTGTATTAAAACCCAAAATCTACTTTTACACCATGTGACAAAATTAGTATTACTCTATTTAAACTCTTGTGACCTGTAATTCTTCTTTTAAGGTTGGCAGTCATTCCCATGGGCTAAAATCCAAATCACAGGTGTTCTGGGCTCTGATCCAAGATTTCTGAGACCCCTGCCAGGGTCCCTGAGCCTCCAGGGCAGTCAGAGACAAGCCCTGGTTCCCACAATGAAGGCATCTTTTAGTACAGACTCCAGTGAAGCATCTATGGCCTTCAGCATCCCTTTGTCTCACTCCACTGCAGAGGAGTTAGTGTTCACATCATGGGCTGTAAGTCATTAGAACCAAGGTGCTGCAGATCAAGGGGCTCTCTTCTGTTTTTCCAGTGTTCCAAGGCCAGGTTGGATGGGGCTCTGAGCAACCTGATCTATGGCAGGTGCCCCTGCCCGTGGGATGTGGTGGTTTTAAGGTCCCTTCCAACCCAAACTATTCCACGATTCCGTTATGCCATGTTCTCCTAGGAGTCATGGCCAGAGTGCTGCCAAGAAAAAGGTGGGGGTGGTCCTCATGTTTTCTCTCTCATGCAAATTAAAAATGTTTAAGGTTGCAAATGACACTAAAAATTCCATTAATCTAACCCACAATGCAAAAAACCATAAAAACCCCAAAATAAGTAGAGCCATGTCCCCCCTGCCCCCTGTGTTTTCTTTCAGGTAAGTCTGACTCTGATGTACTCCCCTGGAAGAACAGAACATCAAAGTTATTCAGTTAAGGAGAAGTGCTTTTTTCTAACAGTTGCGTAGCCAAAGGTCTCTGTGAGAAGGCTTTCCTAATAATTTTGCAATAAAGAGCAGAAAAACCTCAAAAGTGGTATTTCTAGGGAGTGTATTATTAGAAAGAATTGATATTAGAGGTGCTTTAGTTTATTAAAAATGTTCAAGAACTCCTCTGTGTCTAGTTCTAGGCAAAGCTTAGTGAAAGGTTAGAAAATTAGCTCCTGTGTGCTGCTTATACAGATGGATGGATGGAGGGGACTTTACATTTCACAACTTCTTGTTTCTGACAAGTTCCAGTGAATTATTTATGTGGCCACTTATCCTGTGGAGATGGAGCTGAGGGAACAAACTGAGTTCACAAATGCTACCAGAAAGCCTTCAGGTGATAAGATGAAAATGGATCTTGGTTGCTGCTGATCTCAAACCTGGACTTGAATTTGTGGCCTACAGATGAAGGGTTGTGTGGCTTACATTTTTTATCTAACTTGTGAATTTTTGCAGTTTATGAACAATTCATGAAGTTCTATTTATCTTCAGCAATTGCCTTATGAATCAAGGGTTTAACTGGAATAAGATAATCCAGGAAATAGTAAATTTCAATTCATTTTTATGAATCTAATATATATTCCACATATGAGAGCAGAGACATTAGTGATAAAAATACTAGAAATAAATTACCTATTACTGTAACCGTAGTTTAATTCCAAAAGTCAGAGATTTTGGCAGATCTGATTTTTGCAGCTCTTGGATTTTCTGGGTGCTTCTACCCTTAGAAGTGAGTGACTACATCTCTGTGGGTTTTTCTCTCTCTCTTATTTAAAATGGGCCACTTGCCAGCTTGATTCTTTATCTAAAGCAATATGGATTAACAAATAAAAGGTTTGGAAAATATTTAATTATTTTCAGGGAACTTATTTTTCTTTTTCTTTGCTAACCAGTAGCTTCCCTGCTATTCATTGTTGATGACACTGTTTTACATCCTTTTTCTGCAGCAAATATAGAATCATGTGTGATGTTAGGCAAGTGGCTCTCAGTTATGTTAGTCCACACTGCAGGATTTGGGATCTTCCGTTCTGTATTAATTCCAAATGCTGTCAGGGGCAGATGATGATTCCAAAATCCAGTAGCTAATGAATTACAAAGGCTAGAAACTCGGTCCAGGGGATTGAGAATCAAGTAGTCTTCATAAAAGGTTTTCCCAAATTCTGTCTTCCAGTATTTCACTTAGCACTGAAAAAAGGAATTTCAAATTTTGCAAAATGTAAATGTAGATGTCAGTCAATTAGTTCCTCAAATTTAAGGTGAAAAGTCTGAGGTGGTGCAAATGTTAGAATATTCTGAGGGTGTCACGAGTGCCAGTGTGATCAGACAGCTCTAGAAAGAGTAAACTGTAAAGTCTGCAGGTATGAAAAAAGTACTTCCAAACCTGTACAAATGATTCTCCATGAAATATTTTATTAATTGTGGCACGACCAAAAAAAAAGTTGCACTTGGAGGAACTATAAATATTGTCAAATCTTCAGTTGCTCTGCATACTGCTGTGGCAATGTAAGAATTAAAGATATTTCAAGAATTGAAGACATAGACCCTGAATGCCTTCTGAAATTGCTTAACTGGACCCTCCAGCTCCTACAGGAATCATCAATGAGCAGATGCCTACTCCCTCTGGTCCCTCAAGGTTCCCATATTTATGACAAGAGCTGCAAAGCCCCTGGTGCAGCAGCTGCAATATTTACTGTCCTTTAAAAGACACCGCTGCTCCCAAGAGCTGCATGGGCCCTGCTGGCCAGCATGGAATTCCTCAGGAGCCTGAGCTCACAGCTGAGGGGTCTGGTAGCTCTTGTACAAGGAAACCCAGGATTATTGTCCTTGTTGAACAGGGAAGGAAACCAGGGGAGAGCTGAAGAGAAAGGGGAAGGGGCTGGTGGCATCCTTGGCTGGCAGCTGGGGATGTGTCCTGGGTTGATGCTAAATTGTATCCCCATTTGTCTGTTTAGCTCAGAAATAAGTTTCGTACCTTTAAAGCTGGATCTGAGAGTGAAGGAGAAGCAGCGGAATGTCTGAGGTGGTTGTTTTCTAAACATAAAGATCAGAGTTTTCATTTTTCCCTCACACACGGCCTGTGCTGTCTGCAGTGTGGATGGTGTCACAGAGCTCTCCTTTGCTTTTTGTCAGTTTTTGGCTGGCTAAGGCACAGAAGTTCTCCACACTGTGTTTTTTCCCCATTTCTTGGCACTGTTTGACCCTGCTGTGGTTAAACACCCAAAGGGCCCCAGGAGCTCCCACCTGTGTCCCACCGGGCCTGGCCTGGGCCCGGCCTTTGCCAGCCCTGAGGGACCGACAGCAACTGAGCCGAGCTCCAGCCCCGGGAGAGACTTTCTGAATTTGGCATCTCTGGGGGCACACTGAGGGTTTGCTGTTCAGTGCTGTCCATTTGTTGTGCTGGTCAGTACTTTGCCTGTTAAATAAACAACCTTTTTCCACTTTCCTCCAAGGAAATTTTTTCCTGTCCTGAACCAGCTGGGGGGAGGGACAGTTCGGATTTGCTTTCTAGAGGGACTCCATCTGGAACCTTTTTCCTCAAATTTGCTTTAAACCAGGACAAGATGTCACTGGATTACAATGTTCCAGAGTCCTGCCCTGGTTATTTCAGTAGCAAATGTCCCAACCACAAAGGAGAAAAGACTGACATCATTGCTTCCAACAATCCCTTTCAACACCTCCAGAGCTCTGCCTAAACACAAAGGAAGTGAAAACAGCCAGGGAAGCACAGAACCCGATCATGTTGGATCTGTGGAGCCATCCCTCCACACGGGACAGCAAAAAGGCAGCACACAGACCTGCAGCCTTCCCAGCAGAAAGGTCACCTGGAGCAGCCTGACCTTTTTACCACAGAGAAAGCAACGAGCCATCAGCCCTATCTGAAGGGCCTTCAGTCCCAAGGCACTCCCAAAATAACCTGGAGATAAAGCAGATGGATAAAAATCAGGGGATGCTGGGGAGCTGGGCATGCACTTGCTTCTTCAAGATGTTTCTTTGAGAGAAATTGTACATATGCTATAAGTCAAAGTCAGGGGAGAGGAAAATTACAACTCCCTGAAGAAAAGAAAGAGATTAACATTTTATCACAGGCAAAGAAGTGGGAAACTCTCACATTTATAGATATGTAGATACAAGCACATGAAGATACTGTTATTAGGGCATTAAAAATAGAAGTATTATCTTTCTACTAAATAGCTAAGAATTTCTAATTAAGTAGTTAAATCTCTGTGACAGTGTAGTTAAATTTATTATGTATGACTGAAATCTGAAACCTAAATGTAATAATAACTTAAAAGTATGGGCCAAATATCCCAGAATTATTCTCCTGAGTAGAACTAGATGAACAAAAAGGTAGCAACTCTTTGTTCTGTCATGGAGACGAAAGCATTAAACTATTCAGATGCCAGTATTTGATACACAAAGCCCAAGCAAATGACAAATCCAATCTAACCAGATTAATTAATCTAACCCCTCCTACACACATAATCACAGTCCTTATGTGCTCCATACCTCCAGAAAACTGTGCTCAAGACACTGTAAATTGCCAAGAATTAAAAACAATTTAAGAAATCTGAAGTTAAACTAAACTCCCACACCACCAGCACAGCCCATGTACAGAGTGGTACTTGTTTTTTTCATGTTCATTGTGTGTTGAAGGTGATTTGTTCATTTCCTTATGTTTGTGTGTCCTTTTTGTTACAAATTTCAAGAATCCAGAGAGCATCTTTCCCCAAATCATTTAAGGTTTCCTGCCAATGTCCAAAGGGCTGACTGTCAAGGAGGTATCGCCAAGCCTTCTACCAATGCAGAGATTTTCTGAAGAGGACTCACTGAGTGTTTGTGGCACTGACATTTGTGGCACATCCGGCACCACCACAAATACATTTCCTGAAGCTCACAAATTTTACTGCAAATGGTTTCTGTGTTCCCTTCCCACTGGCCATGGCCTGAACAGCCTCCCCCAGAAGGGAAAAATCACAGTGGATGTGGATGTGTTGGAGATGTTCTTTGCTGCAAATACAATATGAATCTTTTTAAACATTAAATATATATATGTATTATTTATATCTTCCTTACGAATTCGTGGAAGTTTTACTTTTGAAGACTTTAAAAAAATCTTTTACCTCTTTTCTCTTGAATTTTTTTTTATACAGCATCTCCAGCACTGACTTAGTCTGCTATTCAGAACAATTATTTTCTTCAATAAATCCTCTTTCAAAATCAGTTCTTCTCCTACATACCACAGATCTGTGCTCTTGAGATCTCTTGGTTAGAACAACCTTACAGCAGTTCCCAAATTTGGAAATAAACACAGAAAATATTTCATTGTAGAGGCAAAAAGGTTTCCAAATTTAAGAAAACATGAAGTAGGCTTTTATTCAGAAAATAAATGTTTAAAAATATTTTAAGAATTAATCCCTGACTGGGAATGTGTTCAAAACATTGTGTTTCAATGGAGCCATTTGCTACTTGCCCTTTATTTTTTTCTCTTGCCATGGATAATTTACACTAAATTGGAAAATGACTCCTCCTGAAGCAACTTTTTAAGTGCATGACCAGACAACTATACTTAAGTTTGTGTATTTTTTTGCAAATATTTCCTACAGAAATGACTGAGAATTGTGGCTTTACACAATTATAACTTTGCGGTGGAATTGCCAAGATTATTTTTTATCAAATGCTTTAAATGCTCTGTTTACTCCAAAGGTGAATAAAAAGCAAAATACTTCTCTGAAGGTGGTTCCTGTGGAAGAGATGCACTTTTGGATCCACTGTGTTTAGGAAAGGAAATATTGGAGCTCTGGAATAAAAAACAATATTTGGGGGCTGCTCCCTGCTCTGCCACGTGAGACTGATGCTGCTTCTGCTGCCTTCTCTCTGCTCATAATTAACTTCTCCTTTCTTCTCATCCCAAGTTTTTGGTCCCACAGAACTTTAACCCCAGCTGGGAGCCTCTACCAATGACAAACTTTGGAGAATGAAGGAGCTCTTTTCAGAAAGACCTGACTTGCAGCTCAGGGTTCTTTCATGTGAGGGGAACAAAAGGAAGAACAGATGTGAGAAGCAAGCCAAGGGAACCTTTTTGACAGGGCTGGTACAAAAGCAGGGTATGGAGGTGTTGAGACTCCAAAAGACAAGCTCTCCTCCAGTCACTCAGCACACCTGATTCTCTAATCAAGCACGGATCAAAGTAACCAACACCTGCACTTGATTTAGTTTTAATCCTGTGAGTAGATCTCAGCACTCCAGTGAGTATTCACTACTCAACAGGAACACTCCAGAGCCTAAAGAAAAGTTTTTATTAAGTCTAGTTCATGAGATTTTTGTTCTTTCATGAAAGATTTTGGTTTAGCTTATTTCTGTGAGCTCCAGCTGCTTATTATTTTAGCACATTTAAATAGTTTAAAATTCTTCATTCTGGAGACTGCCAGCTTTTTCCAGACAGGTGAGTGGGTAAAGAAAGACTACAGGTCAGGTTTGGAAAGAAACTGAGATACCTAAAAATCTTTGCATTGGTGCTGCCCTGAAAGTCACATATTTGGAGAAGAAAAAGAAACTCTGGGGTGCTTCAGGTGGGAAGAAGGCACTGGATGGCCTTTCCTTTCTTGCTCTGATTCATAACCCTGAGGCTTCATGGTCAATGAGTGTGTGGGCAGGAGAATCTGACTCCTCTGAGTCACTCAGTGGTCACCTCTGTGTGAGGGAGGATTTAGCCTAAAGAACCTAATGGCAATAATTTCACCAGGAAGAAAGTTTGTCTCATACTACATCAGCATATATCATCAAAGGGTGGACATTTTTTACATGGAAATTTCTTTTTTAGTTTTTTTTTTTAATTAGTTCAGTTTTTAAGAACTGCTGACAAAGTAGGAGATATTGGACCATATGACAAACTTATCTATGCAGTCAGTCATATTTAAACAAAATGTTGAATATTATTTTCTTATTAGAGGGCATAAATATACAAATTAAGGAAGAGCTGATGAAATGTTGCCAGCCTTGTGTTTCTTTTTATTTTTGCTAACCATCTACCAGTATCACTTTCTCAAAGAGGGATTAGTAAATATGGCTGTAAATACTTTGAACTGCAAGTAATCAGTTACCAACTGTAAAATAATCTGTCAGTGATTTAGAGAACTTCAGTGCTTTGACCTTTAGTTTACATTTGTTGGACACAAGGTTTCCATTGCCTTCTCTCTGTTGATTTTGGAGTGAATTGGAAGGCTGAAAAGAAAAGTGAAGGAAACCCACAGGATGGATTTAAAATCCATGCAAGGATCTTGATTTGAACTTCGTAGGGATCAGCCTAAATAGTGGGACATACATTTTGAGAGAATCTGTTGGGATAAGCTGATAATTTTAATTTTGATCCTGAAAATGAATCTTTAAGTAAACTTGTATATCTCAGTAATCTGACAGATTTTGATGAGGTGGAGTAACATTTTCCAGCTATTAAACACTGCTTCATGTTTGATGAGGAATGATAAATTCTGAAGTTATTGTATGAAATGATCCAGCTTCATAAACGGGTGTGCCTTGGTAGAGGAACCTTCCCGAGCAGTTCTGCCGAGTTAGGGGATCCAGGATCACACCTTGGGCCTTAAAATAGCAGCAGAAATAGGCCAAGCCCCAAATCTGTCAGGAGAGGTAGATGGATACAGATATGTGCTTTTGTGGCACTTCTGTACGTGATCGATGTGGGAACTGCAGTTCAACTTACAAAGACTTGGCTGTATTTATCTTCTGATAAATAAAAAAAAGTGAGATAAAAAAGTTTATAGGCAGATTATTCATATAAAGTTTTTTTAAGGGAGCATCCACCTATGACTTGAAGCTTGCCTCCCTTGTTATCACCTGATTGTTAACTGCTTTGCCTTTCCATCTCGATGCTTAAAACAAATCCCTACTCCTACCCCACAGGCAGCAGCACATCTGTCTGATCCTCACACTCCCCATCTGTAACTGATAGCAGCTACATGTTGGAGTAAGTCTCAGTGGCATTAATTTATTGTAGCTGAAGGTTGAGCAGCACAAAAATGTTTGATCACTACAGATTGAATACCTAACGTATTGAGAAGGACAAGGCAGTGTTCTGACAGGTCTTGATGTTTATTTTTTTCCCCCCAAACTTTCCCGTCAATAGCTGCTGTCAGCCTCATTTAACAGCAATTCATGCCTTTAGGAATGCTGCGATGCTCTTCTCTTTAGGTGAGCATTACAATTCTTGCAAGATTTGGTTTCCTTTGGGCGAGAGAAAGGGGAAGGAAGCAGGCAGAGATGGCTGGGGATCGCCAAGGGCATCGTTCTAATCAGCGATTTCCCCAGTGCCGCTTCGGTGAGTGCTCGCTGCCCGCCCGGGCTGGGGGGAGCGCAGCTCTCCGGGACGGAGCCCCGGGGATGCAAAGTTGCGACCGCGGCGCCGGTGGCCCGGGAAGGCTCCGGGCCGGCGGAGCTCCGGCCGCGGGCATCCCGCGGAGCGCTCCGGGGGCGGGCGCAGGTGCGGGCGGGC
>VZTB01012916.1:9721-54318 GCA_013397245.1 Thryothorus ludovicianus | reverse complement strand
GCGGCCGCGCGGGGGGCAGCGGGGCCGGGGGCGCGGAGCAGCCCGGCAGGTGCGCGGGGCTGCGGCCGGAAAGTTCCCGGGCGGACGGAGGGGAGGGATGCGCGCCCGCGGAGCGCCCGCGGCCGGGGGGCTCTCGGGGAGCTCCGGCGCTGGAGCGGAGGGATGCCCGCGGGCAGGGGAGCTCCGCCGTGGCTGCCAAGCGCCGTGCGAGGGGCTGCGGGGAGAGCGGCGGCACGGGAGGTGGCTCCCAAACACGGGGAACGGCGAGGAATGGGCATTCGGGGCTCTGCCGAGTTGCTCGTTAACAGAGTGCAGATATTTAACTGCTGGGAAACTACCTGCCTGTAAGTCCTCGGTATTTGCTGGTTTTATGGGCGATTCGTCAGATCGTTTTCTCCTGCATGCTTCTGTCAGGAAAAAAAAGTATCAGTGTCGCCTTAATACCTGTTCGGTGCAGGTGTAGTGACACTGTACCCGTGGGCGATGTCCAGGCAGCTCCTTTCGAGTGCCGCTCCTCAGCAGGGGCAGAGCTTTGCCCTGGGAGATGGGTTTGCGATGGGAGAGTGGCACACGTCGTGCGCTTCCAAAATTTGTGATGTGGCTGTTGGACATTGAGCTGCCAACTTAACGTGGTTCGCGCAGATGGTGGAACGAATGTGGTCTGAAGTTTGACTGGAGTGATTCACATCAGCGAAGTGTGAAAGATCTTGTCCAAATCTGCAGCTTTTGTTTATCTGCTCTGTGAATTGCAAATGTGGTATAGTATGTTACATTCTGAAGTAAGTTTAGTGTTGACTGGTTTTTTCACTTTAAATAAAATTCAGCTTATTTAAGGCGAGATGGAGGATAAAACACAGCAGACGCTGCTGCTGATGTCCCAAGAATGTCAAGTACCTTGTTTCAGTTCTCTAGACTCGCTGATACTTAAGAGAATAAAGATACTGTGTGTTTCATTTGTCATTCGGAAGCGTGAAAACAGTTGTATGCATGGGCTATAAAAGTAGAAGCGAGGTTTTGTCACTCTGTGGTAGAGATTGATGATGGTGGATGAATTGCAGTCTAAAACAGAGCTAGCCCTCATAATCAAGTAATTAAGTTTTAGAAATCATGTAGTCATAGTTGCTTGAGGAGTTATATATTGGGAAGAGTGTGAATATTCAATATGTATGTCAATAAATCATTTAGTTTTCAGGAAAGTGGTTGATATCACGTGCTCCAGTTATCAGGATTATAGAGCAGGTATTTTTAATTGATTTTTATTTACTTTTACTAGAACATTTTGCATTACTGGGATTTGAGTAAGCTATTTTTATGTAGGAATTCTGATTATAGTCGAGATCTACTTGCTATCTTATTCAGGCTTTGAAGGCTTGGCTTCCCAAGTCTCATTTTCAGTTTATTCTTCTGGTAAATACGTTAGACAAAGAATCTGGCATTTCCTGAAATGAAATCTGTATTTCTAATATCAAGACTATATTTCTTTTTTCTCTTAGTACTTAGCTGAGTATCAGTAATAGAGCTGACAAACTTAATGAATAAAATTCAGAGTATGTTGATGATTTTTATAGTTCTTGTAATTGAAGTACTTGGTGTCCTTGACGTGATGAGGATGCTGCTCTGGCTTTCATGAAAGGGCGGGCACCCTTTGATGACAGAAACACTGTCAGGAGCCAAGTGTCGAGGAGGAGAGTGGGACTGTGAATTCTTGCACACGCTGTGCTCCCTTTCCAGCGCAGGATATGGGTACACGTGGAGGGCTGCGAGGGGCAGTTCCCAGCCCTGACAATCGTTCTGGCGGTGCCTGCACACACTGCACGCCCGATCCCCCCTGGCTGCGCTTGCCGCTGCCGCACAGGAGGGCAATGTTATGTCCTGAGGCCATGGCTGCCAGCGCTGGTGGGTTTGAAGTGTCTCCTTGCTCCCTGCTCAAAGCCCCCTTGAAGTTAAACACGGAATAGCAAGGCCAGGAGGGACTCAGCCGCTCCTGTTGTCAGTCTCTGTGTTCCTGCCCGAGGCAGGATCAGCTTGTACCTGTGTCATCTCTGATGGCATACTTCGTGTACTTTTTGTATTCCTATTCTCCTCTTACTTTTCTTCCTGCTTTTGCTGTCTTTTCCATAAATTTTTTTCTTCTTGGTAATGCTCTTACCTATTATTTTCTAAAGAATCTTATCTTGTTCCCTGCAAACTCTCCCTCTGGTATGGCCTGTCAATCTCTTTCAATATTTTTTTCATTGCTTTGTGGGAGACCTACCGATTCTTTGCCAGTCTTATATATGTGCTGGATTTACCAGGTTTCTGCCTAGTTTTTAGGAGGAATGTAGTGGAAATAGTGCCCTTGCTCTCTCTTTGTGCAGACAGGTAAGCTTTTTTCAGGACCAAAGAGCTGTTCAGTATCTGCTTGCACTGGAGGAGATTGAGCTGCTTGGAAATAGAGGAGAGACCAATGGCTGAGTTAAGAAATCCACCATCGCTAATTTTTCGCCTTCTAGTTTGAACTGGCATGATCTGAGTTTTAAATCTAACTAGAAGCATTATATACCACAAAGGGTAGAGCTCCTAAGTGCTGGCCATGAGAAGAAATATTATTTACAGCTATTGAAGGTACGGTTGTGTTAAGCCTATTGTTGTCTGGAAGGTGTACTCGACTGAAAAAGATGAATCTTATGTAATTAAGAATAACACATCATAGTACAGCCTGGGAGAATATATAGTAGCTGAAAAATGTGTTTGTTTTAGGCATGTCAGGACTCCCTCTACTCAGTTCTTGGATCTTGACTCCTTCCCATTTCATGTGGGAGATGGGGATCCTCTTGTCTCACACAGCCTTGTAAAAGTAGAGTGTGAGCAAAACTGACGAGTGAGGAAGCAAGGTAACAGACATGGCTTAAGGAGTGACAAGCAGAACATTTATTAGGAGTCCTGACTGTGGTCTTGATAGGCTGAAATCACAAACATCTGTGGCAGAACTTCTGACCACTCCATTGAGCAGAATTAGAGCTGTACTATTTCCTGAGAGCAGAAAGCTCCTGTCTCTGAGGATCTTTTCCCAAGGCATTAATGAGAAGGCTTTTTTTTTTTTTTACTTTTTTCTTTGTTTGAATTCTTTTCTTAGTTGCACTTTCTTATGAGTAGTTTTGTTCTTTTATTTAAATAATTGAATTTTCCAGTGCCATGATTATTTTGTAGTGCAAGTCCTCATTCTGGGGAGTATAATGCTGCCTCTGACACTTTGCTGTGCATTCTTGCAGATGTTATCAGTATCATTCTTGCAGATGTATCAGTGTGTGTATCACCTATTCTGAATGTCTGCTTTAATGATTAAAAACTGCTTATGAAGCTCCCAGTATTTATTATGCTTTCCCTTCATAACTATTATTTTGCTGAAATTTACTGTGCCAGAAATGACAACTTATTGCAAATTAGATAATTTTACTTGTGTCCTTCCAGTTGAAGCAATAAAAATGATATGCAAACTGAAAGGAGAAGGAAAATCCCTTCTGGCTTGCTGGGGTTGACAGTGGTGCAACAGCAGTGCTGGAGTTGGTGTAGTTCTGTAGAGCAGGAGGGGGGTGGTTGTGTTGGATTCACAGGATGGGTCACAGCTGGCCAGCAAGCAGCTTCAAGGGCCAGAAACAAGCTGCTCATACTTTGAAATACTATTTTCTAGGAGTAGTTTAACATCTTTATTCTTCTTCTCCAGATTTTGTGCTTTGCAGGGATCCTGTCCGGAAGGAAGAATATTTATAAGTGATGTTTTTAGGGAATATTCCAAAATCCAAGGCATTTTGTGAAGTATTGATTTGGCTCCTTTCAAGAGAAAGAAACTGTTGGGTATTTTGTAAGGCTGGATCTTTCAGTAGTTGGTTCAGTGTCTCTACCATAAGACTGGAGCTCTGTGGCAGCTTTTTCAAAGCCAGTTAAAAACTCCTGAAGGTTTTGCAGCTCTGGATGCAGTTCTAAAATCCCGTGTTTCCAAACAGCAGGATGTTCCTGTGCTAAGGAGAACAGTAAATCTGAGTTTACATTGACAGATGCCTCAGGACCTGCCCCTGCCACTCAGTGCCCTGAAATTCAGACAACTCCCAGGAGTGGGAAGCCACAAACTGAGAGTGTGTGTGTGCAGCAGACTGGCTGCAGGCAGCCAGGGAGCTTGTACAGAAGCAACACAGCACAGTGTGAGCAAACTGAGACCCATTAAAATAATTGCCTGTGCTTCAGGGAAGGTGTGAGGGAGCACGGTTACAGCAGGGTGAGCTGAAAGCTTGGCTGTGGGAGAGGGCAAACATGCACAACTCAATCACTTGAAGATAAACATCACTGGGCTGACTTGCAGGGCCGGGTGCAGCTGCCTGGGACCAGCGTTCAAACACTGCAAATACACAGATTTTCTGTGTGCAACACACTTGGCTTCAACCCTCCAGTGCACAACCCCTGGCCAGGAAAGTTTAGGATGCAGCAAGAAGAGGTAACAGTGCTAAAAAAGTGAATTTCAATGAGATAGCCTAGAACACACTCCAAGCAATTGCTGTCTTTAGGCTCCTCGGTGTTACAGTAATGTAGTGAGAGCTGGGGTTACACAGAATCACACCCACAGAATATTCTGGGATGGAAGGGACCCACAAGGATCAAGTCCAGCTCTTAAGGGAATGGCCTGAGTGGGGAGTTCATGCCTCTCAGCTTTCTGTGTATTTTGTAGTTCTTTGATTTGAGTCTTTTGCAGTGGTAGTTGGGATTCAAACTTTTCCTTTACTTCTGGGCATTTATTCATCATTGTTCCACTGGATTTTTTTCTAGAATCAAATCAAGTATGAATATGAGCTGACCAATTCTCTTCATGAGAACACCTATAATATCTTGATGTCCTGGCTGCTGGTTCCATAAGTTTTGTAAGGATTTTATTGTCTCTGAACTCAGTCCCTGTATTAGTTGTGAGCAAACATTATATGATCAGAGCAGTTGGAAGCTGCCCTGAAAATACTTTTTTTTTTCCCCCTGAAAAATTTGGGGAAACTCAAACTTGGTGCAGAAACTTCCAACACCAAAAGAGTATTGTTTTGAAGGTGTGAGTGTGTGAAAATGTGGGTCGGAAATTTAGGAGAATGTTTAAACAAAGAAGTGCCACTGTTTCAAATTAACGTACTCCAACAGTTAGAGCAGTTGTAGAAAAGGTGGAAGAACCCTGAGTACAGGGGCAGGAAGGGTGGATGTGTTGGACAGTTGTACTTCTGTTAAAGGAGAGAAAGTTTTGCTGTATTGAAGCCAACCCCATCCTCTCACGAGATGAAACACTGAACCCCTGTGTGCTGCCCTGGTGGGAAAGGCCAGTGGAGGTACAGTTGGTTTCCTTGGATTTAGCTCACCCTGTAGTCTGCTCTTTGGGTGTTCTGAGGCTTTTTTAATCTTTCCTGCAGCTTACATATGAGAAACACACGTTAAAAACAGTTATACATGTAATGCTGTTGTCTTACAAAACTGACAGTCTGTTGTGCACCTCAAACAGATCCAGAGCCCTGGATATCAAAATAAAACATTGTGTAATTGTCTTGTTGTCTTGAAAAAAAAAAATCTTTTCTATTTCTGTTCAATGATTAATGGCAGTCATCTCTCACAAAAGTAGTTTGGCTGGTGAATCAGCATTACTCTTCCTCTGGATGGCCAGTTCTTGAGTTTCTGCTTTTATCTTTTAAATATGTTTTGTTAAATAGGCCCTTAGGTATCTGAGTTTTTCCATGTGTTGTAGAGGATTGGTAATTTAGGGTTTGAGGAGAGAGAAATTAGACAAAGTTGAATGGCACTGATCCAGGAAAAAGGCTTGGTAGTCTCTGCTGGAGTCAATATTGCTTTCTTTTCCCTGTTCATTCACTGTTTTCATAGTTAGCATTCATTCCTAAATTAAGGATTATGCAATATTATGGAGATATTTTGTTGAGCAAATGACTTTTTTGTAAATAAAGAACCTGTAAACACTGCCTGTATGAAATTGTAGAATACAGTATTAAACACTGCTTTCAGAATAATCTTTTAGTCTTCAAATGGATGTAATTCTGTAACATTTGCCTTGGGATGCAGCAGAGCCTGTGTGGTTTTTGACCATAGAGCAGAGCTTAGAGCCTTCCTACTTCTGTGGGAAAAGACATTGAAGCATCAGTTTCAAGTTGTGCTACTGGGTGGTTCTCTCTGATCAGCATCTTGGGAAATAATATAAAATACTCTCTCCTGTTACAATGAAACTCTACAGTGAAGCTCCAGGATTTAAAAAAAGGAAAAATCGTGTCACTCCACTACAGGCAGGGCACTGTGTCTGTAAGTAGTTACCTAAATGTCCTTTCCTCCAGCATCGAAGATAAGCTGCCTAAAATGTCATCTACCACATGGTGATACCCATTTTGAGCCTGCAACAATAAAAATGCTAAGGAAGTCCCAGAGTGCAGTTTGAATTGAGCCACACAGAGTGCCCCAGCAGGAAGATGAATGGATCTAGATATCCTCCTGATCTTTCTGTGATATTAGACCATTTCCCCAGTCCTTAATTTAGGACACTCTTCCCATGGCTCCTTCCCTTGCTGGTGCCCTGCTCTCTGTTGCCATCGTGATGCTGTGTTAGTCTGCAGCTGCTTTGCCCTGGTCATTGCCAGGGCTGGGCTCTTGCCAAATACCCAAATTGGCCATATTGCACGTCTCACACACTTGCTTCCCTGTGAATGTCCTCAGCTTAAAACCAGATTCATTCATTCTTATTGTTTCCCAGTCCCTGATATTACCTGTGAGTTTTTGATGTGTGTTTTTGTCCCATTATTTCTATTTCACAACGTTGCTTTCTCTTTGTTCCGGTGCTGAATCTCTGGCTGTAGCTGGTTATTAAGGATCCTGTGGCCCTCTGGGGAAAATCAGCCCTAAAGTCTGGTTTTCAGGTAGGGCAGGGTGGGATTTACCTGTGCCCTGGTGCACAGAGCTCTCTGGGGTACAGGGCACAACCAGATCCTCCTGCTCTGCATAAGCCTTATGCTAAAATCACATCTTCTTTGGTACTGAAGCTGTTCTTTACTCCTCCCACTGTAAAAAAGCCTCCAAATCAGTCAGCTTTGGTGCTGATACGATCTTTCTTCCTTGCTCTGGGCACTGCCATATCCCATGAGCCACCTGATTAATCACTTCTTGGGACATGCTGCTGCAAACGGGCAGAATGATGCAGTCAAGTCGTTTGGCCCCTTCAAACACTGTGGGCATCGTTTTGTTTCCAGCAGCTGCCATTTCTCTGCAGGAGGGTTTGTAATCAACTTGTGCTGATAACACTCCTTACATGTTTGCCTTTTAATGTGGTTTAGCCAGAGGTTTTCCCCTTCCCATTGTTTCAGTGCTCGTGGTTGTGTTCTTGCTTTTGAATGGACCCAGACTGTAGCTTCAGTGCAGCCAGAGAACTTAAAATACGTGTGTGGCAGGACCTGAGTGGATTTTAAAAAGGGCTTCAGGGTCACCTGAAATCTCAAATCTCATTATGCACAAACTTGACTACGTGGGAACCTAAATACTTTATTGTGCTCTAAATATAAAGGTGCTTTTCTGCTATAATGGATCCAGAGTGTGTCACAATGAAGTTCTGGTGCTGTGGTGAAAGGGTTCTGCAGAACTGTGGGCAGCTGTAAAGGACAGTGAGGGGTCCCATCTCGGAGTACCAGGTAAAAAACCCTGTCTGGAATGAAAAGAAGTAATCTAAAACCATTTTAAAACTCAAACCATCAAAGTAAGCAAATTTAGGAAAATGCAACATCCCAGTAAATACATATAGGTAAAAATCAAGTTCCTCCAGAGTTAATGGTTACCAACACGTCTGTTCCAATCAGCACTGCTGCCTGGGCTTGGGTTGCAAATTTATTTTCATGTGCTGACCACAGAGCTGCAATGACCCTGGCAGGGTCTGTGTCACCAGTTCAGCTGGTGGCTGATTGACAGGGGCCTGACAGCCTGGGGGGCCTGCTGTGGCATTTTTAATAATTGTTGTGTTTTGGGAGGTGTTGTGTTGATGAATAAAACAATAATTCCTAATATCAGTGTTGCTTTTATCAACATGTCAAAAACCATGCAGTTTTTAATAAGTATATCTAGTAGTCAATATGATGTTTTGCTCTGTTACAGCTTTGCAAGTGGGCAAAGTAAAGGAAAATTAGGACGTTTCCCTTGATATTAGAAGCAACACAGACCTTTCTTATCTTTCCATATTTGCACTGTTAAGAAAGAGTACACTAAAATAAAATATGAATCCAAATTTCTAATACAAGTATTTCTAGTAGATAGGAAATCTTAAAATTGTAGAAATTGTTTCCCCAATGAAGCCACTAAATATTTTGTCACTGACTGTGCAAAAAGCAAAAAGATTGGACACTAATTTCTATGTCCAAAAAATACTTATTGAAGTTTTCTCAGGGTGAGGCTATTTTTCAAGATGCTCAAGAGTTACTAAGGTACAAATTAGATTGAATAAAGTTTTCTCTAGTCCTTTAATAGTTCTCATGTGGGCTAATCCATGGTACATGACCATACTGTTCACAAGGAAGTAATAAATGCAAGTGAGGTAGAAATGGGGAGAAAGTGAGAAAGGTGACAAACTCTTCCTACCTGCAGATTTCAGACTTTTGGTGGCCAAAATCAAACTGTAGTCATCGTGTGTGCTCTGCTCTGAGAGATTCACACTTTGCCAATAAAGGAATGCTCTATTAGTTGCATAAGTGGATGCATCTTTATTAGCTGAGGGAAATTTGAGGTGGTAAATTGTCTGCTTTATTGCTGTGCCTGTGTTTAAATCAAAGCTGTCCTGTCAGCAGATCTCAGTAGTGTTTTAAGAAGCTCATCCTCAGCCAGTGTTTCCACATGGCCAGAGCAAATGGCTGCTGAGCCGTGTTGTGCTAGCACCTCATGCATTTGCTGGTGCCTTTGCTATTTAAAATGCCACAGTTTGATCTCCTGGTTCTTCCTTGAAGGTCTCCAAAATGAACCCCAAAAGCCCTGCAGACCTTCTACCATGTAAATCAGTGAGAAATAATATTGATCATAACGGGGAGGAGGGGCATTTTTGATGTCCTTTCATCATGTACCATTTGGGCTCCTCCTCTTACCTCCCTCATCAGTTTTGCCAGTCCACATCAGGGCAGCCCATGGTGGAGCCTGCACCTTTGAGGGTCTTTTTGAGGCCTCTAAATTGATAAGAGGAAAGCTGGTTTGTTTTTGTTTTTAATTGTTATTATTTTTTTTTTAATGCCCCAATCCTGGTGTTTGTACAATGGCTCTGGCAGTAGTGTGTGCTGGGCAGAATGGGACAAACAGAGTGGTCAGATCTGCCTCTGAGGATCTCCAGTGGATGTATTTTCCCTCTCACTCTGCTGGAAGGCTGGCTCTTGTCATCTGTGAATTTGAAGAATCTGGAATCACCTTTTTAAAAGCAGGAGACTTTTAGGGTAATAATGTATTCCCCTTTCTTTTATATTTTTTTTTTTTCCTCTCAGAATTTTCCCTGCTGATGTTTAATATATAAGAAGTTTAAATAATTTAATAAACTGTCTCAAATGAGGAAACTGAAAGGGAATTCCAAATGAATGTTGTAGCACAGTGCTATTATGCTGCTTGGCACTGGAGTATGGGTGGTCATGCCTGGCACGAAGCTGGAAGAGGAAGGAGGAGGCAGGGTGGTGCACTCAGAGGAACACACGAGTGCATACTGTGTGAATATACTCGAATAACGCATTCAAAAGGTGAATTTGTGGTTTTCATTTACCTCTTCACAGCTCTGAAATGTGTCTAGCTAATGAGCTGATGAAAGGAATTGACCTTGCAGCTGATAGCTGATGTGGAAATACAGAGATATTGAGGAAGGTGTTTATGGTCTGCACTGAGCACAGCTTGGCAACTGTTATTATTTGATGATTTGCATCATTGTTTCTACTACCAAATTTACGCCTCAGTAACTAAATGCAACACATCTGAGTTGCTGACACTGTGAATTATGATTTTGAATTCCTTCAATTTTGTGTTTAAATTGTCATCCATAACTCTGTGTTATAGCACACAAGAGGGAGGAAATGCTAAGCTAGGATTCCTACAGCAAGCATTAAATGAATTTATCACACCCTTTTCAAATAATAAATTTAGAAGTGCATGAAGATGTACAGAATATTCCGTGTTCACAAAGATGCCAGGTTAGAGCTGCTTCAGGAGCTGCATGCATTAGCTGGAATTTCTGACTTTTGCAGGCTGTAGGTTTGGAAGCTGTTTAGTCTTTGGGACTATAATGTGGTTATCAAAATGCCTGTGTGCATTAAGGTGAATGATAAGAGATAATTGATCTTCTCTGCTGTGTTTAGGTATCACTCTGGATAGGTGTGCTGGTGATTTGTGTGTTATCTTTATGTGTCTCCTTTGGCCACAGAGCTACTACAAATAAAATCTGGTCTTTTAATTGGCTGATCATTACTGGGAAAAAAAAATACTTGCCATTATGAGCCTGGCCTGAGTGACAGCTCCAGTTACAGTTTTGGATAATAAATTAGAAACACTGATCTTTTGTTGGCAAAGAAATGAGGGAAATAATTATTTGAATGTAAATTGTGTGCCCTATCACTGAGTGTTTTTATACAAATTATGCAAAAGTAATTTCCTGTGATCCTTTAGAAATCACATATGGAAGAGAAGTATATTTGTGTGAATTGTTTAACCACAGAATGTCACACACACTTTAACATTTGCAAGTACAGAATAACTGGTTTAATTTGTATATTCAGAGATTGACAATGTTAATTTGTTATGCAGCCCATTAGATAGGGAAAAACCTGCTGAGGACATTAAATCCTAATCTTGAGAGAAATGCATTTGGAGAAGCCAGCAGATGTCAGTGTGTTCTTGTCATACAGCCCTTTTGTTTTACACAATAATTTCCCTGGAATGAAATATTGCAGAAATAGTACGTGTTGTAACACCATGGCAGTACGGGCCTGTTTAGTTTAAATACTCTCCTGAAAAGGGATTTATTTCTGGACCTAGGCTGGCACGACCTCCATGCACACAGCAGCTTTCCCTGTGTGTAACTCCTCCTCAGACTGTGCAAGGCATGGGGTGTGAAACACTTTGCCAAAAAAGGATGTCATTGATAGTATTGCACCTTAGCTTCTAATTGAGTTTTTTGTTTCCTGTGTAGGTTTCCTTCCTATATTGTGAGGCGTTTGGAGCCTGCTGGCAGACTCCCTTCTGTTTGCCTAGCCTGAGTGTGTGTTTGAACTCTGATGTGCCTAATCAAATCTTTCTCTCTAATTTGGAGATTATTTTGCCACTGTTCATTACTGGGAATAAAAAACAGATGAGCTGTTCCTTGTCTTTCATGCATTTCAAAAATCAATACCATAATGACATTGTGCAGCAGACTCTCCCTTCCCTGAGAGTGCAAACTGGTGGCACAGAGTGTGGAAGGATGCAGAAATCCTTGTCTGGGTGCTTGTCGGGTTTTCTGTGTTTTAAAAATATTCCTGACATGTTAAAGTCCTTTTTTCCCCAGCTGTGATCAAAGAAGGAGTTCAGAATCTTTGGCTCTTGTTTCAAGGTTGTTTTTTTTTTTCCTATCTATAAGATTCTTTCTCTGTCCTGCTGAGGTCCTTCCAGCAGGACAGCCAAAGGCAAACTCCCCACCCTTGAGGCAGTGTTTATCTTTTATACTAAAAANATTATTACTCTATTTAAACTCTTGTGACCTGTAATTCTTCTTTTAAGGTTGGCAATCGTTCCCATGGGCTAAAACCCAAATCACAGGTGTTTTGGGCTCTGTGCCAAGGTCTCTGAGCCCCCTGCCAGGGTCCCTGAGCCTCCAGGGCAGTCAGAGACCAGCCCTGGTTCCCACAGGAGCTCCCCATGGTGGGCTGGCCCCAGTTTTTAGGGCAGTGCCTGTGGCAGGATGCTGGGCTGCCCTCAGCAGGGGCTGGGCACGTGGAGCTGCTCTCTGTGCAGAGCAGATGGAGCTGTGGGATGGATGCCATGGGCTGGTGCCAGGGAATCCAGGCTGGATCCCTGCCCGAGACAGCGCCATGGGCAGAGCAAGGAGCACCCTGAGCTCCCTCTGAGCCCGGGCTCCTGCCTCCCCAGGGTTTGCCAGCGCTGTGTTTGTGCAGGGATGGACATCCCACAGCTCCAGAGAGGCACCTGGGCTCCCTCTGACAGCAGCTCCAGCCTCCCTCTGGTAACTGGGCCTTTGTCCAGCACAGTTCCTCCCCAGTTCTGATCACACTTGGTGCCTCAGTGTGTTCACCAAGATAAAAGACCCTTTCCTTCAACTTTTCTGAAGGAGCTGATGTCACTTTTGGCCTGGTTTTTCCTCTTTTTTTGTAAAGTCACAGTCATAAAATAGTGTACCTGTCACTTGAGGTTTTTTAATTACATTTCCAAGGAGAAATTTATTTTACATTTTCTCTTTCTTCAACTGTCTCTTCAAACCCTGTCCTCTTAAAGCATTTGTTTACATGCCACACCTGTTCTTTGTGACTTACTCCTTGCTTCTCATCTCACAGTGTTGGAGTGATTTTCAGATCATGCAAATGAGAATCAAGGCTGGTGAGACAGCTAAAAAAGATATCTCAGGAGTACAAACCTCCCAAAGTACAGCACTGCTGAGGTTGTAGGCTATATAAGAAGGTATTTCAGTTTCAAAGATTGATTTTATTGCATTTCCCTTATTGCAGTTTTTACAAACATTGACAAACCCCCCAAAATCCTGTTGAATATTGTGCTTCAATTAGTCCTGAGCAACTTTTTGCATGATACACTGTCATTGCATTTGGATTTTGACTTGCTCTCCTGGAGCTTAATGGAAGATACCACAAAATTATAGTTCTCTTTTTATTTTATTATAGGGGAAAAAACAGAAAATATACTTATATGGGGATCTGCATGTGCAATGTTTACATATGTATTCATCTCATCTCCTTTTTTTAGTGAAAATAAAAAGTAAAAAGCATTTTTCCACCACTGAATAAAAAAAAAAATAAGAAGCTGTATCCTGTATTGTTTTGAGATCTTTCCTTCCATGGCAGTGAAAGCACTTTTTGATGGTTGACTCCTATTAACAGCCTCCTGAGTCTGCCTTTTAAAAACCTGCAAAATATCCATGTAGTTAATCCCCCTGGGTAGCTGGCAGTGCTGTTGCACCTTGGGCTCCCAAAAATGAGGTTCTTGGCAAAAATGTTTGGAATTTCCATCCTGCTTTAACACATTTAACATCAGTACTGAAAAATGGCATTTCCCTGAAGCCCAGCCTGAAGGATTGGTCCTGCAGCTTCTGTCCTGCTGCACACAGGGTTTGTCTGGGGAGATGAAGCAGTAAAAATGGGTAAATTAAGGGAGCTGGTTTCCTTGTGCTTATAGAGACATGTGCATCAAAGTACCAGAGTGAGAAAATTAATATTGAAATTAATTTTAATCAGTTAATTGCCTACAGTGCTTTTAGAGCTTTTCAAACTTTACATATAAATTTATTTGTTTCAAATACAGCTTTCATTTGACTGGAATTTACACTTTGCTGGGTGCATGCATTTGTACATTTTGGCAGAGATTAATGGGAAAATTATTCAGAAATGGATGCATAAACCCCAAAGCAGCAGTCCTATGAGTGGCAGGTGCTTTGATGAAAATGGACAGGTGACTTATTGAGAAATAGTCATCTAATATGGTAATTGGGGACAGTCCAAATAAACCAAAGCAAGAATGCATCTCTATAGACACATCCCTTCCTGAAATAAATGAGAAGTGTGATCCTCCTGGTGGGAGCAGAGCGAGGCATTGCAAAGGGGATGTGTCCTGTGCAGGCAGAATCGATGCCTCCCCAGGGAGCATTCACAGGAGTCAAACCTGTAATTCCCTGGCAGAGCAGCCCTGCTCCAGCTCTTCAGCAGGGAAGGTTGAAAGCGTGGCCAAAATTATATCTGCGATATAATTCTCATACAAGGTGATTTGGGAGACATTAGTAATGAAATTCTGGAGAGTTTCTTGTTCTGTTCTTTAAACTAACTAATTTCTTATATGCAGGAATAATATGGAATCATCAGAACAACACAGGAATTTTATAATATCCTCAGCAGTCGAACTTGTGATTGCATTTCAGTTTAAACAGCAAAATTCAGCAAAAACTTTTAACTTAAAGATTATTTCTTTTTAACTTGACAGTTAAAAATTACTTCCTAATTCCTTAGAGGTGGCCTTTCCCAGGGCTTTCCAGGGCACCAGGCAAATTGCCACCTCTGTGCCCTTCCCTCTTTTCCCTTTACTGTCAGGTGCTGTGAGGGCTTTTCTTTTAACTGCACCGGGGAAAGAACCAACTGAACTTTGTAGGAAACTCCAAAATCTGCAAGACTCCCCACATTCTTAATAGGTAACTTCTTGTCCCCCATATTTTTCACACCTGGTGCATTTTCTTTCTGACTATGGAAACAGCAGCTCCTGCCAAAGTGCTGCAGCTGCCCCCAGGGCTGAGCAGGTCCAGCTGTGCAACATCTGCTGCACTGCTGCAGGGTTTGTGTCCAGGTGCTGACTGCACATTTCACAGATCTGAGCCCAAAAGGGAGGAGCACCATGTAAAACTGGCCCTGAAAGCAGTGCTATGGATGAAGTCACATTCTAACCACAGACGAGGTAGCAGGGTTAAATAGAGATTCAAATTCTGAAATGGCACGTTCTGGGCAAATGAAGAATAATCTCTCTGAGCAGAGGTGCAAATTTATCCTGTGTTAGCATTATTTCATTTGTTCCAAAATTAATTCATAGAGTTCCTGAAGACCACAAACTGAAAACTGTAAAAATACTTGAGGAAAGTCAAGTTCTATGCCAGTCCTTCTTGTAATGAAGAGTCAGGACTGGAGGATGAGAAGGATGTGGCTCAATCTGCCTGGGAGCTGCACCTCACGTGGTCCTACACAGCACTGGGCCTGTTCCTCCTGCCTCCGTGGCTTCTGGAAAGCTCATGGAATGCCCACAAGGGAGAAGAAATTGATGGGATTAAGTGTTGATTGAAAGCAAACATCAAACATGTGAGACACTTGAAGCATAAATCGAGACCAGGTGAAGCAAATATCACATAACACACCTGTCCCGCCATGTCAGGTTTTTTCACCGTGGTCCTCTGGACTCCAGCTCCTCAATTCAAGCCTCAAGCCCACCCAGAGATGCCAAATGTTGAGTTTGCTGCTTTTGCAGAAATTCCCCGAGCTGATAAAGTCCTTTTTCCACGCCCCGAGATGGAAGAAAAAGCAGAAACTCTTTGGGTCTCATTCTCAAGGTTGTTTATTTGGTCTTATCTAAAACATTCTCTCTCTGACCCATTGAGNCACAGGTGTTCTGGGCTCTTTGCCAAGGTCTCTGAGCCCCCTGCCAGGGTCCCTGAGCCTCCAGGGCAGTCAGAGACCAGCCCTGGTTCCCACACCAGCACACCTTTCTGCTCCTGTAGCCTGCCCCCCCAGAGCAGAGCAGCAGCACTGCACTTCCATCTGCAGGAGCTGTTCCTGGGAGATGAGCCTGAGGGTCAGCAGCATGGCTGTGGCTCGTGCTGAAGCACAGCTTTCTGTCCATCCTTCTCTGCTTTCAGAGCCCAGCAGAGCAGCTGTGTGCGCTGGCACTGAGATCCTGCCGTGGGGCAGTGTCACCAGCGGGCTGGGCTGGCCGGGCTGGGGCCAGATCCAGGGTGGGACATCACTTCCCAGCTATCCTTGGGGGAAAATAGTCACCTTGGTTTAATTTATTGCCAATTATAATGGAGCTGGGTAGGGAAAAAAATAAACACACTCACACACACACACACACACACACACACACACACACACACTTTTCTTCTCTGACTCAACTTCTTTCTCCACTCAACTTCATTCTCCACCTGTGCCCAGATGGGGCCCTGGAGTCTCTCCCCAAGCCCCTCCAGGCACCAAGTCTCTGGGACAGAGGTTGGAGCAGCCCCCTGGTGAGGAATTACCAAATGGTTTTGGCAGGGGTGTTGTTTGAGGTTGGACAGTGGCAATGGGAGCTGCTGGCTGCCCCTGGAATGGGAACTTTGGCTCTGAATCCTGCTCCCCTTCTAATCCTTTAAAGACAGCATCGTCCTGTCCAGTCACACCTTGATGTGGCCATTGCAACAGATGTTGAGAATGTTTGATTTGGTTTTTAAATTAAGGATGGACTCTTGTCAAGGCAGCTGAACTGAAGCATTGGAGAAATTTATCCCTTTTTTTGTTTCTTTGGGTTTTTTTGCCTGCTCTATTAGGCTGAAGGATCTCTGCTCTGCCACATCCCTGTGCTCCTCACCAGAATGATTCCACTGGTTTTGGGTGAAGTAGGAAAATGTGTTTTGCTGACTGATGTACTTCATCCTGGGCAAAGATCTGAGGTGTATTCAGTGCAGCTGCAAATAAGTCACTATTTTAAATGTGAGATTTCAATAGTTAAACACCTGCAGGGATGTCTGTGAGCAGCTGCTGATTAAAAAAAAAATGCAGCACATGACACAGTTTCCTCCTACTTGAGGTATTGCAGTGGGAAATAAAGGATGATTTCTCATGTAGTTGTTTTCAAAGCTTGATTCTTTCAGCGTTTAGGCAGTGTCATGAAGTGTTTTAAGCTTTGCATGTTAGACAGTTCACTGTGTTCAGTAAATTTCTCTCCTTGGATTAATTTTTGAGACTCAATCCTCATTTAGAAAAAAAAATAAAGGCTTTTTTATTTCCCCATGGTGAAGAATGCTATTTGAAGGCTAATGCACACAGGGAGTCTGTGCCCATGGAGGGCCTTTTTTGGAGGGGAAACAGAGAAACAGATCCAAGCCTGGGCCTGTGGAGCACGGATGGTGCTCAAGGGGACTGACCTCATGGAGCAGGTTGGAAACAAATCTGGTGGTGCTGGGGCTCGTGTTTATTCATGTGAGGAAAGGAAATTTGGCCTATCTTATCCCACTCAAGTATTCCTCCAGCCCTGTGCAAGGGCCTGACTGTCTCTGCTCCAGCACTCTGGAGGTTGGTTGGTTCAATAATCAATATTCACAATATCCACAGAGGCTGTGGGACCCCCTGAGTTCCCAAATGTAAAGATGTTATGTCCTGAGATTCTTCTTTTACCCAGTTTGATAGGCATATTGGTATGTTCTAAGTGTATCAGAAATACAGAGGTATTTTTAGGTGCTGTTGGTATTAGAATGATTTATTCTTATTGCCAAGGGAAGAAGGGTGATAGCAAAGGCTCTTGAATATTTTAATAACATAATTTTGATCTATTGGATGGAAGTTAGGAAGATTATACTGCCTTCTTATTCAGAATATGTCTCATCAGGGTGGAGACTCTCCCAGGAATCACAAGAAATGCATAATTCTGTGGAGTCTATCAGGAGGCTGACAGAGTAAGTGATAGTAACTTCCTTAATTAAAAAAAATTACTGTGAGGTTCTCTGGACTGCATTATGGGCTTGCAAGCCCTCCCTGTGGGGAAAGGCAGAAGAATGATCTGGCTCTTTATTTCATCTGTAGGTGGTGTTTACCTGGTTTTAGAAATTATTATTAAATTATTAGATGGAGCTGGAGAAAGCAGTGGGTTTCTCTTTAGCTGGGGTAGCTTGGTTGGTTGGAAATGGGTTTTCTGCCAGTGGCTTCTGTGAAGGTTCAGCTCTGCTTCACTGGGACAGCTTAGCCAGAAAGCAGGGAAATGTCAGTGGGGTGTGTGTGGCACGAGGGGGAATGGAGATCCATCCTGGAAAGCTCCAGAAGCTGCCAGGCTGGCTGAGGGTGGTGAGCAGGGCTTTGCACTGCCCTGGGCTGGGCCAGGGCATCCTCAGCAGCTGGCAGCACTGAGAGTCTGCTCTGCAGGGCTTTGGGGTGCTCACATCTGCATTCAGCAGCACTGAGAGTCTGCTCTGCAGGGCTTTGGGGTGCTCACATCTGCACTGGGCAGCACTGAGAGTCTGCTCTGCAGGGCTTTGGGGTGCTCACATCTGCACTGAGCAGCACTGAGAGTCTGCTCTGCAGGGCTTTGGGGTGCTCACATCTGCACTGAGAGTCTGCTCTGCAGGGCTTTGGGGTGCTCACATCTGCTTTCAGCAGCTGCACACGGCAGTGTGAGCACCCTGTGAGGTGGGCTGGGCATTCAAAAATACATTTTTGGGAATCTGGCAGCTCTGAGGCCCTGGCAAGTGCTTTGCTGGGTTTTTCTGGAGCAGGCAGGTGACTTGCAGGGAGTTTGGCAAACTCCTCCACTTCTTGCCTTTCTTATGTTTGTATTTGGGTCCCCTTATAACAGGAACCAAACCAAGCCTTTTGAAATCATAAAATCATTTAGGTGGGGAAGGATCATCAAATGCATCTGTTAACCCAGCCCTGCCAGGTTCACCCCTAAACCATGTCCCTTAGCACCACATCTCATGTCTTTTAAATATCTCCAGGGATGCTGCCTCCACTGCTTCCCTGGGCATCCTGTTACAGCGTGCTAACAAACCTTTCCATGAAGAAATTGTTTGTAATATCCAATGTAAACCCACCCTGGAGCAACTTGGTGCTATTTCCCTCCTCACTCAGCCTCCTTTCAGGCAGTTGTAGTGTGGCAAGGTTTCTTCCCTTTTAGAGCAACCTCTAGAATCTGGAACAAGATTTGTTATGTTCTTTGTGGCAATGGACCAAAAAATAGCCAATAAGTATCTTTAGGGAACAGTTAAAAATTAATTATTCTTTTTATTTATTTATTTACTCGTTTATTAAGAAATGCACTTGGTATGTTAAGAAGGAAATAATTTGACCTTTCTAATAAATTCTTTGGATTCTGGGTTTATGTTGTATATTTGTGCAAATACAAATAAATACAAAGCTAAATTTGAATCATCAGTTTTCTTCCCTATGAAACTGATACCCATTTAATACTCCCTTCATGGTGACTTTCAGCTGAAGCTCTGAAGGGGTTAGCAGCAATTTGTTTCCCCTGTCTGTAGCTGAAGTTTCCTTGAAAAGTTTCATTAACACACTATCATGGTTTAAAAATAGAAACTCAAGAGAATTACTCCAACTCAAGTAATATAATGCATCAAGAAGCTTTTCATTTTATATTATAATTATTCCAAAGCACTTCAACCTAGCCACTTTTCCATTATGAGAAGAATTCTACACCATTTTGTATCCAAAATTGCATTTCTCAGAAATTCTATGTCTGTGTGTAGATTACTTGCACTGCTCCTATTGTCCTTGTTTCTTCTCTGCTGTGGAATTAAATCCCAATGTTTAGAAAACCCTTAAATGAGTTTTGTTGCTCTGCAAATGCACAGAAGAGCAGAATGGCAGCTGAGAAGCTGCAGTGCCCTGTGGATTGGAGAGCATGACCTGGGGGATTTCTTGCTCCAGTAGGTACTGATGAGGTGCTTTTCAAGCCCTACCTCTGTTAGAATTCTACTCAGGAAAAGTTCATTTAGCTCTTTTTTTTTCCTCCCCTCCACACCCCCAGAAGAAGAAACACTTATTCTTCATCGTATGCTGGCAGCTGGACAGTTCTTCAGGGTGTAGATATAAACTATGTGTATAGTAACTTCACCTAAACATCTGGTGGTGCTTTAAATACAAAATAAGTAAATAATCTTACTGATGTGCTAATTCAGTGACAGCCTGTCAGTTTCTCTGGAAACTGGATCCCAGAGAATTCTCACACAGCTGGTTAAACTGAATTGAAACTCAGCTTTGAAAATACAATTTGCCCACTGGCTTGACACTTACAGATGCCTGCTATTTATTTTGGGCAATAAATTATTAATTTTCTTTGGGGCATGTCTTGTGTTTGTTTGGGGATAGTTTTGTGTAGGCTTGTTTTTTGGTGGTTTGATTGGGGGTTGTTTTAATGTGTTGGTTTATGTATGGTGTAGACTGAACAGAATCAGAGACTGGCACAGGCAGAAAGGGACCTCTGCTCTGGTCCCACCCCACTGCTGGGCAGGGACACCCAGAGCTGGCTGCCCAGGACTGTGCCCAGGTGGCTTTTGGGTGTCTCCAAGGGGGAGACATCCCACCTGGAACATTCCCAGGTGACTGCCAGGGCTCATCCCCCTCCCAGAGGAGCAGTTCCAGGTGTTCTGAGGGAGCCTCCTGGCTGGCTGTGCTCACTGCCTCTGCTCCTGTCACATGAGAACAGCCTGGGGCAGTCATGGCTTTACCCTGCTCTCAGATATTTGTCCACAGGGATGAGCTTCCCCCTGGCTTTCTCTAGGCTGAGCAGCCCCAGCTCTCAGCTTTTCCTCACTCGAGAGATGCTCCAGGACTTTCATGAGCTCAGCAGCCCTTTGGTGGACTCTGTCCTTGTTTCTCCTGTGCTGGGGACAGTCACAACTCCAGGGGTGGCCTCACTTGTGCTGGGTAGGAGTTGAGGAGGATGTTCTCAGCCTGCTGGCAGAGCTGTTCCTGCAGCCCAGGATGCTGTGGCCCTTCTTTGCAGCCAGGGAATGTTGCTGGTCAGCTTTTCCAGGGTTTTTCCAGCAGAGCTGCTCTACAGCCCCTGAGATCCTGGCATTTATTGATGCCTGGGGTTGTTCCCACCGGCTGTGGGACTTTGCACTTGTGTTCAGCCCATCTCACCATCCTGTTGGGGCTGGTAGCATGACCCTCTGGGGCATCAGCCTACTCAGACTTGCTGAATAATAATAATAATGAAGGTATTTAACTGGGCTGAACCCAGTATTGACTCCTCTCACTGGGACGTTCAGGCACAGCCTTGCACAGAGCTCACTGGGGCTGTGAAACTCACAGCCACTCCTGAAGTTAGCACCTTTTCATCTCCTGTCCACATCCATCCCTTCAGCATTGCCCTCTCTGCAGGTTTTGGAAGGGAGCACAGCAGCATTCCCTGGTTTCCTTCTGGCACCTTTGTAAAGCACTCAGGTGGACAGGTGCAACAAACCCATTACCTGAAAAGTCACACAGATTTTTCCTGAAACAGCAGTCCTTTTCCATTAGCTCGTGGTCCAGATGGCAAAGTATATGGTGGAACAGAATTAATGGGTGTTGGGGAAATCCAGCTCCATGTGGAACAGGCAGCAATGCTGGCAACCAGTCAAAAAGCCCTCTGAAAGGTTGTGGCTGAAGGACACCACTGTTGGGAGCACAGATGAAGATATATTCCTGAACTCAAGGAGGAAACACAGAGGGTGTATTATTGCATGGAATGATTAGATGACTGACTAATGAGCCTTGAGGGGCAAGGAAATTGGCTACAAAAGCAATTAAATAAGCACCTGACATTCCAGTGTACTCTGTATAAACACTGAACTTTTACCATGTTCAGTTGGCAAAGCAAAACAAGTGCTGTTTAAGCATACAAGGCAAACTGCTACAGGAGAAAAAAAGCCTGTGTTAAACAGATTGTTCTTCTGAAAGTGTGTTAGTAAATGCTTTTCTCTGTCAGAAGGTGTGATAACACTTTGCAATGCTAGCACCATAAGTCACTGTCCACAGATTTCATTAGTTATTCTGGATATTCAAGCCAATATGATACCAAATTAAACTCCATATTCTGCTTTCATCTGTCTGTTGTTAGATACCATTAGGTAATAATGGGATTTTTTTTCTCCTTTAGGGACAAAACCTCTGCATAATAATCCAAATATAAGCAACAGAAGGGTTATTTTGTGTAAAATCTGATGGAGCAACATTGGGCTCCTGTTTCTGTGACATAACAGGGCATCTGTGAAATGCACTCGGGCAGGTGTGGTCAGCTTGGAGTGTGGTCAGCCCACCCATGGACCTTTAAGAGAGGGATACTGACAACAAAAGCAGTTAAATGAGCATTTGTCATTTGGGCAGATGGAGGTTTTGAAGTGTCTGGGCTGGCTCGAGGCTCCTGCTGCCCTCGGTCACGGGTAACTGCAGGGCTCTGGCTGAGAGGGAAGGGTTTTCCTTCAGGCTCCAGTGGTTGCTGCTTTCTGCCAATCCTCATCACAGCTGCAGCTGTGTTCACCTTGTGTGCTGAGGGGAGGGAGCTTCACACCTTGCACACAGGCAGAGGGGAACTCGCCCACGGGATGGAACAGATCTGAACATTGTGCTCAGGTTTCTCCTTCCAGGGCACTTTCAAACTGCTGGGTCAAGTATTTCACCTGTTGCCCCACCCAACTTTGGGATTCTGTTTTCAGGCAATTCAAGGTCAGGAGGAGATTATAAAGGCAGTTCCAGTGAACCAAAAATGAAGTGTTCATAATATTTTAAGAGCAAACCGGATTCTCTGGTGATGTTGCTGGGGATGATCTTCAGCCAGGTGTAAGTCTCCAGCAGCCCTTTCTGTGTAGAGGTGCTGAAAGTGTCACTAATTTAGTTTTTTCCCGGTAAATGTGGGCAGCTAAAGGAAGAAAGTGGTAATTTTCAAGTGTCAATTGGAGTTACAACTATTTGTGACAAGGAGCTGTGCTGGGAGATTGAAGCAAATGGCTTGTCTCCTCTGTAACCAACTGCAAGCAAAGAAATCAGGTGGGACATTTTTTTCTGTAAGAGGAGTAAATATCACTTCTTAAAAGTGTTGAATAATGTTAAATTTGCTGCCAGAAAATCATGCTTGTCCTTTTAATGCAGTCTAAAATTAATCATGTATTTGTTTTTTAATTGCCTCATTAAATTTAAGTTCAGAAGTCCTCCTGTTCTTGGAAGTCACAATATGCACTGCTGAACCTCAAAAATGTTGTGCATGCCTTGGTTTCTTCAGAGGATAAGAATTCAAGGTTTCTGAGCTGAAAGAGCTTTATTATGAAGTGACACATCTGGCTTTAGAGACAGAGGTGGAATTGGAACGTCTGAAATTAATGAATAATATATAAGGACTGATACCAGCTTTGCTTCATGAGTTGGCCTTACTATTTAGCCTCAAGCAGAAGCAAGAAACACACACAAAGAAAGAAAGGTTGTTAAGGTAGAAAGTTAAATATTTAATGCCAGTGTCTGCTGTATATTTTGCTTTTGTGTATTCATGGAAATATATTTTGGAACTGGAGGCAAATGTTATTTATAAAACAGTAGTGGCAGAAGGGGCATATTTGATTGAGGCATCAAAGCGCTAGACTTTGTAAAAGGTGTGAGAGAAAATTCCTGGATTAGCCTTGAAATTTTCACTGCCATCTTCCCTTTTCTTTGGGGTATTCTGGATCTCGTTTTGGCTTTCATTTGGGATTTGTCTGTACCAACTCTTCTTTCTTTCCCCGTTTTAATGAGGTGGATGAGCAGGCAGCAGTAAGAGGTGGTTGTTTTCCCAGCAGCAGTTGTGTCTTTCAAGCCCTCCACAAAGCATCCCATCGGTGACAGCACTCAAAATGTAACACACATCCTTGTGTGCTGCCTTCTGTCATAAAAAAAAGAAGTTTTTGTGAGCCTGCTGGCTCCAGAAATAACACTGAAATTTATGTTTCCTGGGCTAACCAGGAGCTGGATGTTACACAAAGGAAGGCGCTGGGAATGGAATGGATTTTTGGGTGAAAACATCAGAAATTGTTAGAAAAATGTAAACTTGGGTACTTTCTTCTCTTGCCCTGGAGAGTGTAGATGGAGCATTAGGGTATGCTGAGATTTTTCTGATCTGATTTGTTGGCAGAGAGCAAAGATAAACCCTTGCCTACCTGTTTGCAGCTGCACAAGTTGCAGTAAATTTGTCCTGGACGCATCATTGTGCAGAAAGGTAGATGTTGTTTTTTGGTATTCAGCTGAAACAAGAATCACATATTCTGATGTTTTTCTCCTTAAAGAAGAAAAAATCATAACTATAGAACTTGTTAATTTTCTCATTGGAAAAATTTTAATCAGTTTGGATGTTTGCATCTCTGCTTGCTTTCAAAGCTGCAGAAAGGGCTTAGCAGGTTTCCACGGACTTGGCATTTTAGTCTGGGTCACAGGAGCCTGCTTTTCTGTCCCAGATAAAGGCAATACTTTGTTTCTTCTACACATCTAGAAGAAATTTGGTGTTAGCCTTTCCTTGTGTCATCTTTTAATATGGAAAAGCTGTGCTCAGTGTCTGGAAGGAGCAGGACTGTCCTGCTCACAGCTGTGTCTTGTTTTGGACTCAAGTCAGAAATCTACAGCCAATTCCGCAGGTGTTTTACATGAGAGGCAGCTACAAACACAAGTGTGTGTGATTATAGCCCACACTTACTTTATTTCATTCTTATTCAGATCTTAAAACCCCCTGTGTTTGGAACTTTGAGTGCTGCCAAATGTTGTTGAATATTTGCTTCTCCAAAAAAATGATTTGAGCAAGGAGAAAAAATCTAGCCCCAGATTTTGGAAAGAGAATTTCTATGGGAAGTTAAAATTATGCAGAACTTGTTCCCTGGGGCTGAGCAGCCCACTCCAGTGCTCCTGGTGCTGCTGGGAGGCTTGGCAAGCAGACACCTGGTAAAGCTCAAAAAATCTAGTGTTATTCCTCTGAGCTTTTTGGAAGACTGTCACCAGTAAGAAGAACTGGTTGAGGTTGTTGTTACTTGAAATAGAACTGGCAGGCATTGTGGGCAAGAGTGGTAAAAGGAAGGAATGTGGAGCTTGGGGAAGAGAGTTTGTAAAGAAATTTAACTCTTTTTCTAATTGCTGGTTAGTTGAGGTTTTGAAGAAATGCAATCCATTGCCCATCTGGAACAGAATGATAAATGACTGTGTTAAAATTTTACAATGCAGTGTTAAAAGTGTTAAAGTATCTTTTAGATCACATAACACTTAGAATGTATTTCATTAGTTTTAAAAATATAAGGTCTCCTCGCATAATTTAAGAAGAGAAAGAAATGTGCTGCATCTTCAGTTTTCCTCCCTACTGACTTAACCCGGTGCATGTAAAGTACATTATAAAGTATTAAAATGCAATTATTGCCAGTGTTAACCTGGCAGTATTGCAGATTTTACGGCTGGGGAGGATGGGAGGTGAGGCTCAGCTGTTCCTGCTGTAACCTTTCCAGCTCTGGTTGCTGTCCCCAGGTCCTGGCAGGGGCTGGCCCTGCCGTGTGTGTAGCACTGAGCAGGAGCAGGGCATTGTGCTGGCATGGTCGGAGCAGGGTTTGTGCCCAGGAGCAGAGAGGGGCTGGGTGATCTCAGGACTCCTCTGCTTCCCCTGAAGGGCTCGGCCAGGGGGGGGTGAGACCAGCCCGTGTTCCTGCAGGCACTGGGGGATTGGGGTGCAGGCGTCCTCCTCAGCTGGTGTGAAGGGTCCCCAGCACCCAGTGAGGAGCTGGGCTGGGCTGTGCAGCCAGAGATGCTGTTCTGGAGCTGGTCTGCTCTGTCAGTGCTGCTGCTGCTCCACTGCACAGCTCCAGAGTAGCGCAGCTCGCCTTTACACCCGGAGACTTCTCCTCTCCGTGCTGTGCTAGGAAGTGGCAGCTCATTTCTGTGTAGATTCCAGGGGATTCAGCGATCTGAGACCCCGGTGCAGGGCAGAGCGTGCTGCTAAAGAGCTTCACTGGGACGGGTGTGGATGTGGATTCCCAGGATAAGGCAGCTCCGTGAGTATGGCCGGGATCCATCGGCATTTCATCCCTCTCTGTGCCGGGGCTCAGGAGGGCACAGCCCTGGGGACAGCCCTGGGGACAGCCCTGGGGGCACAGCCCTGGGGACAGCCAGGATCGCTGGACACAGCTGCCTTTGCATTTTGTTGGCTGTTGGTTCTGAGAAAAGCCCGGAGTTAGGAATCCTAGCAGATTGCAAGTGTGCTGCTGCAGAGTTTACAAATCTTTGTGCAATATTTTCAAATCAAAACAAAATGTGCATCAAGGATCTTCTTGTAGTTTGGATGCAGATTAAGTGCAGCTGAGATATTTGATCAGTTTTTATTTCATGTGTTTGCACAGAGTTGATGTGTAAGTTGATACTGTAAGCTTTCCAGGGTTTTTTTGATTCTTGCAGATAAACAAATAGCTCCTCTCCCACCAGCCCAGTTGCAGTGGAATGTGTTAGAAAGTAAATGAGATTACAAAGTGTTATGGGCTGTTATGGATGATGTTTGTTTTGGTTTAAGCACATAACTCATTCCCAAGTCGGCTGGTGTAGATTAACGTGTGATGAATTGCCTCGTCTAGAAAAGATTATGTTTTAGACTGATAATGTAACAAACAGTAGAGAAATCAAAATTAAGTAATGTGTGTTAATGCTTAAATGCCAATAATGTGCTTTGAAAGACCCAAAGGAAGCCCCTGTAAATAGAAAATTGGGAAATATGCACTTAAATCTTTTGTACCCAATTTTCCTGTTTTAGTTGCTTTAAGTACTCCTGTGAAGGAATCTATCTTATAAACTAACAGGAGATAGATTTGAAGGATTTTGTTCTTTTATCTTTTTAAACATGTATTTAAAAAGTAGTCACATTAATACAATTATAGGTAATTTATCACAAAACCTGATAATTTTCTTTAGAATAAAATATTTGTGTCCTGCAAGTCACTTCAAACATTTTAAGGAAAATCAGTCATTTGATGACATAAATGTGTAATAGGAGAGGTATAGGTGAATCTTAGTCTCAGAACCAGGTCTCCTAGTAGAGTGCTTTTTTCTTTTACAATGTTTTTTGCTCACATTTGCTTTGAAGTAGTTTCTGTAGCTAATGTATATCAAAATTAAAATATATCAGCACCATATGGCAGTTGGTTCATTGCCTGAATAACGTATGTTCCAGAAGTTCAGTTCATTTGAGGATTGCTTTTCTCTGCTTGGAGGGTGTTTGCTTATCATTTTAATATTGAAAAGAGTGTCCTGAGATCAGAATCATTTGATGGGTAGAATAAAAAAAGTTTTGCATTTTATATAAAATGATAATGACTTCGCCTTGTGTTTACTGATGAAGGGCAATTTAGTTCTGGGAGGTGGTTAGTTTATTTCTTCAAATTTCTGATATAAAGGGTTGTGTGTTCTTATTGCCTTAATTGTGTATTTATTGCCTTAATAGTAAATGCTGTGTGCTGGAGCTCCACAAAACACAAGTTTAGCTGGGAGGTTCACTCTGAAAATAGGTATTCAAAGGAGGCATATTTTGTTTTAAAGCATATAAAATAACTGGGACATACTGTATTCTACTTATATTTTTATTTTTTCACCCCAGTCTCCAGTTGGAGTTCTGCTAGCTGAGGATCCAGATTCCTTCTCTTTTGGAAGAAGTTTAGGGTTAATAATTCTGCTTCCTGTGCTGCTGCCTGTAGCATCCACTGCCACATGCTCAGTGAAAACTGCATCATAAAATACCTGTTTGTTTCCTTTGCCAGAAAAATCATGAATTTATTGTAATTACAGAATTGTCTTTGCTGGAACTTCTCTTCATTTTTTCCCTGATGCTGCCATAGTCAGATTGAGAGCTGAGTTCTTCCAGTGATCCCAGTTTTTCATGCAGCTCTGTACTCTTGGAGAAACAACCATAAAACATTTATGTCCCTGAACTGTGGTATGGAATTTAGGTGTCATAGTCTCAGGCTCCCAGTTTTTACTTTGGAAAATCAGGACTCTGTTCATTTTCTTTTGGTCCCTACAATTGCCTGTGTATCCTGAGAAGTTGCCATGGTTTTGGTGTGTGTGTGAATTTGCATGTTTTGTCATATAATAATAGAACAGGTTGGGTTGGAAGGGATTTCTCAAGGTCATTTAGACCAACCCGACCCTAATGATTTTATTTCTGTGCCCAATTGAGAACCAAAATCTGTGTTTTTCTAAGTAAATCTGAAGGGTTGGGATGGTATCTTCTGTGCACACAACATAACTAAAATACTGGTTTGTTTTATCAGAAACTTTTACCCCTAGGAATGTTTTTGAGGTTCCAGGGATTTTTCCCTACATCTGGCTCAAACAAATGGATGTGCTATTTTCAGTTCTTGTCCCTACTGTAGCCAAAGGGTTTGAATATTGAGTGGGTGGCAGATGTACCTTCTGTGCCCACCTTCAGCTGGGTGAAAATCTCAAACTCACCTTGCAATTATCCCCAGAGAGATCCTAAATCAAGTGGGCTCTGGTTGGGAAAGTGGGGCTGTCCTTCCTCCTGTTGGAGCTGTGTCAGCTTAGCTTGGATTGCTGCTGCTTTGAGGGGGTGTTTCCTTTATTTTGCATGGAGAGTCACTGAATCCTGGAAAGAGAGTTCTCAGTGGTGTTTGGGTCATGCCCTTGTAGGAGAGATGAGAGTTTTGGCTGCTGCTATTGATGCCTAATGATTTTTGCCTTTTTTCTTTCCTCTATCTCTATTCTTTACACAGATTTTTGGTGCTCTGTAGTCTATTATTGCATTCCTAGCTAGTTTTCCCAGTACTTTTCCCTGCCCTGATATGCAGAAAAACAAAATATATTCCAAACCCCCTCTCCTACCTTGGTTCTTCTTTGAAAAAGGTTGGAAAATAGCTCTTTTAGATACATTTTCACCAGCAAACTCCAGTTCCATCTGAGCGGGGAGCATTTAGAAGGGGCCTGAACTTGGGGGGAGTTGCAGCACCACTTGTGCTCCTAATTGATGCTTTCAGTCAATTATGCTAATTTACTAAATCTATAAATCTGTATTCACAGTGGGGGGGGTGGGCTTTTGTGGATATTTTCTTATCTGCCCCTGGAGGCTTCCAGTAAGGATCAACCTTTGTATTGCCTCCCATACTAATATTATCTCAGAACTGTGTATTGTTTCATTCCTAGGCTCTTTAGGCATCCCTCCCAGGATAAATCTGTGTAGTGCCTGCTGTGTTACTCAGCATGAAAGGTGGGAGGGAGCACGGGGTGTGTGATGCCCACTGAGGCTGCAGCCCTTCCTGCTGGGCCTGGCTGGCCTTTCACAACCAGTCTTGGTCACAGATTTCCTCTGTTTTAGCCAAGGAGAACCTTGTAGACAGAAAAGTGTCAAACCTTTCCAGCCAGAACAGTGTACAACCTGTAGCTGGGAGCTGTCTCCTGGAAGGAAGCAGGCAGAACAATTTATTGTCTCTTGGGCAGAGGAGGGAATCCAGCCTGGTTTCCTTTATTACTGAGGAGAGCTCTAACTATTACCCTGATGTACAGTTGTTTTTGGGGGAAGCTGAGTGCTAAAAGCCTCAACCAATCCTCAGCCTTGCCACTGAGGAAAAATAGTGAGAAGCTGTAGGAATATCTCAGTAGATGCCCACAAAAGCAATTTAGCATTTTTAACAGAAATTGAAATGGAGGGAGCTGGGGTTGTTTAGCCTGGAGAAAAAGGAGGCTCAGGGCTGATCTTATCACTCTCTACAACTCCCTGAAAGGTGGCTGTGGTCAGGTGGGGGTCGGTCTCTTCTCTTTAAGCTGCACCAGGGGAAGTTTAGGTTAGACAACAGAAAAAACTTCACTGAAAGAGTTTGGGCACTGGAATTGTCTGCCCAGGGAGGTGGCAGAGTCACCGTCCCTGGATGTATTTAAAGGAAGACAGGACATGGCACTCAGTGCCAGGGTTTAGCTGATGAGGAGGTTTTGTTCATAGGTTGGGTTTGATGATCTCAGGAGTCTTTTCCAGCCCAGTTCATTCTGTGATTCTGTGAAGTGTATGTATATAATCCATATGCAGAAAGACTGCGCCATTATAAACCCTTGTTCCTAAAAGAGTGTCAAAGGCAAGAGCTGCAGCACCTTTTGTGTTTCTCAGTGTCACTTGCAGGGGTGCAGGGAATTGTGAGAGGCAGTGTGCAAGCACTGAGTGCACTTGCTTTGCTCCCGGGCTGGCAGCAGTGAGTGAAATCCTGAGGAGGAGCACGGGCTGCATTCAGCCCTCAGAAATTACTGTGGTAGAAAAGTTGGAGGGGAGGAGGGGGAGAGACACAGAAAAGCTGTGTGCTCCTTAATAGATTCATCGTTTGCAACATTTCATAATTTTTTTTTGACTCAATCATCTGTAGAAGTTGTATAAATTACTTCTAATGATGCAGTATTGCTGAGGAATTTTGGTTTTACTTTGCAGTGTGTCATTATTAGCTCTTAGAAAAAAAACAAACCTGTATTGTTTGTCTGTATAAAAGACATGTAAGAGAAGGAGAGTGAATTCAAATCAAAAGGGAAAAGGAAATTTAAACCTTTGCCACAGATGTTTTCTTTGGAAAGGAAATTCAAATTGTTGCTTTGCAAAGTGAACTAAATGGAACATCTGTGACTTCTTGTTTGCATTCTTCAAGACTTTAGTCTCTTCTGTTTCTACCAGTCTTAGAGATGCATATTCATCCTGATCCTGTTTCCATTGCCTGTTAACTTCACAGTGCTGGACAAAGCCTTTTCATGAGAAGAAATCTAAAAAAAATGAATTGAGAAAATCATCACTGTGTCAGCCTGCTTGAAAAAGCTGCTGGATGGTCCAGGCTGGGCAGAAGTTTCTGTGGAAACATCACTGCAGTTCAAATGTCACTGAGAGGGTACAATGCACAACTGCCTGTTGTTTTTTTATAAGCAGAAAAAATTAAGGAATTTAAAAGAAAAGCTATTATATTTCAATTTTTTAAAAATTCTTTATTAGCAGTGTAGAATACATGGACTTTGATTAGCTCTGATTACTCAAGTTTATATTAATGATTCCCAGAGCTGCAGCCCAGAGGAAAGAGCTTACAGTGATTTAATCTGGCCTTTAGTTTGATTGTGAAATAATTTGAGCTTTCCAGGATAGCTTGTTTAGCTCTTGAACAATTCCAGCAGCTCTGTCAGGTTTCTCTGATGTGGAGCAGTTCAGAGCTGGGCTGTTCTCTCACTCTCTCTCCCCTGTTTTGTTTCTCCTCTCCACTTTAGTCCTTAATTCTTGTTTTTAAAAGTTTGCTGTTTCTATGTTTTCAGTGCTTATGTCAAGTAAACCAGGTTTTAGATTTGAAGAATCAAGAAGAGCTGGATGGAAAAACTCGGATGCAAATGTCATAGTGGCATGACTGGAGAGTAGAATTGAACTGAAATTGTAGCCAGAATGTTTTACATCCAAAAATGCAAATAAATGGATCTGTAACCCGGCGTACAGGTTGTAAAAATGACTGAGTAATCTGTGAATGCAAACTGTAAAACAAAGGAGAAATAAAATCTGGGAAAACATTCAGATTCTGCAAAGGAAATGTTGGATTGCTTTCTAATGAAGACAGGTGATTTTATTTTCTTCCTTTTTCCCCCACTTTTACCGTTACATTTCAAAAGTGGACATTTATATTTTGAAACTGTCCTGCACAGATATTTTGGTGTTTTGGGCATTTTGATGAGAGGACAGCATTGCCTGTAAAGCCCTGGTGTAAAAAATTGTTTGTGCCAGGGTAAGGGGCTGTGAAAAGCGCCAGGACAGACAGCACAGCTCCAGCTCTTCTCCTCTTGCCTGATGAATTCCCTTTAATTGGGTAAGAAACTGGATCCAGGCAGGTCCAGCTTAGGTCCGTTGCCATTTCTGACTTGATGCTGATGCCAGACCCTGTCAGTGTGAAGAGAAGGAGAAAAGGTGACAGCTGGATGCTGAGAAAATGAAACCTGGAGGCCAGCATGGCAGGACAGCCAGGAGGGAGAGCTTTGCTGCTTTTCTGCCTGTGCTGTGCCTCCACCTGAAGGAGGAAGAGCTCCAGGAGTCCCTAAACTCTCAGTTTAACTGGTGACAAAGTGTGTTTGTCACACTGTTGACCTCAAGCAGATGTTCCCAGCTCCCTTCCCTTGCAGGTGCAGGGAGTGAGGAGCTGCAGGGTTTTGGAAGGCTCTGCCCCTGTGCATCTCCTGCACCAGCAGCAGGGGGGACGTGCTCCTTCAGTGACATGTTTGGCTGTGTGACCTCGAATTTCCAGCCAGGGATCCCATCCAGGGCAGGAATTGGATCTGCTGCTATCTGTGGCTGCTGTCTGGCTCCACCAGCCACTTGCAGGATTTGTTCCCTGCTTCCATCTTGCTGCTTTTCCTCACAATGGATGAGGAATGCTGTCCCTTCCTTGTTTCCTGTCTTTGGGCAGTTCAGGGCTGTGCAGTGACCATAAAGATATAGAATTTAAACCTTGTTAACCACAGTGTTTGTTGTCCATATGGTTCTGTTTTGTACAGTCAGTTTTATTTCACTCCGTGTCAGTTCCCAGATTTTCCTATTAGTTCTAATGTAACATTGCATTTTAGAGCAAACCATGCAAACTCAGTCTGATATTTAGCTTTGGTTATTTAATCTTTTCTCCTTGACTTAGATTTGAATTTTTGTTCATGTTATTTCTGGTACAGAAAAAAGCAGTTCTGACTTTTTACAAAAACTTTCAATATTCATTCAGAGAACATTTTTATTTTAAAGCATTTTACTTATGCTGGACTTTTACTTATATATTTTATTCAAAGCACTTAAAACTATTTTGAACATATAAAGCCTTATCTATCTACAATTAAATCAGCAAAACAATTTTCCTACATCTAAAAGATTGCCTTTATTTTACTTTCTCTGACCTGTGCTGACCAGGTATCCAGTATGTGACAGGGATGGGAAGGGTGGATGTGTATGCCACATACCTATGTTTTTTTTTAATGTAGTTAACTCATTTTTGGCTAAGTTTTTGTGTCCTCTTAGTTTTACTGCAGGTATTAGGGAAGGGGTGGAATTACTGTCTTCTAAAAAAGTAACTACATCAAGTGGCTGCAAAGTGTGACAGAATCTGGACCTGCTTTTTTTCTTTTCCTAATAAAGAGACTAAATTTTTTTTGGTCTTTTTTCATAATATCAGTGTGGAACAGTCAGTCAAAGGACAGACAGGTGCATCCCACGTGTGATGTTTGTTTGGAGGCCATAATATTGTGCAGCTAGGAGTAGAATTAGTTTTTCCTTCTGACACTTGATCTTTTAAAACATTTATCAGGCAGCAGAGAAATCTCAGAGGCTGTTTCTACTTCTTGCTCAGGAACACACTACAGGCTATTTCAGTCCCTTTAGCACTAAATTTGGACATGTAAATTCAGTATTCTCCTGTAATGTATTCCTCATTTGAAGAACACAAGCCCCTGTTTTGGGTTGTGGTAGGGCAATGATGCCTTAGGATTTTAGCTTTTATGTTTTTCATATATTTGTAATCCTGCAGTTTAGTGTATAACTCTAAACTCTAAACTCCATACACAGTGGAGTACTACTACTGCTTTCCCATTTTGCTCAGACACAATTCCCCTCTAGGGCTGGGAATCAAGGACACCTCACTGCCTCAGGCCTCAGAAATGTAAACAAAAGCGAGTTGGGGGGACCAAACTTGGGGTAAATGACTTCATTACCTGAAGCTGTAATTGGAAGATTAACCCCCAATATGCAAATGGACCAAACTTAGAAAAGTGTGAAACCTGTGACCCGTGGTTCATTTTGGGTGTAGCCCTTGGAGGGCTTCATCTGCCCAAAACCAACACCTGAAGCCTTTCAATAAATAGAAAATCTGTCTGTTTTTAGGTAGTCCCACCAAGGCAGCAGCAGGACAGGAGTTTCTGGCAGCTGGGTCAGAATTTTGGGTGTGCTCATGGTGGGAGCTCCTGTGGGGAGTGGATGCTGTTGAACAGCCTCTCTCTAATGCATCTCCCCCTCCAGTTCCAGGACAATGGGCATTGTCAGGGCACAGCAGGGCCCTTTGCATCCCCACAGCAGCACCGTGCCCAGCCTGGCAATAAACTGGCTTCACCTCCTCGTGCTATTGATCCATCAGCTTTCCTGCGAGCGCTAAATTCATCCTTAAAAAATAATTAGCTCCGGTGTCCTGGCAGAATTCCAAGCAGGCAATTACGTTCTGCCTGCTTAAAAATGCCCCCTGTAGTTGCAATTGGCTAAGTTACAGTGACAGATGACTGTGTGTGTTGTGATATGTGTTCAGTGTGGCTTTTTATCAGTGGGAGATCTCCTGTAATGCTGCAAATCCTTGCCCTGCAAGAGCCGAGTGACCAGCACGGCTCATTAGCATGACAAAGGAAAGGAGCCATGGAAAATGTTCTCCCAACGTTTTGAAAGCAGAAGGAAAGATGCGGATGTTGCATTTTTCAGAATTTTGAAGGCATTTCCTATAATGTGCCCTTAGGCCTTTCTGCAGTGATACATGGAATAAAAGCCAACCTGAGCCTTGCTTGTTGTGTAGAACTCGGTGTTAATTATGAACTCAGGACTGACATTTGAAATGACTGAGAAAACAAAGGAAAGGTGCTGATTTTGTTTGTTGACTGTGGGGCTTTGGGATCAGTTTGTTTAATGGAAGAAAAAATAGATCTGAGATAAAATATATATTAGCTTGTGTTTCCCTTTCCAAGGGTAGTAAATAATTGAAAACCTGAGTTTGTTTGTTGATTTTTTTTTTTTGTTCTTTTTTGACAGAGGAAATACAACTCATAGTGTCTAAACAACTTGTTTCTGGTATTAAATGGTTTGAAAAGACCAGGACAAAATGTTGATGTTTTGATATTTGGTGGAGCAATTTATGATTAAAATAATCCTAAAGGAAGGGGAGATGGACCTCCCATCTCCTTCAACAGATGAACACCAAAGCTATATTTTGATAACAAAAAATCATCTGAATGAACAGGTCTGATATGTTTTTCTGATTATTTAAATTTTTTGGTCTTTTTATTGCTGAAAGAGGTGGAAGGGAATTTTTGCATTTCATGGCCTTTTTTTGTTATTGGTATGCTCAAAAGGGCACACATGGTGTAGGCATTGGGTCCTTGCAATTCTGTCAGCGGAGAGTTTCAGGAGGGGAGCCTAGAAATAAAAACTGTTTGCAGCCACTGCAAGATATTTTTTGCCCTTCTGTTTTATCTCCTGGCAAAGGAAAAATAAGCCTGTTTTTAGGAGTTCCCTTTACATCATGAAACTGTGGCATCTCTGCCAGGATATGCAGAGTTAGCAAACCTTGCAAATTGAAATCTGAAGAATTAATTCTGGTCTTTCCAGCTCAGGAGTTTGAGAATCAAAAGTCAGTTCTTTCCTAATCATGAAATTGACTTAATATCTCTTTTTAAGAGGAGTTTATTCTTATTCCTTCTAGATGCAGAGTTTTTGGGAGATGATAGTAGAATTTTTAGGCAGTTTTTGTTTCCTATCTGTGTCCCTGCTGTCTGAAATACAAAGGATCAACATTGCAGTTGTATTACAGGGGCTTGGACAGTTTCACCCATTGTGAAGAGCATGAAATAAATGATCTTATCAGTCTTGCTAATTATGACAGGAGTGTTCTGCTGAACAAGGGACAGAAATTTGCTTTTGAAGAGTTTCATTTAATCTTCTCCTAGCATTCGGAATGTGGTCAAGGTTGTTGGTTGTATAACCTCTTAGTAAAAAAAAAAAAGAGAATGATTTTGGGAATAACACAGTAGCTCAGATGGTTAATGCATGTTTGGGGACTCATTTTATTGCCTTTGCCTTTTCTTTCACAATTCTGTTTTGTTCTGTCTGTAACCAGTCAAAGCTGTCTGGAAATTGTGGAGGCAGCTCTATCACACAGCATCTATTTTTAAATGGACTATTACTTGGGACATGAGCAGAATAGCTGTTCTTCATTTCTGGCGTGGCTCTGCAGTGCAAATTCCCTCGCACTTTGAAGAAGCAAACACTCAGGTGTTTCATCACCCACTGCAGAGTTTCCTCTGCTGCAGATTTGATGGGTGTTAAACCCCCTCAGCTGTGTGTTCTCTCCAGCATCCTGAGTTCCCAGAGCTCCTCTGTGCTGCCCACTTTGACCCAGGGACTGCAGCGTGGTGGACGAGCCCTTAAATTGCCCTCAAGGTGTTTTCCTTCAGTTATTAAGGGGCTTTGTATCCCTTCCTGGCTAAAGGTGTGGTTCCACTTGGGCCACTATTCACACTGGAACTGGGTAGAGTTTGTGTTTCCTCTGGATAAGGACAGCTGCAAACCCACCTGTAGGGATGAAATGTTGATGAAGCCATAACTGGTGCTGCAGTTATCTGTTGAAATCAAACCCTAATACACCCATCAGTCTGTTTCCCAAAGCTGAACTTGTGACTCGAGAAGCCAAAACCCTGCAGAACTCCGAGTATCTTCAAGCATCCCTTGCTTTCTTTCTTGTCTTTATGGCAGTGTTGGGTGCTTTGAGAAATCTGGATCTCTCACTTCACATCATTTCCCACAGGGTTGTGCCTCAGAGCATTTTGCTCAGCTGGCTGTCCCTAGATCAATGATTTCTTCACTGTAAGTTTCAGTTCCAGTTTCCCAAGGCTGAGTTTGTGATCCAGGCTGTGGAAGGCACACAGCCTATGGGATCCATAGCTCTGCCTCTTCAAGTGGTACCTGTTCCTTCGTCAGTTGTGTTCCTGAGAGTTGTCTTGGAGCAGTCTGGAGAGGGGCACCACAAAAAATACAGATGGAAAGAGGTTTTATTCCTCAGTGTCAAAGATCCAGTGCTTTCTGTGTGCTAGGGATAGGTTCATCCCACAGGGAATTTAGAGCCCACAGATGAGTCGCTGTGGCTGTCTCTGCTATTTCACTGCTGCTTCTCCCTTCTGGGGTACCTCAGAAACGCTGCCTTTTGCAGTGATGGATGGCAGTGGGCTGTGGTTATCTTGTCATTAATTCCTCCTCTGTGCACAGCCTTGGAGCAGCTGAGCATTCCAAACACCACTGTTCCATTCTGATATTGCCAGACTCATCACACCTCCTCTGAAATCTTTCTGGGTTGTGTTATTCAGGAGAGCCACAGCTTTTATTGCTTGAGTCCTTGTCAAGACTGAGTTTTGATCAGTGAAATATTGACTGCCCACTGTTATAAAATCTGTGCATTGGAACTCGCTTTTAGAGATGGAAATGACATTTTCAGAGGGGAAATGGCATTCCAGAGCCATGGCCTGTGCAGAAAACATTTGTTTCTGCTGAGCCTTCAGTTAGAAAGTCACTGTAGGTCCTAAAGTAATACATTAATTGCACAAGTCCTGTTGAAAACTTGGAAACCCATTGAGACATGAAAATTGGTGATTGATTTTTAATTGGATGATGACAAAGTAACTAACAGTGAATGCTAACTAAGAATTCAAATCTCTTAAAAGACATTCACGCACAGAGATCACATTCATGCTGGGTTTTGAGACTCAGTTTAAAATACAATGGAAGTCCCCATCAGTCACGAGTTTGGTTTTCTTTTCACTCCTGTAGATCCACAGTAACTGCAGTGAAACAAGCAAAGTTCCCACTGGTGTAGAACTAGAGAGAGTGAGGAACAGCTGGAGCCTGAGACTTTTTAGGTAAATCCTTCTGGAGGAATCGCAGGAGTCACTTGCATAATGGAAACATCCTATAATTTTTCCTGTGCCTTTCTCCCTTGTTGCCACACATTTCTGTTGCCAGGGAAACCGATCATGAATTGTTCATAGTAAGTGACCTTGTCATTGCTTTTATACACGCCGTGAGTTATTGTGCACAGGATATTTATAGATTAATAGAGGTGATTGTGACTGCCTGAAGACAAGCAGGTTTTGTTTCATTTAATGTTTTTTTTCCTCGATGGAATAGGAGGCTAAAAACCCTAAGAGAGGGAATTGCTAAGCATTTGTTTGCAGAATCAATCTTGCTATTATTCAGATGGGGCAAATTGGGCTAATAAGTCAGAAGGCAGCTGGATGAAGAGTGGTCAGCTCAGCCCACTGCAAGCAGTGTTTTCATTTGATGTTCTTCTGAACTGGACTTGGATATATTCACATTTACTTTTGTGTTTGATATTTTTAGAGGTGCTAGAATTTTTTAAGCTCTGTAAAAAGTGTGCTTTGTGCAATTTTTAAATAACAAACCCAACAACAACCAACCAATCAACCAACAACGACAAAAAAACAAAGCCAAAAACCCCACGTCAACTATTCTAAATGGTAAAAGCTGTTGCCTATTCCCCTTGTCCTGACATTCTGTATAGAACTTAATTAAAATAAAGCTCTAAGAACAATTTAAGTATTAATAACGAAGAGATAAATGAATCATGCTAGTTCAAATAGAAAAATAATGCAAAGCTTGTCTGAGATCCACAGAAGGCTTCCTTGTCTTTTTATGCATTCAAGAAGAAAAAAGGATTTTATTACATAATCACCCTTACAATCCTCTTCAAGGCTATGTTTTGTAATTATTATTTTAATCTTGGAAGAGGTGTGGTAAGGTCTTTGGATTTCCCGTTAGAGTTGTGATAAAAAGGCTGAAGTTGATGTGTGCCATGTGATTCTAATGGTGCAGCTGGGCATTAGAGCTGGCCTGTGTGCACACACCAAACCATCCCTTCCCTCCGTGGTCCAGGGTTCCCCAGGTGGGGCACTCAGAGGGGACAGGGCTGGGACAGGGTGATGGAGCCCACCCAGCCACCTTCACAGTGAGGCTTTGCTCCTGGCATAGAGCTGCTCAGGTGAGGAATTTGGGCAGTCCTAAGCAGTTCCCACTGTGTCTGCAGCCCAAATGAGTGGCAGCCCCTGGAAGCTGGAGGTGTTAGGGTTCATTCCTCAAGCAGAGCAGGTGACAGTCTCAGAAGGCCCCATATGTGGTGCTTGCTGTAGGATTTACCCCACAGGACACAGAGGCTTTCTAACAGCTGGTAGAAACTGTTCTGGCAGATGCAGGGATGGACATGAAGGGGATTCATGGTGCTGGGAGATGTTTTATGCACAGTTTAACATGAACTGATAGCAGTGGGTCGTGCAAATACTGGAATGCTCCTGCTGGACCACGGGCCAGCTGGATGGCTGAGAGCTCAGCAGAACAAGAGCTCAGGTGATCTCACCTGATCCAGCTGCAGGTGCCCCTGGACAGGCCCTTGTGCTGGACACAGATTCCCAGCTGAGCACCAGATGGCCATCCTGCTGCAGAGTCAGTTCATACCCTGCAGAAATTGCCAATAGCTCAGCAATTATGGGGCTTTTGTTTTATGTGAACAGTATGACTGGGGGTGCTTTACAGCCAAAGAAACAGGCTTTCCATTTAGCAGCCAGCTGGAATTTCATGATCAGCTGATGTCTTTGAAACATCTGCCATGCCTCTGGAATTACCTGTTGTTAAAAAGTGGGTACATTTTATAAAAAACACCCAGAGTTAACTTGAGATGAGAGATGATGCAGTGCTGAGTCCATCAGAAGGGCTCTCAGTGTTTTACATAAAATGCAAGGAAGCAATGAGCAAAAATAGAGAGGAGGTTGCTCTGTGAACGCTGTGTGCTAAACATAAGTGCTCAGTTGGGCTGAATGGCAGAGCAGGACAACACTGAGCCATGGAAAGTGTCCCTTGGAGAGGGCTGGGAATGGCAGTCTCTGGGAGGCAGAAGCAGTCTCATGTGCTTCCCAGTCATTCCCCACTCACAGGAGTGTTACAGTGAGACTGAGCCTGGCACTGAGTCAGGGGAGACAAGGAACATTTTGTGTATAATTCCACTTGCCATGCAGCATCTAACTTAATTGTTATTCTTTTATTTATTGTATTAAACCACTCTTGTTTGGGGCTTCCCCAATTCACTGCTGCCCTTCGATCAGGCCCATGATGCAGCTGTTTCTCAGCTGCCATAAACTAAATAAGCGTTGGGTTTTTGGGGAGGATTATCTGAAATCAGGTGCTTTAGAGAAACTTAAAGGCCTTTAGATTCCTTGCTTTACAAGGGTTAAGTAGTATCAGATTAGCAGGCTTTCTTTTCATCTATTTGAGCACCATCTTATCTTTAATTTGTCCTTATACTAGGAAACACCACTTACTTGCACCACATTTTTGCTTGTCTGAGGAATAAAAGAAATTCTCCAGATCTTTCCATTTCCTTTTTGCTATCCACAGAGTTGCAGCTAGCTCTACCCCACAATTTTCCTTGTCTTGAATGCTTGCATGTCTTAGATGAACTTTGAGAAAGAAGGAAGTTAACATTCTTTTGCCATCCAGTGGAGAAAGTCATCTTGTTGATGTTTGAGTGTTTTAAATGAGGTTTAAGTATATAGTATTGACACTCTTCTGTAAATGGTTTGGAGTAAAAACATTCATTATCCATTTGCTTGAGAGATTTGCTTGAACTCCTGTGCTTGGGAGCAGTGTGTGGAATGAGGTAGTGTGCAGAATAGATGTGCATTTCTGGGTAGTGCTCCTAAGGCAATGCAAACACCCACAGGGCAGCAGTTGTGGGGAAAACATCTCTTTTTCCCCATTAACATGATTTTCTGGCTCCATGGGATGTTTTTGCAGTCACAGAACAGGCCTAGAGCCCAGTGGGGAGGGAACAATGAGCAGCCTGCACACTGGAGGGAGTCTCTCATGCATTTCTCAGTGCTTATTCCAGAACTGAAATATCCTTACTACAGGGAGTATGTACTCACACACTCACCTTTTGATTCACCTGGAGATGGCTGCAGGAAAGGTCCTTTCCAGGGAATCAAGCATCTCAGCATCCAGCTCAGCAGTGGGTGCCTCAGGGAGGGGACTGAAGCTAAAGAGCAGCTGCAGCTTATTGTGGGACCCAGGCAGTGACACCAGCGTGTCACTCGTCACTGCGTGTGTGACTGGGCAGCCCAGGACTGGGAATACATTGAATTTCCTTAGTCACTGCAGGGAGTCAGCAGGGCTGCAGCTCAGGGAGGTGGGTCAGCTCTGCACATTGCTCTTGTTTATTGATGGGCTTGGGTCAGGGCCTTTTCTTTCCCACTTTTCTCACTCTTATTTGCTATTCATCAGCATTCCCTGGATTGCCTGCTCAGGTAAGGGGCTCCAGAGAAGGGCTGTGTTCTGTAACTGCCATCTGTAGCTGTGACTGGGATGCTGATGGTACTTGTTTTGCAAATCCATATTTTCCTTTCAGGAAAATTAATGCTTTCAAACATATTTGTGGAAAAGGGAGCAACAGGAAATGAGAGGGGAAAAAAAATCTCAGAAGGAATATTTGAAAATGCTTTCTGTATTCTTTTAGGTTGGGTAGGATTGGTCAGATTACTCAGAGGGGTTGACAAATGTTAAACTGTGTGTAGCACACGGCTCCATTTCAGGGATGGTCTGTGCAGTTCCAGGCTGCGAGTTGCTGCCCACAGAAATGTGGAAGTTTGTTCCTGTGCACACCTGCAGATCCAGGGCTGGGATCTGAGATCCCAGTGCTGCTTCCTCACGTTGTGCTTGGGAGTGACTGATGCTATTTAGAGAACCCAAACTCACAGGCATCTTTCCTGCTGGATGCAGAGCTGAGGGGGGATCCAGAAGCAGAAAGTCCAAAGGGGTTTGAAGATTTTCTCTTGGAGCTGGGCTTTGAGGACAGCATGCAACAACTTCTTAAAGACACTTCAAAAATATTTTCTAGTAAAGCCTCAAGAGCTGAGTTATTAACCCCACAGGATTTTAGAAATCATAAAAGGGCTATTCAGCTGAAAATTACATCCAGCTCTTTTAAAATACATAATGGGGGTTTGGAAGTGCTCAGTACACATCAAATTCATGCAGAACCTTGAGCCACTTTCCTCACAGGCCAGACTGCTTCATCCAGTGCATTTATTTTTGACAGGTTTATTTGTTTGAAAGTGAACAGCAGTTAGAGAAATTAGATCAATAAAAATAAATGCCTTTATGGGAAATACCTATTTGGTATTTGGGAAGAAATAAAGGACTCCTTCTGTTCTACATCAAGTTTGGACAAACGTCTGCATACTATGGAAAATGAGCCCTTTTTATGTGAAAAGGAGATTTGTTAATTGATTAAAGGTCTTTTAAATAAGCTATGGGAATGTAAAATTGATGAGTGAACTCCTACATTTGTGTTCCACACACAATACTTCACTGTGCTGTCTTATAGTGGTTAGAGGAGTGCAGATTCTGTATAGAGTACACATTTACAAATGTAGCATATTAAAATGGAGGTCTCATCTGTAATGTTGTTAAAATTGCTGGTAGTCAAGCTATAATATGCGATGGTTTCTCCACAACATAAAACTATATGGAATTTTCTCTACTGACAAATTATTCCACATGCTCTGTCTCAATATATTTGATGAATAAGTAATACTTGTAAGAAAAACATTGAGGTGGCCTTCAATAGTAGGTCGCAGTTGGGAATTTTATTCTCTGAGATACTCTGGGAAACATTTTGGAATATATGTTAATGTTGTTTTAGGAGATATTGCTGTGCTTTAATTCTTAGACTTTTTATTCCATTTCAGTCTCAGTTTGTCATTTTTATACACTTGTCTTCAGGTCACGAATTGTTTGCAACTCTTTACATCTTGTTTTATTCAGCAATTCCCAATCTTTTCTGTTCAGACTGTTAGGGCTGTGTCTGAAGTTCAAAATCTCAAAATGCAATTTGATTTTCTTATACCTCACCTTTAACCCTTGTACTTTGAAAGATGTTGTGGTTTTTATTTAGGATGTGAAGATTACAGTAGCCCTCTGGATTCCCTGTTTAACTATCTCTTCTTTAACACTGGAGTTTTTTTAAGCATATTCTAATTTCCATAAGTCTCCAGCATAACACAGTGAGCCTGGTCTTCAAGATGGTCTGTGTACAAAATGTGTATTTTTATCTGTGTTTGCTGAAGACAATCTGGGCTTTTTGAACAATGAGATAAATGGTCATTTTTCAGGGAAATATGTGAAAATAGCGAACACTGTGCATATACACTGTATCTTATGGATGAGTTGGGTAGAAAATACATCACTGCTTTCCTGCATATAGGGTCTCAGGTATTCTGCCTAGAAGGTTTTCAATACAGAGGTGTAGCACAGAGGGAGTGCTGAATGGAAAGCAGAAACTGAGACTGAGGATGGTGCTGGCTCCACTTTTCCATTAGAGTGAGAGTTTGTGTGGCTCAGTGAGACAGAGAGATCCTCAGCACCCAGCTGGAGCCAGGCCATGCCTTGTGCTCCTGTTCAGGAGGTGGAACCTTTGGTAAGGATGGAAGAGCCTAAGGCAGTTCTGAGACACTGAGGTACCTTGTTACTTACAGCTCTGTGTGTGTGTGAAAGCAGTGCATTAATGTTTTAATGCCACACTGATCCCCTGAGGACTCTGTACTGCCAATTGCTCCGGGTGTATGCCAGGGGATCTCCCACTGATACCTGGGCTTGTGCCCCTCTGCACTGCTCTGCTGCCGTGTGGGGTGTGCAGGAGCTGTAGGAGCAGCACCTCTGCAGAGTGTGACCCGTCTGGGCAGAGCATGGGCCGGTCACCGTGTGTCGGGTTCTCTGCTGTTTTGCAGAAATTCCCCGAGCTAGAAAAGTCCTTTTCCATGCCTGAGATGGAAGAAAAGAGCAGAAACTCTTCAGGTCTCGTTCTCAAGGTTGTTTATTGGTTCTTAACTAAAACATTTTCATTCTGACCTGCCAAGCTCTTTCTACCAGGACAGTCGAAGGCCCTCTCCCCCCTCAGAGGTGGCGTTTATCTTTTATACTAAAAGTTNAAACTCATTACTACTCTATTTAAAGTCCTGTTACCTGTAATTCTTCCTCTAAGGTTGGCAATCGTTCCCATGAGCTAAAATCCAAACCTCAGGTGTTCTGGGCTGTGTGCCAGGGTCTCTGAGACCCCTGCTCAGGTCCCTGAGCCTCCAGTACAGTTGGAGGCGAGTCTTGTGTTCCCACAACCGTGGAGCCTTTCAGCTGCCCTGCTGGCCTGCCCTGTGCTTCATTTGGAAACAGAAAGCACTGCTGTATCTGCAGCTCTTTCTGAAATAGAAGTTTATTGTCTGACAAGCTGCCTGGGTTGCTGCTCTAACTCAGCCACACGTGCCTTTCCTTTGGCCATTGCTGCATGGTTGCCTGTTTGCTGTGTGGCATTTTCTGGGTATTGATACATTCCAACATCCTAAATATTTGTAGCTAATCAGGGCATTGCTAACTGCAATCAAACTCTATTTTCTAAACTCGCTAAATTATTTTCTGACCCTGAATTTATCGTAGCTATTAAGAGAGTTATGACCTTTCTCACTTCAGCACTAGAGTATCTCAATTCTCTTCCAGTCATTTGTTGCTATGATAAACTGTGAATTGAGTATTGGGAATCTTCTGTACAGGCAGACGCTCTGGCTCATGTTCATTTAAATTCCAACTCCAGACTTATAAATAAGAAATGAGGCTCAGGAGTCTCTCTGGAATATACAATATGTTTTAACCTGTCAGGCCGTTGGCTGACACTGCTGTTCCCCACTGATAAAGGCGTATGAGTGGTGTGTACGAATGGAATTTCACTCTCAGAAACAATCATTTAACTGTAAGACCTTCAGCTAGTTAAACTGTTGTTGGTGCATGAGTAGCTGGCAGTGTGGAGGCTGGCACAGCCCTGTATGCAGCCCCTGTTGTGCCACGATAGCAACACTTCCCTCCTAGCCGTGCTGAGAGCGGAGCGGAGCAAAACACACACTCCTCTCCTTGGCTTGGCTCTGCTGCATGGTACATTACATCCTACTTTATTTAGAATTAAATGACTCATGCCAGAGTTGAAAGGAGTGAAATTGCTGATTTCTATGCGCTGGATGACAAATGGATGCAGATGAGGGAGGTGCAGCTCGCGCTCCCAGGTACCAGCACTGCTTTTCCAGGGGTTGGTGCTGGGTATCCCCATGGATGCTGAGCATTGCTGCTGAACTCCTGGTTAGCTCTGTGTCCTGGTTTAGGCAAATTTGAGAAAAAACTTCCGGATGGAGTCCCTCTAGAAAATGAATCTGAACCTCCCCACCCCCCAGCTGGTTTGGGACAGAAAAAAATTTCCTTGGAGGAAAGTTGAAAAAAGTTGTTTATTT
>VZTB01012915.1:310806-346690 GCA_013397245.1 Thryothorus ludovicianus | reverse complement strand
ATAATTATTGTATTAATTTAGTAATAAATATTACTAAACTCTCCCATGGCAGCCATTTTGCATTGCCCTGTCCTACCCAGTGGTCCAGTGCAAACAGGAGGACACCACTTGCAAATCCACCCCCTTCAACAAGTTCTTCCCATCAGCTCCTTGCCTTCATGTTTGAGCAGAGGCTTAACAGTTCCAGCTCTCTCTTCTCACCACTCCCGGAGGTGACTGCTGAGCCATTTGCAAGGGGTTAATGTAATTGAATATTCAGATGTGGGGAGAGCGGTGTTTTGGCTAAAGACAGCAGTGAAAGGTTCTGGGGAACCCTCAAAGTCTTGCTCTGGGGACTCAGCAGAGTTACACATGCAACACGGGCTGCAGACTAAGCCTGGCTTGGCACAGACTGCACAAATAAATCCTCAGCCATTAATTGTTTTTCGGGATGCACTGGGCTATGTCCCTCTGGGAAATTAAGTGCTTAAGTTAGAAACTGGTGCCGTGAAGCTGTCAGCAGCCCACACACACTGCAGGGCTCACACACCCAGAGCAGCAGCCTCCACCCTGACCCAGAACACAGCCAGAAGCAGAGGTGAGGCTGGCAGTGGCAGGAAGACCAACCCTTCCTCTAAAGAGGGGATTCCAAGAAGAAGCTCTGTCCGTGTGGGTTAGAAATGAAGCTCAAGTTGGCAAAGCCGACAAGCGCTCTCAGCAGCTGGTACCCAACATCAGCAACACTCTACCATGACTTGATTCCACTATGGCAGCTTTATCAGGCTGCCCTTTGATGACCTGACAGCAGCAAACTGGCCGTGTTGAACTTGTGACCACGGGGAAGCACACACCCCAAAACCACACCACATGAGGCATTTTGTTAAATGAGGAGGAGATTACACAGCTGACACCTCAGCATGGAGAGATGCCTACTGGCACTGTCCATCTCACAGGGAGCTCCAAAAAGCTCCTTTAGACCTGACAATGGCTTATCCCACAGGTATTGCCACCCCTGGAAGACATCATCCTGTGGTAGGTGGCTGCCAGTGAAAGAGCACATCAGTTGTCATAAGCCATTTTACAAGAACACCTATAAAACTGCACACACTTGTACGAAGCAGAGCATTTCCAGTACAACCGAATCCCCAAACAGAGAAATGTGTTTCTCTTCAGGAGACTAAGCAAAAATCAGGAAGGCTTTCCTCTGCAAAGTTTGAGAATATAATCAGGGTAGAAAAGAGGATGGCGGTTTCTCGAGCATTTATTACTCTACTCAGGAAGGCATCATGCTCCTTGCTGGTGCAGGCAAAAGGCTGGAAAAGGACCTGGCTCAGTCCTGGAAAAAGCAAGGGAGGGATTACAAAACCATGCTTGTACTCTCAGCTTAACCCACGAACCTGCACAGCATTCAGTGAAAAAGACTGTAAATCAGCAACACGACCAAGCTACGTTGGAAAGAAAAAGAAAGGGAGGGCAGATCCAGAGTGATAAAAAATTTACTCCAGCATTACCTTTCCATATAGCTTGCTATTTATTGAAGAAGCAACAAAAGCTTCAGTGCGCTTCAGGATACAAACGCTGACGCAGAAATTCAGAGCCCTGAACCACTTCCAACAGGGAAAATATACTGACCACAGTCTCTATGGAGGTCAAACAAAATCAATAGCCTTTCTCTCTAGTCTGTCTCTAAACTAAGCTTCTTTCAAAGACATCCAGAGAAAATGGATCATCTTTTGTTGTTGTGTGTGGTTTTGGGTTGGGCTTTTTTTTTTTTTTAAGTGGTCAAACATTCATAGAAGCATAAGAGCTCATTCCTCCCTAAGCATCCTGAAAGGATTGTATAGAAGTCAACACTGCCCATCAGTTTTACTACACAATAGGTGTGTTATCCACTTCTTGGGGAGGAAATCAAGCTGGAAGCTGCTTAGTGCTCGGCAAGAGAGGAAAAAATAAATCAATGCATTTGCTTGATTGGGGGGATATTTAAAGCTGGTTGTCAATTAGTTCAACACAGTTTGCTGTTAGAGAGCACAACAATTTAGCCCCAGGAGCTGAAGTTTGCTGCATTTCCTCAGATTCCTCCTGCTGAGAGACAGATATTAGCTGCAGCCAGGTCAGGCAGGAGGAGGAGAAGGGGTGAGGCTGAAGTCACGGCCACAGAGTGAGAGCCTGACATCGGATACAGACAGTGGTGATGGCTTCCTTCTGTTCCTCTGTTCCAAGAACACAGCACACTAGACTTGTGTCCAGAGAGGAACGGAGATGACAGCTCGTTCTCACCCTGGTAACACAGCGAGCCTCTCCAGCACACGGCTTCTGAGATAAACTACAGCTTACACACCCTTGTACAGGTGGTGTCATCCCTTCCACACGAGTGGGTCACCCCAACCTGAGCAAAAGGGCAGAAGAACCAAAGGGGAAGAATGAAAAACTTTGCCTATCTCCAGTTTTTTTAAGTAATACAAATTCTTAAAAGTCTTAATACAAAAATCACAAATGGGGACAAGCCACAAAAGACACTTCCCAAGGGTCCCACTGAAGGCATCCAAAAGAAAATCACTGCCTTAAGAGCAAGGGATCATCAGTGGCATTACCCACCAGTTCTGTTCTGACAACCAGTGTTGAAAGACACTCTTCAAAGCAATAATTCAGGCTGAGGAGGCTCTCGAGAGGTGACCCAGCTCAACCCTCTACTTCAAGCGGGACCACCAGGGCTAGGGACCATCACTTCTCAGCTGTCCTGCAACACTCTCTGAGCCAGTGACATCCTAAGCACACCTAAGGGTGGCATTACTGTGTCACAGACATGGCTGGAGACACATCTGCAGCTGCCTGGGACCCCAGCACCAGCAGGACTGAGCACTGACCCCAGCACCAGCAGGACTGAGCACTGACCCCAGCAGAGTGAGCTGCCCCCAGCCATGACCGGGAGCCTCAGGTGCCCTTGCAGGCACAGGGAGTCACGTTTGCCAGCAGGCACCATCCCACACCGCTGGACTGCTGCTGGCAGAACCTCCACGGCTGTGTTCAAGCCACGCTGTCTCCAACTGCCCTTCCAAGCACAGCACACCCTGACTCACAGCTGCCCTGCACTCACATCACAGGGCACCTCATTTCTAAATGAACACATTTAGCATCCTATCATTAGGACCTTAGTTCTGTGCCTACACAGGTCTTCCAATGCTGCTGGAAAATCCCAGGAAAGCTCAGAACACGCTCCAGCAATGGTGACCATCAAACATCCACCCCAGCTCCAGTAGCAGCAGGAACAGCCAAGGCTAGGAGCTAGAAACAAAAGTGCTGTTTCTTTGTAATGCTTTTTATCTCCCCTCCTCCAGCCCCCCCAGGGACAATTTACCCGGTGACTATAAAGCTCTTACATGTGCTTGTTAGCACCCCCAAATTAGTAGGTGTAAAGTCAATATCCTTTTGCCTATTTACTCCTAATGAGTCACCAGTCAGAAACTTCACTTGAAAAAAACGGTTACAAATGCAGATGCCGAGGCAAATTAAATAAAGGCAAGAATCACAAACGTTGCACAAAGGCAAGGGGCTGGGCACACCACACAGCACCAGGCCATTGTCACCGGCTCAAACCTAACAGCTTTGATTTGCCTCCCACCGGCTAAAATGGTTTGAAATGCAAGGTCTGAACAAAGGTGCAAGACACAGGAGGAATGGGAGGCACTGCTGGGCACTTAATCTCCTTTCAGTCTCACACAGAAGCTCCAGGAATGGCTCTGTAGAAGTCGGTGGAGTTTCAGGAGTGTAGGAAAAAGAATAATCAAGCCTTGGCTGTAACAGAGATCCGGGCCTGTGATTCCTCCATGCAAGCAGCAGAAACCGTATTGGGGATTTATGCTGAAGTTACCTTTAGGCAAGTTCCTTTGGCACTGAAACCTGGGCCTACATCACTGATCCCAACAGGACAAGACCAGGTTTTGGGAGCTGTGGTGTTCGTCCTCTACCTCAACCTAATATGTGATTTGAAACCAGGAGCCCAAAGCATCCCTCAGTCTGCTTCAGCACTCACCCTCGCAAACTGTGAGCCTTACAGCTGTCTCTGGCCAAGCACTGGGGACACCTGGACAGTATTTTTTAGATTGATATGGTGCTTACATGCCATCCTATTCCTAGCTCTTCCCTGCTGCTCCTCTACTCTAAGGTTCTTACAGCCTCCAGAGGCTGTGGACGACATCCCCTGATGCTACAGCTCCCCTCTCACATTCCAGCTTCCCTCTTACATTTCCTCTCCTGCTTGTCCTTACAAATGCACCTGAGAACATCAGGTGTAAACCAAAGCACACCAGCTTGAAGCCAGGATCCCAAGCATGACACTCACCATGTGGTCAAATACCAAAGGCTCACATCACCATCAAGCTGCTCAGGAGGCGCAAGGTCCGCTCCTTCTCTGCCCCACCAGCTCAGCTTTGGGATGAGGCCAGAGCAGCTGAGCAACAGAGGACAACTAGGACTCCTCTCCACAGTGCTACCTGGGGCCAGACCCTTGCAGCCAGCCCAGCTTGGGAGAACCAGCTGCTGGAGAACATCCAAAACTCGTCACAGCTGAAAGAGGCAGGGTCAGAGCAGATGGCAGGATTTTGTTCCTATTGCTTTGGGAAGAAATGCACCTCTTCTGGAAGCTATGAATGCAGAAGAGGAGAACCCCTCTGGGGACATGTTTCAGCTCACAGAAAAAAGGGCAAAAAAAATCTGAGCACTACCCAGTCATGCTCCAAGATCCACCACTCCAATAGCATCAGCAAAGGACAGACACATCCCCAGTGCAGCTACAGCACAACTCAGGGACATAAAGCTCAGGATATATTGAGAAGGTCTCAGCTCCTACATCACCATAAAAGCATGAACTGTCTATTATGGGCATTCAGAAAATACTGAAAGTTCTTCAGGGATCAAAGTGGACACTATTGCTGGCATAGCTTGTTAAAAGGGATGCTCACAGAGTGCAGCCACATGCCCATCTCCCTTAAACTCCAATACTCCCACTCTTCTTCAGTGGAAGAAAAAATAGGTGATTTTTTCTTTTTTACTGGGACTTCTCAGTGCTTTTACATCCAGCTCACCTTCCACTTCTTCCAAGCACTGTGACCGCAGACGCTCCACACGTGTTCTCCTCTGCATCTGACTGGCAAGCAGTCTGGAAAATGCCAGTATTGGAACAGCCTGGATTCAGGAGTCTGAATGCTGATCGGACGTTATTTCGTTCAAGCCACAGATAGTCATTTTTGGGGAATATTTTCAGCTCCCTTTTTGGACTCTTCCAGCCTTCCAAGTGTCACAAATCTGCAATTTCTCCTTTTCATATCTTCGTTATTTTTCACCTTTCTGCTGAGCCTGGGGCTTGGTGCAGTTCTGGAGACCCTGGGCCCTGTTCTTGCAGATGGCCATGCAGCACTACTGGTGTTAGTTTGCTGTGCTCCACCTTGCAGCTGTGGAAATTCCTGACTATCTGGTTTTTCAAAGAGCTGAGGTAAAATCCAAGTGACCGAAGTGCCTTATTTTTTTATAAATTTTAACACCTTTCTTGAGGAAACCCCAACGTGAAAACAGGAACGGTCTCATAGCATCTCAAAGCACCAAATAATTATTTCTAACCAGGCTACCAGTGTGGTCTCCATTAGCACTGTCTCCTTAGCATCTCTCCATCTGCAAAGCTTTCATCCTGCTGGCACACGATGAGGTGAGGGGGTTCTGAGCTGAGGGAGGCACACGTAAGGACACTGAGATTATGAAATTCATGCCACTTCATTGTTCGTGAGGAACAAAGTTCCTTCGGTGTGCAGTGTCTGGAGGGTCCAGCCCCAGTGTCTCACCACCTCAACTCAGCCAAGCGGGGCAGGAGATGCTCCAGGTGAGTGGTGTGGCCAATGCCACCACCACCATGAGTCTCCAGGAATCTGACTTTAGGAATCTCAAATAACAGACAAGTGAGGTTCCATGGTACCTTCATGGAGAAGTGTAATCTTTATATCAAGTTTTGTATTTTCCATCCTGTCTTAAGTTAGGCAGTTTTTAACAGGATTATTGATATTTCTCATTTCTTCCAAATGTTTCTTGTGAAGGAGAAAAATCTCTTTGGACACTTGACATCATGTATGGGAATTTTCACCCAAAAGCAAAATGTACAAGAGCATTTGTTGACAATGTTCTCCTTCCTTCCTCTCCAAATTAAAAGCAATTAAAAACCCTTTTGGAAATTCAGACTTGCCTATTTGTAAGGTACTTTTAATTGCACCCGAAGAACTGACTTCAATTAATCAATGACTAACCAAATGCTTAGAGATGAGAAAACCTCAGAGAGCACAAAATAAGGTTTGGTAACAGACACCAACACAGAACAACTGCAATAAACCCAGAGGAGCTCTCAGCATTACTCAGAATTACTCCTGGCCTAGAAGTACTTTTTAAAATTATGCAAACTTCTTCCAGAACTTCATCACAGAATAGTTTGGATTGGAAGAGACCCTAAAGATCACATCCCAGTGTCCCCCAAGCAGTCCCCAGTACAGACTTCAGACAGAAGTAATCACTATACTGACAAGCACAGCACGTTTCCAGAGCCAAGGAGGAGAAAGGAAAGCCCTAAGTTTGTTTCTGTGTTATTTCATCAGAGCCAGGGAAGAACATTTACCAAAGCAGCTGCTTGACCTTCACGCAAAAGCACCGTAAACACAGCAAGGCAGGAACAGATAACATCATATTGACCTATCTTCAGGGGCTGGCATCCACATTTTCATAAAGTGTCCAAGAAGATAAATCACTATACTAATAATATTTGTATTGATTATCTAAACTGAAACAGCAATCGAATCCATTGTCTCACTTCCTCTTAAATTGCTCACAGATGGGATCCTATTTCCTATTCTGCATTTCTAATGGGAACACTTAAATCACAGTGCAGAATTATATACACACACAAAAACCGTTAACAAAAACTCTTTTATGACTCACATGAAAATAAAGATTTTTCACTTTGTACTCCATACAGAAATTAAAAATGACAAATTGTCAGCAGATCTCTAAATTACCTCTCCTTGTTATTTCTGAGTCCCTAATATTTGCTGACAGACAGGCCTGTGCTGTCCAAACCCTGACCAGTGCTTGTGGAGACTTGAAGTTTGGACACAGAGTTAAAAGAAGATTCTTTTTTTTTCCCATGAAAGTCAAGGTTCTTTACGCTATCTCAAGATCCAGGAGTAGGGAAACCCAAAATCAGTGCGGTGTCAGACAGAAAATAAACAAAAGGTTTTTGCTCTTAGTGCAGGTACAAAACAAGAACTGCTGCAGAGACTGGGCTCCAGGTGTGATGCTGACTGCAGCAGGAGCTCAGGAGAGCAGCTATCAAAATCAAAAGTAAAGGAAATTTGCAACTAATTCAAAATAGGTTTGTCATTAATCAAAAGGCTTGGATTTTTCTTAAACTTCTCATCCTGCCTAGGCAAGGTTTTTCCCCACCCTGGTATGGGCACAGAATATGGCAGAATAAAAACTGAAAATGTTTTCAATGTACAGAGAGTTTATATAAGATGCTTACAGTGTGTTTCAAATGGAACCTTTCAGAGCCACCACGAATGTGCAGGCAGCCAAGAGCCCTTGCTGCCCAGAGCAAGCTGGGTGCCCCAGCCTCAGCTCCAGTCCCAGCTCCATCCTCAGCCTCAGCTCCATCCCCAGCCCCAGCTCCATCCTCAGCTCCATCCCCAGCCCCAGCTCCAGTCCCAGCTCCATCCCCAGTCCCAGCCTCACGCATGGCTCAGCAAAGCCCTGAGCTGCCTGAAGCTTCAGCACTTCCCCTCATCTGCTTTCAAGGAACAGCTTCACCACTGCCCCACTGCAGATGAAAACGGGAGACATTTTAAGGAACAAAAACTAATATAGCTCTCAGGGATTGCTAGGCAAGCAGGGAAAAGCCCAGAGCCACAGCACAACAGCTGGAGGGCAAAGGCTGCTTGGCTCAGGCCAGTCCCCAGGACCCATATGACTGTACAGCTGCCATAGTGAATGATCATCCTCTATGCTGAGGTCAGCTCTGCCCCCGGGCTAAGTAAGTGAAAATAAATGGTTTAGAAGATAAAAGGTCTTTTAAAAATTTATTTGTCTTGTTGTGATGTCAAAACTGTAATGGGAAGAGACTGGAGGCGGCAATACGTCGGTTAAATGGGAAACAGCCATCCTGATGGGTCAGCGCTATAAATTACAAAGCAGATCCCAGCTCATGCGGGATTTGGAGCTGAGCTGCACCGACAGACAAACCCTCGCACGCACCTGTTCCTGGCAATACAAGCAGCTTGGAAATACAAGTGGAAAAATTGTGGAAATACAGCGATATTTCACAAATCCAAATTGCTGTTTGGACTGCATCTCTTATCCTTCTTGCAGATAAATTCTGAGCCTTCCAGCCACAAGGAGCTGTTTTTTACTCCTGTTCTTCCCAGGAGAGCGATCAAAATAGATTTAAACTATTCCAGGAAGAGAAAGGGTTAATCAGATTTCCCAAGGCAGCTTGCTGTTAAGATGCCAGAAAATACTGAGGGGAAAGAATGACTTGCTAAAGATGGGACAATGGCACTGGTATTTTGCATTTGTTTCCAGGCTTTCAGATAGAACAAATGGGAGTCATTAGTGAAATGAGTTTAAGGAGTTCTAAATTAGCTGTCAGGCTGCCAAGCCTGAAGAAGTGCTATGTCAGCTATTAATACTGGAGAGCACTGGATTGCCCAAACCTAGAAAGGAATCCTGCAAAATTTAGAGTCAATTAAAGGAGACTATTTTGCTATAATAATATTTTCCACACATATTACACCTCCTCATGGAACAGAGCCCACTTCTACCACAAACGAAATCTCTGGCAGGATAGAGTGTGGCTGATGTCTAGACAGCCGTAATGTGCTCTCCGTGGGCAGGTCCGCTGGCATCCCAGCTTGGGCAGGAGGTGGGGGCTGCAGGGCTCACCACCCCGGCTGGAGTGGCCCCAGGAAGTGACTCTTGTTTGCCTCAGCTCCTTGCTGTCTCTGTACCACCCAAAGAAGCACATCTGGATGGGGTGAGATGTCTGTACCCAGAACGGCCGTGGCACGTGGAGGTTACACCCAGCATCTTGTGCACATCTTCCCTTCCCTTCCCTTCCCTTCCCTTCCCTTCCCTTCCNTTCCCTGCCCTTCCCTTCCCTTCCCGCTGATAAACCCAAGCTCCGCTAAGCCCCCAAATCACCACGGGAGTTCTGAACCTGCGGGAGCCTCAAGGGGCTGGCACTGCCTCAGTGCCCAGTGCTGGGATGCTGATGTCCCATCTGTGCTCTGCCCCTTGCACAGGGTGTCCCCAAATAAAGCCTCCACGCTGTAGACTAGAGAGCTTATCAGTGGGAGGGTTCATAAAATACAGGGTTTATAACCTCCTGAGGGACCCGAGAGTGTTTTTGAAAGTGTGATGGATAAATCCATGGACAAAACACCACCTGGAACGTGCCGATAGCGATGTACCTCCACACCACAGCTCAGCCTTCAGGAAACCCAAGCACTCCGTAAATTAAAGTTCCCTCCACTGAGAGGAGCAAAGGGCTCTCACATCTTTGCACTGATGGCTATCACTGCTCAGTGCCCCGCAGGACAGCAGCACAAATTAAACCAAAAACCCCATGGCTGTGAAATACAAATGAGGCAAAAAACGCCTTCACTCAACCAAGAGAGCTCTGTCTGCCCAACTGCACCGGATACACAGATCGTGAACAAACAGGATAGAATGTCTTCTGCCTTTTGTGAAATGAAAATAAATTAGAGGATCTAAGGTTTCAGGTCATTGATCCCTCTCTTCCCTATCTGTACCATTTATCAGAGGTAGAATATAAAGGTTCCAGGTCTTTTTCCTTTTTTTTTTTTTTGTCAGTACTTTATGGTTGTTTTTTTCTTCTTCACCCTTTCATTTTCTGAATGAAAGGACCACTTAGGAACCTGTAAAGTAATTAATAAGCTTATAATAGGGATATTGTTTTTCTGGGATAGTGCAAATACTTTCTGAATAGGTTGAAGAGATTAAAGTAAAAATGCAATTTGTAAATAGATCAGTCCTTTAATTAGTTTATAGTCTGTTAAGAGATAATATTTTGCTCACATAGATCATCTGTTATCTAAAGATCTCAGAGCACTTTAGGAACATCAATTAAGCCTTTTAAAAAAAACAACCTTGGGAGATAGGTAAGTGTATTTAGATTAATTAGCATTGCTGTGAGCAGCAGGCATTATTATTAGATTTAATTTAGTCCAGTAATTGACTTATCTGTTAATGGATTCAAATTCATCTGAGAAGGGATCAAATCCATCTGATTAAAAGGATTACATCGACTCAATTAATTCTATTAACCGACTGAATTGGCCATTTAATAATCTGACACACGGGGCCAGATCTTGGTCCCAAAGAATGCATAAACCAAAAATTACACACCAGAATTATTAAGACAGCCGAATGATGCATTGCAGAGCATGCATTTTGCCTTGGCATTTGCACACCTAGATGAAACAGTCAAGGGGGATTCCTCTGCCTCTGGCCGGATCCCCCAGCCCTGCAGCATCAATCCTCCCTGAGCCAGGGCTGGCTGCTCATTCTGCTGTACTTGGGGTGTCTGCTTGGAAAGCAGCAGTTCCCTGCCTGAGATCTGCCACCTCTCCTCTGTTCTGGGCATTCTCTGCAACCAAGAGGTGAGAAGTTTTACAGAAGTCAATAAACCTTGCAATAAAAGTAACCTCCCTTCAAAGGGGCAGGCAGGACACCCTCCCATTTGGAAGCTGGATATGTGCAAGAAAAAAAAAAAAAAAAAAAGGCATCTGGACACTTGTGAATATAAGGGAAGACGGGAAAGAGATACTAAAACATTATTTGCTCCACTATCTTTAAAACGGGCTGGTGCTAATGGGCTGGTGATGAGCACCAAGGACCTTTGCCCTGACAGAGCTTCCCAGGAGAACCCTGAGCCGGCGGGGCCCTTGCCTGATGTCACCTTCTCCTAATTGGACCGGACTGTTGAGAGAATTCACGGCTGGAGCCAGCTCCCAGGCACCTTTTCCGACATCTCTTGCCTTTTCTCAGACATTTCTCAGACGTGCTTGTCCTCCCTAAGCCTTCCCCAAGCTGCAATACTTAGGCCACCAACCCACATCCCCCTCGCCTGCTCTCCCTCAGCAGGGCCATGCCAGGCTGGGCAGGAGCCCTGGGAGCCGCTGCCACCCGCGAGGGTGGCACAGCCCTGAAGCCAGCAAAGCATGGCTCTGTCACACCGTGCCAGCGTGGAGGCAGCAAGGGAGAGAAAGGGCGTGGGGACACGCTGCCGCGTGGGAGGAGAGGTGTCATCCAGATGCAGACCTGATCAGCAAGACGGAGATGTGGATCAAAAGTTTGCAACTGTTGAGATCCCCAGACCCGTTTTAAGCCTCTCTCTGGTCTTGATCAAAGGTTACTCCATAATAATGCCTCAAGGGGAGGGGTTCCTGGCACATAATGAACCCTGTGTCATTGCCTTTGTGTCCAGGTTGGGCTGTAACACAGACGTTCTCACTCCAGTAACTCGGGCATCTCTCCCCCCTCCATTATCCCAGACAGGAGCTTTGCGTGGTCCCATTCTGGGCCACCTTGTCCCACCTCACTGTCTCCCCGATTATCATGCTCCGAGTGTTCTGTGCCAAGAGGACCAAGCGCAGATTTCCGTAATCTTTCACAGGGCTGGGGGTGAGAAGTCTCTGCCGCCTCAGCGCGTTTGCTGAGGAGGCTCCGGGGACGGAGCCGGGCGGGGTCTGAGGGTGCAGGCAAAAAACCCACGGCCGGAGCAGCCGGGAGCGGGGCTTTGGAGGCAGGCAGGGATGCGGGAGCGGGGCTTTGGAGGCAGGCATGGAGACATGCGGGGAGTGGGGTTTGGAGGCAGGCAGGGATGCAGGGACCTGCGGTTTTGAGGCAGGCAGGGATGCAGGAGCTCCCGGCCTGGAATCTCGGGCTCTGCCATGGCAGCACCGCCCTCGGCCACGAGCACGCTCCCGCACGCGCGGGTCTGTTGTTCAGACACGATTGCATATGCATGAAGGGGACAAGATGGGCTTTGACACATAAATTAGCACTTGTCAGCTGCTCCCGGGAACACTTCCCTGCTGCACCCACTGTAAATGCCGCCTTCTTTCACCGAGAGGAAAACTCCATCACGGCACCTGACAGCCACCGCGGGCAGGAGCTGTCCCCGGGCGGCGGCGGCAGCGCCCAGCCACTCGTTTACATATTAGAGCTCAGGAGGATGAATGCCATAAAATGACACAATAATTAGCAGCCAAGTGGCACTTTTCACTCCTGTAATATCTGGAAATTTGGGAATGACAAAGGACAAGGTTGATAAGAACTCAGGGCAGGGCTTTTTCTGAGAGAGGGGCTGACCCCACACAAGTGCCTTGGGAGGTCACTTCCTACCTGCCAGGTGCTCTCTGGCTGTCGCTTCCCGTGGCACAGCTCACGCTGCTCCTGCACCCGCGCCCGCAGTGGCAGCAGCTGCCCTCAGTGCTCAGCGTGTGCCTCATCCGTCCTGAAGCTTCCTGAGGGAACAACCGCTCCCAGATTTTGACCTGCCCTCCTCGTAGCTCAGCACCACCTCACCAGTCTGCATCAGACAATCCCACACATGGCTGAGCCAGCAAACTCTCACACACACCTCTGCAGCAGCACAGGAACGCACGGGGCTGCGCATCCCAAACATGAATAGGGCCAGTATTCTCAACAGCCCTAAAATCCTCCCAACAGCCAAACAGACTAAAATCATCTCAGCAGCAACCACCTCAAAAGGAACCAGAATTATAGCATTTTTCATAGCCCAGCCTCTAGCAGCATTTCCAGTATGTTGCTTGTGTGCGAATCACAAGAAGAGGGCTGAATGCGCTGCTAGCACAGGAGAAGTAGCGTTTTTCCTGTGAGATCCACACACTCAAGAGATTTGGGTTGAGCTCTGGGGTACTCTCAAAGCTCTCAAAGTCTACTTTCAGTCCAAACCAAATATCCCACCACCTGAAAAGATGAGAGTGTTTCATTCAAACACTAGATTCACCCAAACACAAGCCCAAGAGTTCATGGGGAAAGGACTTCCCCAACCACCAATTTAGGTATCATTTATGAATTGCAGTAAACACACTGTGAGCTCATGACTTGGGCAGAAAGATACTCTTCTCTTCAACCATTTACTAATAAATTGGGGCATGGCAGTACTGTGGGAACTGCCTACAGCTGGGAGGCAGTGCCAGCAAAACAAATCTCATGTTCTTAACCTGGAAAGGTTTTTTTTCCTTTTATTTTGGTTTTTACTGCTCTTATTATTTTTCTCCCAAGAGGTTCTTAGCACAATATCTGGGATTAAAGCCTTTGATGTGAAGTCTGGAAATCCCAGTAAATATTCTTACCATATTTATCTCCATCTTCTCCCTTGGCACTGATCCTCCTACCAAGCACCTGGATGTGCTTCCCACTTGTCCTGCTGTAGAGCTGATAGAGCCGAAGCTGCTTCCTGCTCACATCGTCCCTCGCCCGTGTCTGGTTCTCCACGTGTATCCGAAAATCCACATTCTCCTCAGCAGCAAACATCTGAGACGGGTGGGAAGTGGGGAGAGAGAACAGAACAGACCGTGAACACAAGGAGGCCCTGGGGCACAGGGACTGTACACCAGGCTGCCAAGGGCACTGGCACTGAAGGACTCAGATTTGGCTGCCCTTCACTTGGCAGCGGTGCCAGGCACTCGTGTGTAATTCCATCCAGAGCTGGCTCTCCCCAGTAAACTATACCTGGGCGGTTACAATCAAACTGAAGGGTTTTGAATAAAAATTTCATCTTGTCCCTGCTTTGATTTAATCGTGGTCAGCCATGCTGACCATAAATTAGGCTCTCCATTCAATTAGGCATATGCACAGCCTCTAACAGGCACAAATTGGAGAATGGAGACAGCCAACACCTTCTCAGAGATCTTGGTGCATCAGCTTCAGCAGCTGCACTGGTTCTCTGGGTTAACTGCAGGAAGAAGTCAAGGGAGAAAACTCTTCATGCTGCCCTTAACAGACTGGACTTGAACCTCACACTTGCATAAAATCCACTACAATAGAAGTGTCACTTGGACACTTCATCTTAACTGTTTGCCAGCTCTGCTCTGCAGTGAAGCCACCTCATGGTCATCATCCATGGATGTGTTCCTGTCCACCTCAACAGGACCGTGGGAGATCTCTCTTGGGGAGAGATCACGAGGAGTGGTGAGTCAAACCAGCTTTTCCACTACTGGCTGTGATCAGCAGGGGTCTGGCAGCCTCAGCCACCTCATCTCTTTGTCCTGGCCAAGGGAGTAAATTTACCTTAGTTCACTACAGATTAAAATATTACCATAAACTTTTAATTTAGTTTCCTATTTTAAGAATTCCCAAGAAAGATCAAAACAGGAGTCCCACTTTTCCTTCCACAGAGTCATCCTTACTTGCCCAAGGTCAGAGGACTCGACAACACCGATGTTCTCAAGACATCCTCCAAAGGGGGAGACTGGGCAGCATGCACCCAAAAAGCTCTTCAAACCCAAACAATAGGAAAGCCCAAAAATTGCTCCATGATCTGTCCATCTGTGATCTGTGGAGCATTTGCACCACAACATCCACACTGTCCACTCCAAACTCACAGATGGGCAACATTTTGGTGGCAGACTCCCTTCACAGGACAATAAATGACTTAGAAACATGGCTTGCAAGAAAAAGTGCTCTGATGTATCAGAGTGGGGAGGGAACTGGCAATGAAAATGGAAAAGGTCAATAAATCCTTGTTCAGATGCACTCCAGATTAAAACACATAAAGAAAATGGCCACAACACATCAAAGAGCCCCACTTCAGCCTCCTACACATCATCTCAAATATTGAAAAGCTCAAAAGTCAAAACCTCAATAGAACTTTGCAGCATTCCCAGTTATCTAGGGGACACTCAGGCATGCAGCACTGCTGAGCACCAGACCTTCAGAAAGCACCATGAGCCAAAGCCCAAGCTCAGTGCAGCTGCAACAGCAATGGTGTTGCCAGTTATGCTGAGGGATTGCCTTCAGTGCTGTTACTAAAATCTGGGATTTTGGTATTTGGTGTTGTGTGGAGAAAGTGATTTAGCTCTGATTTTGCTGTTAGAAGCCCATATAGGGAGCTGAAGGCACAGGCACGGGCTGGGCAAGGGAGGCTCAGGACAATGCTGGGTCATTCACAACGATATTAGAGGTGACAGACAGGGGTCACGAAATTTCCCACTCTCAGAAAACAGCACAGGCAGGAGCTGTGACCCAGTGGTGGGAACGTGAGAGGAGGAGCAGCTCCTGGCCACAGGGCATGGCAGGGTGCCACAGCAGGACACTGACAGAGCTCTGGCCAGCACAGAGCTGGGCTCTGCTAGCCCCGTGCTCCCCAGGCACCACAGCTACACCTGAGCACAGCACACAAGACTTGGCTTTTGACAGAAATTATATTAAATTCTTTTACTCCTTGCTACATCTTTTCTTGCTTTCTTTTCAAACGCCATTGCCGCAAAGGATGCTAAACTACCAAACCCAGAGAGGTTCCAGTCATGCTGAAAGTCTGCCTTGTGCCCACAAAGCAAGGTTATTTGCAGCTAAAATTCTGGCTCCATCATTTTAAGATTTAAAACAGATTTTAAATCAAGATGATGTCATTACATTGCTTTCACCACATGTTAATGAATTTCACATTTTTCTAGGAAAAAAACAAAACAGGTGGGATTTGAAGAGGGAGGAAGGGCAAGTTGCTTTGCTTTTTTGGAAACTCTCAACAGAAAATGCAATCTGCTTTCCAAAACATGTTTTAATTCTCTTCTAATTGTCTCTGGAGCACTCACACTGCAGAGGCCCCAGCCCATAGTGGCAGTGCCTCAGTAGGCCCAGGAGCACCCACGGACCATCCTGCCCAGTGCTCAGCTCCAACATGTCACCAACACACCTGTGCACCTTTGTCATTACTGTCCTGCCTAAAAGCAGCTAATTAAGTGCCCCTCACCTTTGCAGCAGGGCACCTGCAGCACAAGGGGTGACATCTCCTCCTCTCCCATCCAAGGAACCGGCTGGCATCACCCTCAGCCCTGAAGTAGCTGATGCAGTAATCAGCAGATGATGCTGACCCCAGAATACAGTCAGCCCAGCATCTATCACTCCAGCACTTCCCTAGGAACTGCCCAGTTCTGAGCCAGGGCAGAAATCCTGGAGGAGGCACACGGTACAGGTTCCTCTTGCAGCTGAGCTGTCCCCTGGCCAGCAGCCATGGTCAGAACAGCAGTGAAAGCACCTGGAGTTCGCCACCTGCTTAAAGATAAGCTCACACTTAACCACTCTGTGGAAACAGGATGCTCTGCTGGAGGGTGGCCAAAGGGAATCAACCATGCCAGCCTGGGCCACATCTGGCCTGCAGCAGAGAATATCAATACCCAAAAATTTCAAGCAGTGCTAATTTCTTGAGATAAAACCTGTTTGATCATTGCTAAAATCCACTCTCATAGGACCCGTTCCCTACAGGGTGCACTCCCTCAAGCAGCAAACCTCTCTGAGATAAGGAAGTCCACATATATATATCATAAGAGAGACTCTTCTATAAATCTCATAAAAATTAGTAACATATTGTCCTTTGGCAACTGATCAGCAGCACTCAGTCAGGGAGGTCACCTGAAACCAAGTACATGCACCCCCAAATAACACTTGAATGCAGAAATCTCTTTAAGTCCCTTAAACTGAAGGGCTTTCCCTCCTGTTCACCAAAGCAAGTTTCCCTTTTCTGTTTTCACTATTGAAATGCTGTTACTGCACATAAACATACCATACACAAAGCGAGAATTCTTTCTTGCCTTTCAGTCTGATCAGCCACACCTCTGTGTTGGCAGCAAAACAGCCCCTGGGTCCAGAGCTTCACACAACAGGTCCCAGAAGGGAAGGGCTGCTTGCACCTTCTAGCTCCTGAGCAGCACTGTGGGACACAGGAGACAGAACTCTTCCAGGGATTTGGGGTTGTATTATGGTCTGTCTGGAATCTGTCCAACAGGTTTGGGCTGCTGTCTGTGCATGCCAATTTCAGCATCTCAGGATAGCGGTTTTGTGTAACTCCATCTCATTCTTTGGCAACAATTTAAAACCTGCAAAATCCCAGTTGTTAAATCAGAGCATCGAATTTGGTTTCATTTTCATTCTTCGTCTCTTTTTCTTTTCCATCAGTTCCTTATCCATTTACTATTTATTTGTCACTACACCTTTCAGTGCGAATATACAGCTACATTATCCAGAGTTTATAAAAGGGAATTAAAAACATATCTTTTATAAACATCACCTCAAGCCCCAGAAGCAACAGAAATGCCTCACTCCTGAAAAGAAGCTGTCTGTTGTCCTTGCCCATTGATTGGAGGTGGAGCATTCAGTCCTACCTCCTTTCCCAACAGCCAAAGGAACCAGAAACAACATCTGTCTTCTGGTGAGTCTACAACAGGAGATTTTCAAGTGCTTTTGTGACAAATGATTCTCAAATAAGAGTGGATTTCATTTTAGATGGCTTCACCACGATCCTTCAGCCTAAATATTGACTCCCCTCTTTGTTAAATCCCAGACAGAGGGTGAGGGAAAGACCATTTTGCTGATGCAGCCTAAGGTTTCACTGTGCATTAATCCAAGAAAAGCTCGGGAACAGCAAAAGCCTCCAACAGCAGCACTGTGATGTTAGCCCTGCACAGGCTCGTGCCCCATCTCTGCACTCACAGATGCCTCCTGTGAATGGAGCAATCCCAGCCCCACCAAGGTCAATGAAACCCTGGCTGTGCCAAGCCACGTTTACAGGATTTGGCTTTCCACCCAACCAACCTCCATGCACTTCGGATTTTTCTATTTCAAGCTTTCCAGTAACAGGGGATGTTAATCTGTTATTGTTCATGTCGTAAAGCGTTACAGCATGAGATGTTCAAGGCCCACAGCATGGCCAAGTTAGCTGGGAGCTGGACTTCAGAATTTCCTGGTGTTTTGCTATTTATGCTACAGGGCACTCAGTAGAGAGCAAACCATATGTCATTCCCCCAGCGAACCAGGAATACAAAATCTCTCTCGTTAAGGGCTGTACTGATTGCAAAAGATAAACAAATCAGGCTATTCAAAGTCCTCTCAAACCCCATCTGATAAGTAGGAAATACTCACTACCTTTCAGCCATCAAATCAATCTAATATTAACGATTTTCTCCATGACCTTCTAAACACATGAAAGCTAACTCAATAAGGTCAACAAGAGGATATCCAAGACAGATCTCTCTTAAACCCTCTAAGGCAAGTAACAAACCACTTTGCTTCCATGACTTTGGCAGAATTCCTGTATGCAAATCACAGCAAGATTGGCTAGTTCCCCATGACAGCCACCCTCAGCACACAGTGAAACACAATGCACTCCTTTTTCCTCCATTTAACTGCAAAGTCAATCCATCACCAGGATGTTGTTACCTTTGTGTCACAGAGCCTAGTCCAGAGACAGACAGGAGTGAATGAGCAGTGCTTGTGCCTGGTCCCTTCTTTGGGTTTAGGAGCACGTTTGGAAAAGCAGTTTCATGCTCAGATATGCAGAGAGGGCACCTTGGAGAGAAGCTCTATACATCCAACAGGAGAGAGACCGTGGTGGAACAGTGCCAGAATCCTACAAATGGACCTAAGCCTTTCCAAATAACAGAACTTAAGAGCTTTGCTTTGGTGTTTGTTTCTTCCTGAGACCCATGGAAAATAATTTCTTTTTCTTGAAAAATAAATATCCAAAAAATTAAGCTGCACTTTAAGATGTGGGAGATGTCACCAAGTATGGTGACTGTGCACCCTTTGGGATGGTCTGTGAGAAAGGATATGGAGCACTCTGGAAGTAGTTGTTCAAAGTAATCAGATAAGAGAATCCACAAAAAACTCTACCAATGGCATTTATAAAGTAGTTTACTTGAAATGCTTTTTGGTATTTATTTTTGGTGAGAAAGATGGAAAAGGAGAAGAAAATGGGGTGATGCAGATCAAGCCTGCCCATACCTCTGGATTTCAGAAATGCTAAATAGGATCTAAAGAGAACACATTTCCAGGGCTTGCAAAAGGGGACACAGTTCCGTGAGGTGACACATACTTGGATCCAAAAGCTGCTCTGCAAGTGAAGCCTCCTTTCCTCCAGAGAGCTGCCTGTGCATTCAGAGAGGCAGACTGAATCTCCTTGGGCAGTGTCAGACCTCTGTTCCCTCTGAAACACACAGCCTCTGAGAAATGCAGTCATCACTCAGCCACACTTCCAGCAGCTCTGAGACCCCACCAGCTGTCCAAGCCATGCACCACTGCAAAAGCAATGCATCTGTTGGCCTTGGGATGGCAGGCACAGTGTTACTGAGACTGGAATGAAACTAGGAGGGAGGCTGGAGGGAGTGCCAAAAATCTGGAACCTGAGAGTTTGAGGAAATTAGTGTTTTATGGCCCATCAGTCAGTATTTGACATTTTCTAGAGAAAGATGACGCCATCTTCAAGAAAACTAAATTTCTTCTTTTGATGGTGGAATAAGCCATAGCCAGAACTGTAAAAATGCACCATTTATGATATGGTGGGATTCTAAACTTGTTGCACCCTGGGAAATGGTTAATCCTGAGGAAGAGCAGGGTTTCAGCCTTGATGAATGACTTTTGGAAGCCCAGCTGGAGGCATGACGGCACTGCCCACGGCACAACTCAGCACCAGAGTGCTGCTGAGGTACTGAAATGCAGTTCCCAGAGGGGCTCCAAAACCCCCAGCCTCTCATCTGCCCCTGCACCTGCCTGTTCTCACTAGCTCGGAACACATCACTGCCAGTAGTCCCCAGGTCACATTATTGACAATGTCATCATGAGCAGAAGCAGCTCAGCTGCCTGCAGGAGGCAGCCCTGGTGTCCCCCAAACCCCTGGGGCTGTGCCCTGGTGCTGCAGCACCAAAGGGGCCAAGACTGAGCCCCCTCCCAGCACCCAAAGGCAGCTCTTTTCCAGTGGAACAAGTTACTTCTACCTGTGTTGAGCAAAGCAAACCAACCCCATGCACCTCAGCTGAGGGAGATCTGCGGAATGCCACAGCCTGCCATGGGCTCTTGACAGTTTGAGTCTCCAGAAATACAGTTCAGACCTTAACTCTTTTTCCTGTTTTTCTCCAGTTGTGATATATCTTTATGATGATGATTATTATTAGTTAACCGCTGACATTATTTTATCATGCTATCCATCAGACAAGGAGCAAGCAGGCCTTTTTCTTTCTTCCTTTCTTTGTCTGTTTCTTTCTTTTTTAATGCTTGTTATATCTCTACTACATACTTCCTTTCCACACAGAAATATCCCTTCAAAGCTTGATATTATTGAGCAGCTTTCAACCATGCCCAGCAGAGCCATGTATTCTCTGCATTTGTCTGGCCTTTGTTTCTAGGAATGAAATACCAATGGCTGAACAGTGTGACTTCGTTTCACTCCTTCATTCCAATACTTGTTCTATTTCTATCCCACTGGGTCAAACTCACCTATTGTGAGACCTCACCAATTTCAATTACATCAGGGATTAATTTGTTCCATTGCGTTGAAGCTGTTAATACAATCCTGGCTGGCTCTAGATTAGAAAAGGCACGGTGAGACCTCCCTCGCAGGCAGTGTGTTTAACAGCAGTCTTGATCTTCAGTTTTGTTCAGCAGTGGGGTGGGTTTTTTCTTCCCTTTGTGCCCCTTTGCCCCTCCTTTCACAATCTTCCCCTTCCTTTCTAAATTGTCCTTATCAGAACTGGGTGGTCCTTCTGACTTCCCCTGTGCCTTGCCAAGTGTTGCCTCTCTGAGCCGCTGCCCGGGGCTCACAAGGGAGGTCAGAGCTGGAAGGTCTGACCTGACGCCACACAGATGTAACCACTCCAGCTTTGGCATCTCATCTCCTCACAGGGTGCACTCTCTGCTCCAGAGGAAGTTTCTGTGTTCATCTACATCCCCTACACTCTGTTGACCAGTGGCAATGTCCTCCCCACTTCACATGGGGCACACTGGACCCCACATCCCTGAGAGGCTCTGTGCTGCTGCCACCACTCCTCACTGCTGACACCTTGACACACAGATTTCTCAGAAGTCATTTCATGCCCCTGTCCCTCCTCACAATATTGGTATTGCCACAAAGAAATCTGCAACAGGGTTTGCAGAACAGCCCCAACCAACCCCTGTGAAACCATGGACCAAGGAGCTTGGCACGCTACAACTGCCTCCACTATCTTAACAAAAAAACATATTCTTTTCTTAATGGAGAAAGCACTCCTACTGAAATAATCTGCCCTGCTATGCAGGAATTAAACCCTTGCCCAGCACAGGTAGCTCTGCACAGATGAGCACAGGGCTGAGGAGCTGCCAGTCACACCCCAGGGCACTGCTGGCCAAGCACATGGGCTGTCCCCATGACCCTCTGCTGCTCACCTGGCTCTCCCAGGGCTGGCAGTGGAGACCAGCAGAGGGGCTGTAGTGGAGACCAGGCAGAGCTCCCAGCAGGGTGTTCCTGGAACAAAAGCTGCAGCAACCCCACTAAAAATACTTGCCAGCAATTTGTTCACCTCTTCAAGTGAGACCTGAGTCCAATTACTGAGAAACCTGCCAGGTTCAAAGCACTTCTGACCTTTTCTCCCCTCTCCCCAGGGCAGACACTCCTGCTGCAAACCCATTTGGCCACAGCAACAGGGCAGAGTGGAAATCCCGAGCCCACTACCCTGAAACTGGTCAGGCATTTCCTAAACCCTGGGAAAAGGCAGAGTTATTCACCACAAGGACTTAAAATGTCAGTTTGAAGCACGGGCCTGTCAGGTTCAAAATAACATCTCTGCTCTTCTGCTTGATACCAGCCCAGCCGAGACCTCCACTAAAACAGGAGTAAAGGCACAAGAAACAGAAAACCCGAGGGATACTCAAGAAAACCTGAGGGATACTCAGGAAAATCCTGACATCAGAAGGAAATGGGAGGTCATCAAAGACTAACCTCCTGGTAAGACAATAAACATTTGCAGGGCCAGCACGTCAGCGGTGATCCAGAGCTTATCCTGGGAGCCCCTTTCATCTGCTCCCCTGACATCTTCCAAGGAACACAGATCCCTGCTCCCACTGCAGAAAAGCAACTCCCTCTAGGGTAAAACACGGCAACTGCCGAGCAGTGCACACCAGGTCAGGTCAGGACTCATAAAATACCTTTCTGCATTGCATTTGCAAAGAAAACAGAGACTTGGCCAACAGCTGTCCTCACAGCAGCTCCCAAGCACTGACCTCAGGTGAGAGGTGGCTTCTCTAAATGTTAATTCAGCAGAGATGCCTGAGGACCTGACTGAATTATCCCATGGCACTTTCCTCTATCAAGTGCCCTCTCTGGAGATCTTTTACTACTTTTCAGTCAGTTCCACTCCTGCTCCTTCTGACAAGGTAACACCCAGTGACCCTCTGCAGGAATGGTGCCAGGGGGAAGGGACCTCCTCAGGAGTCCCAACCAGTCACACTTGTCCCATACTTGCTAACAAAAGGATTGAGCAGCAGTTGGGCATCCTGATTTCCCTCTGGGACAGCCCTGAGGAACCCTTCCTGAGGAACCACAGAATGAATCATAGAATGGCCTGGGTTGGAAGGGACCTTAAAGATCACCTGGTTCCAACACTCTCCCATGGGCAGGGACACCTTCCACCATCCCAGGTTGCTCTAAGCCTCGTCCAGCCCGGCCTTGGACACTTCCAGGGATCCAGGGGCATCTACAGCTTCTCTGGGCACCTTCTGCCAGGGTCTCACCACCCTCACAGGGAACCACTTTTCCTTATATCCTATCTAAACCTACTCTCTGGCAGTGTGAAGCCATTCCCTTTTGTCCTACATCACCTTGTAAATTGTATCTCCATCTTTTTTGTCAGCTGCCTCAGTGATTCAGCACTGCCTGCTCCTGCCTGAGGACTGATCAATTGTGTTTGCACAAGTCACCCTCAATGCCAACCCCAGCCTGTTGTCCCCGGCCAAAGGGCTGTACAAGCATTTTTACTCCAAGTTATGAACTCTGCTCCAGGCTGTCCCATGGAGTGTCCACAAAACCCATCAGCATTAAGAGGGAGAAATAAAAAATATCCTGGCTGGGCTGATCTGTAAAGGCTCTTCCTCTAGCACAGCCAGCATCACCCCGTACCTGCCAGCAGTCACTGAACTTCCCCTTCCCCAAAAGCACTTTGAAATACATTGTCAAGCCTGATTACCCCTCCTGTTTATACCACGCTCCCTCTATTATTGAGAAATCTCCAAATAATTTATAGGCCTGCAACCTCCTGCACTAACAGGGCCATAAATCACATTTATAAGCCTCATCACCTACTGTTCCCAGGGCTTTGGGCTGGGGCTGGAGTAGCTCCTGAGCCCTCCACAGCCGCATGTTCTGAGGAGAAGGCAGCTCTGTTCTGCACCAGCCACAGGTTTGTTCCCTAAGAATCCAGCGAAGATCTCAGCCAGTGTTCTGCCTCACTGTGCTCTCCTCATCCAACCTCAACACAAGCACACAAAAGAAGGTTTTCTTTGCACAAAATCAAACCAAGGGAGGAGGATGTTTTTGGCTATTTTCCTCAAGGAAAGAGGTTGCCCATCTAACTATCCCTAAATGGGCAGTAGGTTGTTGGTCTTTCATGTGTGCCTCTGAGCCTCCCCTCGCCGTGCCGGGATGCTGATTTTCTTTTCCACGAAATTGCAAAACCCCTGATTAACAAGATTTGTGCAGGGAAGTGCTGACACAATCCTTAACTACAGCATCCTGATCACGATACCAGAATAAGGACACTCCCCGTGTGGCCCAGCCTATGGATAAATAAATTGTTTCAGCAGCCAGCACCGACAGATCATAAACCTCCACAAGCATAAATACCAACAACAACCCAAAAAGATTAGAGGGCTCTATGGGCAAGGCAGGCTAGGATGATTTAGAGTTGGGGTGGAAGGGTCGTTATTGCTGAATAGGTGGGGGTGAGTGGGCCACTGAAATCAATAAATCATTCTGCTCCCAGGGAAGGAAGGGGCCATGCTAATTGCACAAACACACATTTTCCATTAGAGGCTGGAGCTTACCCGGCCTGGAGGGATGCAGGGAACCCACTCCACTTGCTGAGCGACAAGTCCATGACACGTCCCAGGAGCTGTCACTCAGGGCACAGCTCACCTGAGCCCCTTGCTGGGCACAACCTGCTGCTGGAGGCAGCTTCAAATGAATGCAGATGCAGCAAAGTTCAGCTCCGTTAATTCAATTTTCTAGGGAATGAATACACAGCAGATATATACATATACCTCTGTTAACACACAGAGATACCAGCTGGCACAGGTATCTCAGTTGCTTTCAGCATAACCATCAAGTCAGAGCTTTTCCAGTGCCTAGGTCTAGCACTGAACAATCACCCAATGGGTCCTGCCAGTACCAGTTACCCTCAAGCACCAAATACAACTCTGAAATCTCCTTCACCCTGACAAAATAACCTCATCTGGAAGTTTCCACACTGGCATCAGAGATGGAGGTGGCCACAGAATGAGCCACAACAGCTCTCTGCATCTTTCAGCAAGGACAGACCCAGAGTTTTGCAGACAGGTTTCCAGGCACAGAGCTGCTGAGGCACAGAGTTCAAAGGCAGCAAGCAATTCCTCCTTTGGTCCTCCTCATTCCCAAATTTTACGTTTTTTCCCCCACTTTCTTTCTAGGAAACACAGTAGTGAGAAAAAGATAGTGGCTTTGGAGAGTGAAGCCTATTTGCAAACAGAATAAATCTATATCATACAAATCCACAGCTGTTTCTACCCAAGGGGACAAGGGTACCCAAAGTCCATTTTTGGGACACACCAAGGAGAGGACCAGCAGCCAGTGGCAATGTCTGTTATTCCCATGAAGAAGCCTGAGCTCACAAGCATGTACAGGTGCAAATGGTGGCAGTTTTCACTCCTGCTGGTTGGAACTGGATGCTGGTGTTAAAGCACAGGGACCTGCTCTGCTCTCCCTGCATGAGACAGTCTCCTCCTCTCTGCCTTTCCAAAGGTATTTAAAGAAAACACTCTCTACATCAGTTAATAAAATAGCTTGAAGTTTGCCCAGCTCACATGAAGTTTACAGTTTGAAGTTAATGGATTTCAGCTTGAGATTTTAAGATTTTTTAAAACAAGTAATTTCATCTTCCCTTCAGAAATAAATTCCTCAATAGCTTCACTGCAAAAATATTCCTAGGAATGGACAATTTTGCTTCTTATGTACTAAAGACAGTCTGGGAAAAAAAAACAGATTACTATTGAGCCTTATCAAAAATATAACATAAATCATGTTTTGACTTTAATCCAAACCAAACTGTCAATCTGCCCTCAGGATCCCATATAAGAAACATGAGCCTAGGGCCAGAAAAGGGTTTGTTTTCTAATAGAAGATTTGTTCTGATCTCTATTAGCCACGCTTCTTCCTGGAAATATTTACACTGCAAACACCAGGCAAAATAGGATTTCTTATCTTTCTGCTTCATTGAGTTAGGGAAAAGTCTCATTTGGTGTTAATTAATTTAGATTACAGGTTTCCCAGTTTCAGGGAACAATTCTCAACAGTTTTGGAAAATAAATCTGGTTTTGAAATGTTTTAAATAAGGGAAAAAATAAAGCGGTGTTAAAATCACTGAGGTTTGGGTTGCTGCATCCCTGCCCAGCTTGGGGGTACCAGGGAGAACCCCACACATTTTGCTCCATCCATCACCAGTCACCAGCAGTGGGAAAATGCTGCTGTGGGGAAATTCAGGCCAGACAGACATGGGCAGACACAGACATGAGACCTTGTGCCATGAAGCTGGGGATCCCCCAAGAGCCCCTCCTTTGAGCCACCAGCATTCCATGCCCACTGGGATGATGTAAGGCTCCGTGCCTTGTCCAGACATCCCCAGATCCCTGCCTGGTCTGGGGACACCCACAGATGCCACCCTCTGGGTCACCACCCAGCACAGGGCAGCTCTGCCAGCTCTGCCTTGCTGGCCTCAGGTCAGACTTTGCACAAATTTCCTTTGGAAGTGAAATCCCACAACTGAACCTGGTGGTCCTCAGTGTCTTCGCACACATAGTAATGGTGCACACTGGGGAAATCAAATCCAGAAGTGAAAGCTGAGCAAATAAATTCAATTTTCTTGTTTTCTACATTTAAACAGTAATTCTACAAACCTGCTCTTTTAACATAAACAGCACAAAGCAAGTCCTCTGCCTCACTGCCCACTCCCATTTATTATACGACAGGAGGAAATGGGTTTAAAGTAAAAGAAGAACTACTTTAGATTAGATGTTAGGAAGAAATTCTTTCCTCAGAGGTGGTCAGGCAGGGCCACAGACTGCCCAGAGAATCACAGAATATTCTGATTTGGAAGGTACTCATTAGGATCATCCAGTCCAGCTCCTGGTCCTGCACAGACACCCCCACAGTCCCACCCTTGTGCATCCCTGGCAGTGTCCAAATGCTCCCGGAGCTCTGGCAGCCTCGGGAATGCTTCATCCCTTGCAGTGTCCAAGGCAAGGTTGGATGGGGCTTGGAGCAACCTGGGACAGTGAAAGGTGTCCCTGCACACAGCAGGGGGTGGGATGAGATGGGCTTTAAGGTCCCTCCCAGCCCAAACCACTCTGGTTCTGTGATGAGCAGGGCAGGCTCTCCATGCTGGCCAGAGCCTGAGATGTTTCAGCTTTGCGAACCCAAATGGAAACAGAGTTCCTTCAGTCCCCATAGCCTGGGGTCAGGCTGGCACAGCCCAGCTCCCAACATGTTCCATGTTTCATTCCAGGGGAAGCCTGCAGCACTGCCTGCTCCCAGGGACAATGTCCCTGCAGCAGAGCTGTCCCTGCAGCGGAGCTGCTGCTCTCCCATCGATTGCTGGGGGCTGCTTGCTGCTCTGATCTCAGCTGGCCAGGACTCTCCCCAATCACTGCAAGGTCGTGACCATAGGGTCATAAACCTGCACAACATACATCATAATTTATTGTACAGCTAATCAATACTGCACTGCCCTGTGCAGTGAGGGACTGAGGCTGCTCGTGGGGGATCGCAACCTTCCGGCCTGTGAGAGTAAGAGGGTCAAAAGCAGTTTCATGTAAGAGCTGGAGAACATAGCTGGAAAAAGAGCACACACTCCACTCACTGTTTGTTCCTACACTCCTACAACCCAGTCGAATTCCACCAATGGTTTGAATTCAGCTTGCTAAAGCAAATACAATTATCTGATCAGGATTGAGCCCAACACTCGATGGGAGAAGAGATGCAGCTGCACCCTAAGGAGATCACCCTGGGTGGGGCAGGAAGGAAGTGACCCTGGTCACAGCACTGCCAGCTTTTCAGACCACCCCTCTCCTCAAATGGATAAAAAGCATCAGAGTGGTAGCAAAATGCCTTTCTATCAAAAATGTCCTTCACGCCGCTTTCTAATTTATATTCCCAGGGCTTCCCATCCCAGCAGCCATGCCCAGAGACACCCAGCACACACACTACACACAGTCATTGACTAGGCTCACCACTGCTCCCAGCATCTTTCTGTTAATTCTGGGTTTCTCTGCAAAAGCAGCTCAGGGTATTCCAAAAGATACAAAAGTTTTTTAACAAGTTGTCCCTCAAAATGATGCCAAAGATAGTATTCTAGCAGAGAAAAAGGGATTTGAAATATGTAACAGGAGAGAAAGGAACAGAGAGGACTAAAGAGTGTTGGGAATACCTTGTAGGAAGAGCAATCCATTATTAATTGCTGCATCCTGACATTTGTATCCACGCAAAATGCACTTCCTGGGACCTTCACCAAGGTTTATCATCCACTCATTTGGATTTTAAAAGATGAGCAGAGGAATCACAGGGCACACTGGGCCCCTCGCCACCCTGCTTCCCCTCAATGCCAACCCCTCATTGTTTCCAGATCCAAATCCTCAGCCTGGCCACCATGGGGGCTCTGGCTCTGCCTGGGGCAAGTGCCAGCTCCCTCAACCTGCCCCTGCTTCCACCTCCACATTGGTGACCACATGGACTGGACTCTGCTCTGTCTCCTGTCATCACCAGCCACATAACAGTTAGCAGGATGTGCTGACCATTCCCTACTGCCCACTTCTTATAATAGAATTGAGTTGTAAAAATCCTCTAAGATCACCAAACCACTTGCTAACCCAGCAATGCCAGGCCCACAGCTAAACCATGTGCCCAAGTGCCACATTCGCACATCTTTTGAACACTTCTAGGGATGGTGACTCCACTCTTCCAGTGCTTGACAACTTGAGGCCTTTTACCCCAATGCCACAGCCTCAGATGTCCCCCTCTCCTCCCACACAATGCTGACCTCTGGCAGCATCAGCAGCAAACTCAGCAGCACCAGCCCAGCTCCAGTCCCACAGCCAGAGCAGCACCAGCCCAGCAGCAGCCACACGCAGGAGATCATCAGAGCTGTTCTGCACCCCGAGCTCCAGAGGTTAAAGGCGTTCTGGCTCTCACAGCTGCAGCAGAACCAAGGCAGTAACCCCATGAAAAAGCAAACAGAGTGAGCAGAGTGTGAGCAGAGCCTGGCAGAGGGGAGGATGCACTGTCGCTGTGTGGATAGCAGGGCTGTGTGGTTCAGCCTGAAATGCAGCTGTTTGTGTGGGCAGAGCAGGCAGGGGGCTGAGGAAGCACTGCCCAGGGAACCAGCCCCAGATGGAGGCACCAGGGGCACAGACTCACAGACCAGCCCCTGGAGGGGGAAGATTGGCACTTCAACTCCCACCCACCACAGCCCCTGGGGCTGTGAGGAGGTAGTACAAAGGGAAACACACAGACCATGACAGGCTAAGCCTCCTCCTTCCTCTCTGTTCCCCTTTCTTTCTCTTCATGCTATGCTGAGGCTGCTGAATGGCAATAGGAAAATACTTTGGCAGAGCCAGACAGTCTTTTATATTTTGGGCGGTTTTTTTTCTCACTTTCCTTCCAGCTGCTTTGCCGGATGCCTAATCCTCCATGGACATCTGGAGAGGTACCAGAACACAGAGGCGACATGCTAGGTAGGCAGCACATTGCACAGCTCTGCATAATTTCTGTTTGTACCTGCTGTTATGGTACAGCAGGTGATCAAAACACAAAAACTCAGGGAAGGAAAGAAAAACAATCATGTCTGGACCTGCCAGCCACAAATACCCAGGTGGAAGCCCCCTGGTCTCAGCATCAGAGCACAGGAAGGCTGTGCCCTGCAGCACAGCATCTCACAGGCACAAGGGCATTTAGGTGCCTCCCTGGGCCCAGGGCTCCCAAATCCCCCAGCACAACCCACCCCAGGCTTCCCAGGGCCAGAGCAGCTCGCAGACCCTGGGCAGGGACCCTGGTAGCAGGTATCCCCATCCCTGTCCAGGCACTAAAAGCAGTCATTCCTCTTTTCCCTTTTTAAATCACCTTCCATGAACATATTTTTCACCTGCACTTATCGTAATAAAGTATCCAAATCTGTGGAAAAACAAAGCCAAAGCAGCTCTTCCAAGGCAGAAGAGGAGAGCGCAAAACAGAGTCCAAAAAAAGGAAGAGATATTTAAAAATACTCCCAAAGATCTGGGAAGTAGCTTTATAGATCCAAAATAACGATTTTTGGTCCCTGAGGAGTCTCTCTCTTGAGCTCAGCTCCTACAGCAGAGGAAGATACCCAGTGACCCAGCTGAGCAGCTCAGTGCTATCAGCTTACACCAAAATCAAATATCCAGTGCTGCTCATCCTCCCTAAGCCTCCTGCAACCCTCAGCAATCCCTCCCATCACCAACTGCATCCCACATGCCACCCACATCCACAGAGCTCAGGCATCGCCACCCTTTGCCCACTCTGCTCTTTTCTCTCCCTCCTTGGTACACTACATCCAAGCTGCTGTATAAGTAAAAACTAATTCTGAGTTTGAGCAGGAATTCCTCCTACGAATCCCACTTCACTCTAAACCCAGCACTGCTGCAAACCCAGCACCTCTCAGAACCCCACATCACTCAGAATCCCACACTGCTCTGAGCCCTGCACCCCTTGCCTCCATCCAGTCTTGTACTTGTGAGGTGCAATAAGGAAAGCAAAACCAAAATATAATAGAACAACCACGCTGCATCCAATCAAGATCTGAACCTCATCGTGTCCTTCTAGGCACTGTCCTCAACAACGCCCATGTCCATCTCTGTTCCTCCAAAGCACCTCACACTGGAGCTTTGGAAAAGCAAACTGCATTCACACAGGGGTGCAGAGTGAAGCGCTCAGGCAGCTCTGCTCTGCTTCCCCATTGCCACAGCACTCCCAGAAAGCCAAGCCCCCAAACGCTGAAGAAGCTCACATTTGTGTCAGCCTTGCTGGGGTGAGAAACTGGAAACAGCTTTGCAAATCTTCCTACTAAATGTCTTTGAGTGGTCTTTGTGGCAGAAAACTGTTCCCAGCGCTCTGAAGGGCTGGGGACCTTCAGTGAGAAACAAAGGCAGGGTGAGCCCAGGGCAGGCAGCCAAGACCTGCTAGTGGGGCACAGGCTGCACATCCCTACCTATGTAGGAGCAAGACCTACACCTACATTTACCAGAGCTAAGCTGATCTTGCCTCTTCCACAGGAGAATGCCAGCTCCAGCTCACTGCCACTCAGGTTCCCTGCTCCAGCCCAGGCAACTGCTTCAAAGTGTCTCCTCTTCCTCCACAAGCCTGAGCTCCCCAAAGTTCAAGAGGCACAAGGAGGATACACAGGGCAGCTTCCGGACACAACACATCATCATCTGCTGCAATGAGTCAGCAGCAGGGAATAAAAATCCCTTGTGGCAAGCCACATGGTTGTTTCCTGGAGAGCAAGGGCATTTGAAACTGGAACAAACGATGTCATGTGCAACAGGACCCTACCACTGCAGGATGCAGCCCAGCAGAGCCACACCATCAGGAACTGCACTGAGTTCCACCAGAGTCCAGCACAGCCTGGAGCCAGAGTCAGGGACCATCCCATAAACTGCAGTCCATGATGGGGCCATGCACTTCCACATTGCTGAGCTCCTCTACTCATTAACTCCAGTTTTGCTCACGCAGTTTCTCTGGTCTTCTCACTGCCTAGTAATCAAGGCAGGTGCAATCCGAAAAATTAACAGAGAGCTGCCTAGCCTTTCACAGACCATATCTGCCATATTCTGTCCTTCTCAGCATGACTTCTCCACCCTTGTGGAGCAGGAGGCAGGGGCTAGCACAGGAATGCTGTGCCAAAGACATGGTGTTCCCAATCCAAGCTGAGCAGAGAGGGCAGGCACGGGATTATCCAGAGCCTGGGCGGCTCTGGGCCCCACTGAGTCTCAGCACGAGGGGCTTGACCACGAGGAAGGTGCAGCCCACAGAGGTACCACCTGCCCCACCCCACAGCACTCCAGGAGCAATGTGGGGATGCCCAAAGCTCCATCCCTGGCAGCACACGCAGTCTTGGTGCCACCTCAAGACAGATATTGTACCACCCAAGCAGGACAAAGGCAGGTGAGTGCCCATCTTCAGGGAGGGGAGACATGAGATTAACCTTGTTGGTGTTGTGCAGTCCAGCATCCTGCCTTTGGTGCTGTCACCAGGAGGGCAAGGGCAGGGCAGGCAGGGAGCTGTAGCTACAACTGGAGCACACCCACAGATAAAGGCCAGGCAAGGCGAGCTGGGTGGGCTGTGACCAGGGAATCCCCAGAGCCATTTGGTGGCACTCGCCACTGGTCCTGCTTGTCCCAGGGAGGACAGCTATGGAGCAGCAGGCAGGGAGAGGAAGGAGCTGCTCAGCAGGCTCACGCCTTTGACATGTGCTGTGTGTGGCTTCGCCAGACCGCAGGATCTGGCTCACTGAACGTGTGGAAGCAACACTTCTCCGTGTCTCACTTTACAAAGCCCCAAACAATAACTGTCTGTCGCTGCACAGGAGCTTAGGAGAAACATAAGTTGCTATTGGCATGGTGCACAGCAGCCTTCCTCTTACACAACACCAGCAGATGTGAAAATAGCGCAGTGCTGCCTTGTGCGTTCCTCTGACCTTCTGTTTGCTTCTGGATCAGATTCCAAAGCTGGATCTTAACCTACAAGAGCCATAAAAGCAAAGGATTTGGCCCTATCAGAGACCTCCTCATAATCTAAGACAGATGCACTCCATGTGGGAGAACACAGTGAGGTTTATCGGGCAGCGAAGAGGCTGAGGCAGGACCACCCTCTGCTCTGCAGCACAGCCAGGGCAGCCCATGTGGGCATCACCCTGTGCTCTGCTTGGCCATGCACTCAAGGTGGCTCAGGGACAGAAGAGCTGGAAGCTCTTGCAAGCCAGGACAGCACTCAGAACCTCAAGTCCTACTGCTCAACTGAAGCTGCCTCCAGCCCCCACCTGCCCTGGCAAAGGGGGCCCTCTGAGATCCCATATCCTCAAACTTGTTATCCTCAGGGTTACTGGTGCTGCCAGAGAGAGCACAGCATGGGCAATCCCCTGCAACATTGCAAGGTGCTTCTGGGATTTCTCACCTGCTTGAAGAGCAGAGATTGACTCCAAAGCCAAACCCAAAATCATTCTGGGACATACAGAATGAAAAAGCACATGGAGGAGAAATTGCTCCTGGAAACGTGAAAAGGTAGGAGAATAAACTGAAGAATGCTAAAGACGTGACAGAGGGAGAGTTCAGTAACCATCAGTGAAAGAGCATCCCTAAGAACAACATCCATAAGTAAATTAATGTCTCCAGGGTCTGCGAAGGTATCCGGTGTCCCTGCTTTGGAATTGCAGCAAAGCATCAGAGCAACTTCCTAAGAGGCAAGAGAAGAAAACAGGACAGCAGCATTGCTGTTGCAGGGGAAGGGACTGGTGACAGTCCCTTCAGGGACAGGCAGGGACAGGGACAGGCAGCCCTGTGAGATCCAGGGCTATACTGCACCCATGTTCCAGCAGTGCTCCCCTCTGCCCCCCCCATGTGTTAGTCCCTGTGCTCCTTGGTGGAAATGTCACACGATAGCAAAGCACTGGAGGAGTCTTGACTCATCCAGGGGTCTAAATCCCACTCCTGGAAATTCCTGACTCTCCAACCTCCCTGTGGCCAGGGCTGGGGAGCGTCTCTCAGTGCTGCCATAACCTGTCCACAGGAGGATGCTACACCTGCCCTGTCACCCACTGGCAGGGTGGCCTTGGGGTCTATGGAAAAGCTTTTGGCCAGAGCTGAGCCTCCAGCATAGAACTGCAGCAGCTCACATGTCAATGCACCACAGCCCTTGTACACAAAGAGCCACCAGAACACACCGAGCGTACCCAAACCTTGGTGTTTTGTCCCAGAATCCCTCCAGCCCCACACACACTGGAAGGATTTCTACCTGGGCACACAGAGCCACAGGTACCAGGCAGCAGCAGAGCAGAACAATTCTAAGACCAGCACACAGGACAAGCAGCAGATCATGGCTTGAACGCAGGGCGAAAGGCAGCCTTAGAATATAGTCCACTTCAGGAGCTCTTAAATCTCCCCAATACAACACAGAATCCTTTAAGCAAAACTAAACAACTTCCTTTAGACTAAGTAAATATTAAACCTAAGTGATGCATTAATTTACTCCAGTTCACCAAAGGCTAACTCCTATCCAAACTGATCATTATTAAAGAAATCCTATAATCCCTCGCTCCTGTCCAAGTTCAAAACATGTAATCCCATGAATAAATCCAGAAAGAAAGTGTAACAAAATGGGCAATAAAAACTTACAGCATTCACATCTTTTCATCTACCATTAATACTGTAAACACTCACTCGAAGGCCCTCGAGTATGACTAATCTAATGTGTTGGCTCCCCACACCAATTGCCGAAGGAGCTCCGTTCTGCGTGTGACACCCAGCGAGCTCTGCTGCCCCGCCAGCCGCAGCCAGGACATCGCCACAGAGCCCAGCGCAGCCATCCCACCTCACAGCCCCCAAAAGGCTGCAAAATCAGCACGAAAGGGAGCAAGTATGGTTCTAATAGCATCAGTGCACAGAGCTTTCTTCTTTTTTTTCCTTTTTTTAAAAATTATTTTATTGCTTTGGAAGCCTGCAAGCTCGAATTGTATAAATGCCAATAACCTTGTTTTAAGGCTGCTGAAGTAAGAGATCAGATTTTAGCAAGTGCTTTCCAGGCACTCAGCCAAAGTTTTTCTGATTCACTAAAAGCACCGAAGGGAGGGGGAGAGGAAGGGGGCTGGAGGGCTGATTAACTTCAGTTACCGCACAAGCGCAAAAAAACCTCTCCCCGCTCCAAACGGTTCCGGCGCTGCGAGCCCGCAGAGCCTGTGATTTCTCGGGCTGAAAAAAAAACGCACCAGAGAAACAGAGCAAACACCTTCCAACCGCAGGGTAATTTACAGCTGCGGATCCTCTCCAGCTGGGGAGGCTGCTCCACCAGGGGAGGCTCTGCTGGTGTCCGGCTCGAGCTTCAGTTTTTGGAGGGGAGGAGGAAAAAAATGTTATCGGAGATTTTTTGTATGGATGGGAGAGCAGCGGATGGGGCTGGTTCGGGTTTTAGCCTGGCCAGAGGGATGGAGCCCCCTCCAAAGCTGTGCTCGTTCAGGATCATTCCCTGCAGCCGCTGGGGATCTGGGGAGGGTGGGTGAGCAGGTGCAATCCCGGCCAAAGCTCAACTCAGGGCCAAGGGTGGCACAGTGTCCCCCCACCCTGGCGGGAGGGTGGCTGGAGCCACCAGAGAAGTGGCACCTGCTCTGACCGGCCTCGCAGGAGGGTCTGCTCCAGGATGCCCAGCTAAAATCCCCGTGGCAGTGGGATGCGTGGCCACGGGGGCAGCTGCCATCTCCATCCCGCGGGCACCTGGGCTGCGGAGCCTCGCTCAGGGTGTTCCTCCAACGGCCTCATTCCTGCTGAGGCAGGATCAAAGGCTGGAGCTGACTTGGACGGCATTCTACTGAATAATGAGGAGGGAGCACGAAGCCTCCTTCTCTTGGCTAGGATAACTTGTGTTTTTCAAAGCATCAGTTTTTGGGAGTGAGTTCTCGAAGAGGGGAAGAGGGAAAAAAAAAAAAAAAAAAAAAAAAAAAAGGGAAAAAAAGGGCGAGCAGGAGAGCGCTTGCCCTTCCAAGGCAAGTGCATCAATCAACGTTGTGCAAGGAGAGTCCAGCACTCCCTCTCACATCATTAGCCAGACTAATGCACTCCAGAGGATCCCGCTACGGCAGGCTACCGGCGCACCGGCTGCACCCCTGCCCGCCCCGGCAGCCGAGCACAACCGGGCACGGAACGGGAGCTGAGAACAGGGGAAACCCCGGTCCACGGCAAGTGACACTCCAGCATCTGGTGCAGGGCTCCGTTTAATGCAGCTATAAAAACTAGAGGGAAACAAGTGAAAGCCCCAGCCAAACCTGCCTGGCACTCGAGGTCAACATGCTGCCTTTGTTTCTATTTTACAACCAAAAGCGAGAGAGGACAGAAAGGACACGTACCTGTACCTGAAAGCACAGCAGCAGGAAATGTAAACATCTGGAGAGGAGAAAAAAAAAAGGCAACAAAAGATCAAATGATGCCGTAGAATGATTAAAGTTGATTTTTTTTTTTGCTTTGTTTTTGTTTGCAATTTTATAAAGGGCTCAGAGCGATGCTCTGCTTGTAAAAAGGCTCAAGTCCCCATTACCGCTTGGCTGCAAGGAAAATGCAACCGGAGCCTCCAGAATGAAAGTTTTTAAAAAAAAAATTAAAATATTTTTTAAAATAAAATTAAAAAAAAATCACAAATATGCCATAATCCTTACAGGCAAGTGCAGGCTGAGAGCAGTGAATACATCGCTGGGCGAGGAGGGGGTTGGCCGGCGGCTGGTCGCTAGCGAAGCGCAGTCCCCCGCCGCCGCGCTGACATGGGAGCGATCCGGCCGGCGAGCTCCGA
>VZTB01012915.1:288715-310148 GCA_013397245.1 Thryothorus ludovicianus | reverse complement strand
AGCTCCGGGCTGCCGGCGCTGCCTCCGCCGCTCCGCACGGCTCGCCTGCCCTCCAGCGGCCGCGCCGCCGCACCGCTCGCAGCCCCGGGGACGGTCCGGAGGCTTCCTCCGCCTCAGCTTTGGGGAGTTTTCTGGTTTATTTGGAGGTTTGCTTTTCGTTAAGAAAAAAATTCACACAGTGATAACGTGCGGTAACTCTTTCCTCTTGTCTGAAAGCTCGTGTATAGCAGACAAGATGCCAAGAACCGTTAACCTCCACGCATAGCCGAACTCTCCAAAGAGCACCCAACGTCAGTTAACACCTTATTAAGTAAGAACATAACCATAGCTCAGAACTCTGAGCTTTCCAAATTCTCTACTCGAATAACAGCGTGCATCAGTGCAGCATGTCGGGCCCAGCTGCTCCCACCTCTGCAGGGACTGAGGCGCTTGCTCCCCTGGCACTCTCAGCCACAAATCAAGCAGCATCTTTAATCCCTGGTGTTCATCACAGGGGAGTCTTCAGGTATCAAGTCACAAGGTTTTTTGGCCTATAGTTTCAGGCCCAAGAGGCACACAAAACATTAAATTTTAAAACAGCGATCAAAGCAAGTCCTTATAAAACCTCTAGCACTAACACATGTCTGTAATGTATCTAACAGACTTCACACTTCTGGTCTTATGGATCTGCAAGTTTAAAAAAAACACCAAACCTTAACTGCTGTCAATTGCTGATGTCACCAACATCAGAGGCCCCATGCATCCCAGCAGTCCCACGGCACCTTGCCACAGCTGAAAGCTGTTTTCACACATGGCCAAGAACATCAGACCCACCATCCTGAGCCCTACAAGTTGAGCTTACCGAGATGCCTGCACTGGAACAATACAGAATTTGGGGACCCACAAGACCACAGTATTTAGCATAGATGTGAAAATATATCCCTAAACATCACCAATGCTTCATTACTTGGAAGCAGTTTGGGTGGCAGAAGCCCAGCCTGTGCCACCTTAGGCGAGTAGGTGCTGCTCTGTACCACAGAAAAGGCACTCACAGCACAGGATCATGCCCAGCATTTCCACATGCACCAGCCCCTCACCTCGCTAAGTCCAGTGTCTGCTGCCCAATGCACACTGGAGTTCTGCAAAGCCAGAGGCAGTAACTCCTCCGATACCCTCACAGTCACATGTGGGCATGAGTTTTCACTACTCCTCAGGCTTTTCACCACAGCAGCCCCATTATCAGCCTCCAAGAAAAGGCTCCTCAGACAGCGACTTGATGGCTCTGCACAGCACTCAAGCTGGCCCAGGGCTGCTGCACCTGCCTGGAAGCAGAACGGCTAGAAAAGGAATTTGTGAAGCTGCTTCTAACTTTTATCATTTTAATTGTCCCAAGAGCAGGTAAAATTATAGCACCTACAACAGAAGTGTGAGCCACGCGTGGAAAAACTCATCCCAGGTGACACTGGGCCAGACCATATTGAGGAGCCACGTGCTGGCAGCACAGCTGCCCCCACAGCTACGACCCGAAGGACTTGGACCTACACAGGCCAGAAAGACCTGGGCACTTCAAACAGCAAGAACTGCCAGGGCAACACCAGGGGTTGTTTTGAAGAAGGAACATGAGAGTTTTCTTCTTTCATTTATTTCATTTGTAATCTCACGAGTTCTGTATTTAAAATAGACCCATCCTTTGTGTCTCAGTAGTCTGGCAAACCCCCTCAATCTTTAATATCCAAATAGTTACCTGGGTAATAATACCAATATTGGGCTAATCTCAGACTACCAGTCTTGAACAACACAGATGAGTCAACAACACAGAATAGAGAAGAGGCAGCTCCTATGTCTCTGAAAAAATAGAAACATCATTTAGTGGCATGCTGTTATGAATATATGTTTGTGTGTCTGTATATATATATATATAATATTAAAAGCTCCACACTTAGACCTGTTGCTCCACTGCTGAAGGCTCCTGTGTGATCAGATTCCCAGCACAAATCCAGACAGAGCAGCTGATGCCCACTGGAAAACCTTTAAGGCTGTTTATTTTTCTTACAGCATGCTCAGGGTGTGAAGGCTGGCGCAGCACGTTCCTGAGAGCCTGAGGTTCCTCACACTTTATAAAGCAAGACAGGGCCAGGTAGGACCATGCACTGCAGGATGCATTGGGAGCTCCTGGGGTTACTGCCTTCCACTCACCCTTGCAAATGCCTGAATTAAGGCTGGGTCCTACAGTGCCCCAGTGGCTTTATTGGATTAGTGGCCGCCCTTCAGCAACTCAAATCAAAGTCTGAGCAGCCTGACCTTTCACTCACAGGGCATTGAAGGTGCCCCCGGTGAAATGAGCTTCCCTCACCCTGCTCCACTGATCCATATCCCACAAGGAGCAGGCATTTTACAGAGCATGGAGCTCATTCAGCAGGGCCCAGGACTTAGGAGCATGCTTGAGTGGGAAACCTTCCCACCCCAGACACCCCTTTGGAATATGAAAGAGAAGCCAGCAGGAATGGCCAGGATCTGGTCCTGCTGCATCTGGCACACCAAGATTTAAATTAAAATGAAAAACTTGGGCTGATGTCTTACAAAGACAAAGTTCAGCTCTACATCCCAGCCCTGCTGCTGGTGAGCAAATCTGGCTATGCTTTGCTCCTGTCATCTGCATTTCCAGTCTTGGGTTGTTCCCATAACCAAACTTTTCCTTACAGAAAATCCAACTGAAGAGGTTTTCTGAATTTGAAAGCCTTGGTAAAATGAAAGACAGACTGACTGGGGTGCATGTTCTGTCTTAATCCAGTTTACACACAAAAAGACAACTTCATCCCAAGGTAAGGAACGCTTCTGCCACATAGTCTGGACACTCAGGGAAGGAGGGGATGCTTTGCAGTTCCTGCCATTTGACAGAAGAGTCACCTCAAAACAACCCTGAACTGTCCAGGAGAACAGGATTTCAGCCTCAGCTCCACCCCATGAAGGCACAGTCTTGCAGAAGGAACATGGTGAAGAACAGTCAGGACTTGGTTTCAGTCATCACAGCCTGAACTTGGGAGCAGAGGCAACCACAGCATCCCTTCTAGCTCTTGACCACAGAGATGTCTTGTGGCCCCTTGCAGAGGGAGAACTCAGCATGCTACAGCCCTTATTCTGATGTGTATCATTACTTTACAAGAGAAAAGAAACACAAGAGAGGCATTAATTAATAATTAATTAATTTCTTAATCAATAATTGCCAAGAGGGAACTACTCAGCAGGCAGGGTTTCAGAGTTTACAAAGGTTTTACTCCACTGGAACACCCCTTAGATTTCAATGGGATTTAGGGACTGAAACCTCAGATTCCTCTAAAAGCTCTAGCATACTCATAAATAAATCCCAGTGCTTTATCAGCAGAACAATGAGGCAAACGAAATCCCTGACAATGATGGACATCTCAAACTAAAAGGCAGACCAGTGGGATGGTTCAATACTCTGGTCTCCTGGGTATCCAGCCCCTCTCCAGCACCCAGGGTCCCTCAGCCAGAGCCTGCCCCCACTCTGTGTCCCCCCGCCCGGCCACCTTGCTCCAGTGTCTGGCACAGGGTGGACACACATGGGCTTTCCTTGATCCCAGTGCCCAGGAGCACTGCAGCTCCCTTCTGAAAGCACGTGACAGCTGTTGAATGTGAATGCTTCTGAAGGGAGGCAAAAACAAGCCAACCTCTGCAGACATCCCTACACAAATCAGTGGGAAATTCCACTTTTCAGCCTTTGCACCACATTAAATCCTAGGGCTCGACTCCTTGGATTTATATTCCTCTATGGTTTCACTTTTCCCTGAAAAAAAAAAATTAAAAAAAAATCACAAGCTGTTAAGCTTCAAAACTTAATATTTCTTTAACTTGGAGCTTTTCAGCTCAACAGCTCTTAAACATAAACCTCTTTGACTGAAGTCTCTGGAATGATGGCGTCTCCAGCAAGTCACCATCTCAAGCTGTGTCTGTGGGATGACCAATCCCTCCCCACACCACCCCCCTGGGCTCCTGCCCTCTGCCCCAGCTGCTTGCTCAGGGCAGGACCTCACACAACACGCATGACCACTCATGTCCTCACAGTTGACAGTTCAGGGCTGATGCAGGCACTGACTGGTAACATTACAGACCACTTGATGCCCTGTGTCACTGTCCTCAGTGGTGGCACAAGTGAATGAGTGACCCTAGAGGAACCCAGGGTAGGCTGTGAGACAGGACAGTTTCTGAAAACAATGCTAGAAAACCGATATTTCTACTATTTTTTCTGAAGAGGAACTGTAGTCACACTTTGCATCAGAGCAAGAATTCAGAAAATATCATATGGTGGATTTACACAAAAATATATTGGAACATGGCATTTTTCTGGAAAATCAAAGTCACAGATCAGTAAAGAGAAGTCCCATCCTCTGAGATAGCCCCAGTCTCTGGAAGTTCCATTCTCCTGGGGCATGCACAAGTGTCTCCTACGAGCAGAACTCCACTCACCCACTCGGAGGTACAGCAGCAGGGCTTTTATCAGCATTCTCCACCACAGCCACAATGAGGGCATCAGCCACAGCTGGGCTCTGAGGGACACTGCCAAGTGTCACTGGCAGTCCTGAAAGGGGACAGATTCATGCAAGAGCACCATGTTTGCAACGATGTCCAAGCTTTTCCTAGAGACCTAGGAAAGGCCATGCTGCTCCAAGAGCAGTGGCTAAGGTAGACTGGAGGAAGAGCTGAAAAGGATCAGAAGACTGAAAGGTCTGAAGAGCAGTGAAGGACTAAGCAAGGAGAAGGTTGTGGCAAGATGTAGAACTAGAAAGGAGTTGGAAAAAACTATTTAGAACCATGAAGCTAGAGGGAACAAGTAGAAGAATCTCTCCTAATTCAAGATCCTAAAAATGAAGCCAAAATCCCCCAATCTCCCTGTCCTCTTTGGAGATCACAGGGACTGGCTGGCCCTGCACTTTTAGTAATCCCATGATGTGTTATTGCTCTTAGCTACAGACATTCAGTTAAGATATATTTTCCACATAGAAAATTGGAAGGAAAGGCTTGAAAGTATGGGGAAAATATTTAAGGAACAGGGAAGAATGTTCTAAACACCAGAGAAAGCCTTATTAAATTGAAAGCTTTACTCATTAGCTGTAGCTGTGCACTGTTGTTGGTGTCCTTACACAGCTTTACACCACTGGAAGCAGTGCTCAGATAACATTCACTGCCTCAAAATAGCATGATAAGGGCTGCTAGAAACCTTTCATCAAGGACATTCCTGGGAAAAAAGCACAACTACAAGCTTTGGGACAAATGTAAGGAGCAGTGGGAAAAGTTTCATGAACAGGCACAGATAAAGGTGGCTCCAGTGGTGAAATACCAACTATCTCAAGAGCTACAATACACCTTCAACTCTTCCTGCAATCACTACTTACTGAAAAAAAACAATGTAAGACCTACATTGGTTTTAAATTTGAAACATTGTTAACATTTGAAAACAGGCAAGAGAAACTGCTTTCTCTTAAATATAGTAAGTCAAGAGAATTGGATGGGGCTCAGCAGGCTTCAGGTCCCAGCAATTGGTTGAGTAAGACTGCAGGACCTTTCTAACAAAAATGCCTTCAATTAAAACAAAGACTGTTTCTAGCACCAGCATAAACCAATCACTTGAGGTGAATCAGGTGCATCAACTCTGAGTGGCCTCTGGAACTCTGTTCCCTCTCTTTGCCATTGGCAGTACAAGTTAGGGTGGTGGCCATGCCCTCGCCCCTCGGACAGGGCTCTGGGCAGCAGCACACGGTGCTGGCACGGCCAGACCAGTGTGGGTGGACACTGCCAGAGGTGTCCTGCTGAGCATCCCTCCTAGGGCCTTCACTTCTCCCATTCTCACTTTTGACCCTTGGCCAGCTTTTTTCCCCTTATTCATTGCCCTTTCTTGCTTGTTTTCTCCCAGGATCCTTTTTCCATAGAGGTTCTTATAGCTTGGTCAGGGAGAGGTGACAGAAGTGGTGGAAGGAGAGAAGAAAATTTTTGAAGAAAGAAGAGCAAAAGTCATCTTCATACAACTGGACACAGGCCATACATGTGGTCCCCATAGTGCACATTGTAATTAATATTTGATATATTTGATAGATTTACTTGGTCCCAATTAGGCACTGCTTAAAACCCATTTATGTAACAGTCCAAAGGCCAGCCACTGAAGAGCTGATCCAACATAATACAAGACTGTTCCCAAAAATGTCCATGCAGGTACACCAGCTAGCAGCCAGCAGGGTATTCCCTGTGCTACCTGCAAATGGGAGGACAAGTCAGGCCCCTTCAGGCACACGTGCATGTCCAGCACTTCTCCTGTACCCTATTACACATGCTCAGCTCTCCATGTTCACATTGAGAACTAGGCTCAGACAAAGCAATCCTTAATAAATACCAGACCACAAAACCTCCCTCACTTGACACAACTGACTGCACTTGCTGCTGCTTGCCAGAAGCTACTGCCCACTAGCCAAGGGCAGGAATAAAGGCAGTATGCTCCATCCAACACTGAGCTCCAAACCACTCCATTCTTTTGCAGCTTTTTCTGACATTTCTAAGTAGGATCCAGTATTTAACACCCTTTTGGGAAAACAGCAAAGAGAATAAGGATCTAGGTGCTGGTTCCACAAAGAGGGAAGAAAAAGTTGAGAGAGTCTGGCTGCTTTGACAGAACATGGCTTGGGGTATCTGGGCAGGAGCATGAACTTAGCCCCTGAGGGACTAAGTCTGGGTGGCAAGGAGCTCAGAACCACCACCCATCCCGGCCCTGTTTTCCATTACCTCAGCCCTCACACACTCCCACCCTCCTGCCAGCCATGCTCGGGTTGCTCCCCTCCAAAGGCTGCAACAATTGCTGAGCACATGCACAAGTAAGAGCATCACACTCATTCACAGCCCCTGGACTCTGAAGAGCCACTCTGGAAGGTTTGCTGGATTACAGGAGCAAACAAAACTCCAGGACAGACCTCAGGCAGCCATGAATACTTCTCTTGAACACCCCTAGGAATCAGGCAGAGACCAAGAGCTCCTGACAGGATGGTGTCCTTCTGTTATCACCTCTTGTGCAGTGAGATGCCAAGAGACACCAGAGACTTGGAGACAAAATAGATCCATATGGAGCAGCTCTATTAGCAACCAAATCTGCGTGGTCACACTCACTCAGCTGGGTGGCCTCACCTTTGTCCCATGCAGGGGGACACCAGCTACCTGTTCACCATAAGGAATGAAACACAGCAGGAAATGGAACTGCAACAGGAAAGGCAGTAGGATGAGAAATTCACAGACAAAGGAAAGGTGAAGGCATTGCTACCTGGAGAAGCATTTCACTATCCTGTAAAGGAAGTAATTTTCCCATTACGGTGTGAGGAAATAGCAAAGCATTTGGCTGTGAAGCTCCATGTTCTCAAATAAGCCATCCTTGAGGATCAGGATCACACAGAGGTTTAGAACCCTCAACACAGCTATCAAAATACTACAGCTTTGTTGCCATCATTACCGTGGCAAGAATGTTTCAACTCTGCAGAAAGTCGAGCTGTACTTCAAAAACCCGCACCTGGTATTTGTCTTTTCAACAGGTATCTTCACGTCTGAGCTTTTTTAAAATCAACCGTTGAGGCTCTGTTCAAAGTGAAAGAAATGGCAGTTGCACGTGAATATCCAAGAGGATACAGATGCATCCAGAGTCATCAGATGCCCAGTCCCAAAAGGAGCCAGGGTGTGGAGATGGGACCAGCACAACAGCAGAGGTAGGCACAAGGCCACATGCCCAGGAGTGGGGCAGTGACTGCCCCTCACTATTCTATAAACGGGCAGAAAACAGTGGGGGGATCTAACCAGGGCCAACTGAAGTTATTTTTATGCCATGAGTGCCTCAAAAATGCCTCAAGAGGTTCAACAGCAGCCTGACAACAACCTGACCTACATTATACCTCAACACCAGCGTGATTTCCTTCAGAGCTGCCTATGCAGCCTCCTCCTGCCCCCTGCAATGCTTGTGCAGCCTGAGCCCCAGATCTGCTTTGGTCAGTCACCTACACACAACACTCTGGCTTTCCTTAGAACCTTAATAATCAGAATATTTTACTGGCTAGAAAGCTTCTTGCTGAAATTACTGCACAATTTTCACTTCTTTCAGCCAAAATTGAGGGCAATTTTGCTTAAATAAGCCTGTCCGTGCCATTAGCTCTGTTTCACCAGGGAAATCTGTTCTCACTTGTGCATGACATCATCTATTGACATAACCCCACCAAAACAAGCATTTCAAACCCTTATACTCTGCCATTTCACATGCTGCAATTATACTCGAGCTTAAATGAATCTTTGACACAGGACTTGCACCATTTTGCTTCTCTACAATGCACTTGGCTTTGTTTTCCCAAAAAGAACTATTTGCTTCTGGAGACTTGCACTGCTTTCCATTGCACCCAGCATCTCAACTGTATCAACTAAGGGTTTTATAATATCAAACTTTAAAAAAATAAATTCAGTGGCAATTTTACAAATCAAACTGTACATCCTAACTAAACAACCTCTGAAGAATGCTCAGTAGAAGAGACCCCATGCCAAACCAGCACAGCCCAGTGTCTTCACACGTCTTGCAAAGTCACCTGCTGCAGGACTCACATGTCCAAGTCCTTGAAGTGGGGAAAAGCTCAACCTGCTTTCTTCAGGGTGTTCTCTGCTGTGAAAATGAAAGCCAGTTGCGATAATTCTCACACAGCAAGAATTAAAGCAGAGTTTAAAGTTACCATACAACTGCTTTAGTGCTTTATGAGTATTCTTGCCTCCATCCCATTACTAGTTACTGGATATAAGATGGAACAGTCAAGCATTGGAAGTGACACAGCAATGAGACAGGAGGCTTGAGGAGTCATCCTCAAGGCACGACATCCATGCTTCCCTTCACCTGAGAGCCCTTTCAACCTTTGAGGTATTTACTTTAAAGGTAACAATGGCCCAGAATTTTAACTCTGGGTCTTAGCATCCTGTTTAGGCCAGAGGAATTGAGAGGACCTCCTGCTCATCCAAGCTTTTGGGTTCACTGGAGATTAGTCTCAGCATTCCCAGGAATTTACCCACAGGCTCTGAACTCTACTCAGTGAGCTCTCTAGGCACACCCTACAGCATTCAAGCTAATTCTTCTCTCCACAAAACCCTCACAGGAGTCATTATCTGAGGCAACCTCAGACTCTGCAGCTCCTCAGAGGAACAGCACAGCCAGCAAATCCCAAATCAAAAGCATTGCATTTTGTAAGTGGAGTTCCAGGCCCTATAAACCCAGTAGTTAAGAAACCATAAACCAAAGCACAATGAAGCAGGTCAGAAACTGAGATGCAGGAAGGGCTGTTTTAGGCAATTATATAATTAGTGGTCACTTTCAGACAAGAATAAAGCCCCGCTTGCCACTCCAGTCTTCTCACCAATCATCTGCTCAGCAGCTCAAAAGATCATGGAACAGGAGTTGTTTTTGAAGTTGACAATGCACAAAGATAGTTTATGTGTACTTAGTAAAGGTAAGTAGCTAAAATATTTAAAGTAGGTTCCTCAGAGAACTTTGAAGCCCCATTATCTCTGGGCTCAGTATGCAGACTCTCCTCATCCATAAAAAAAGAAACAACAGTACTTTATTAAAATACTAAATTTTATTTTTTTCCACATACATTTAGTCTCCCCACCGTTTCCATCTGTCTGACCACCACCATGCCTTATCAAAACATTCCATACATACTTAAAATGAAGCTGAGGGTGGAGTCCCGTCTTTAAAAACTAAACAGGCATTTTGGACAACACATTCTTGGCAAGGTAATCTGGATGACATTTATCAGACACAGGAGGGAAAGCTCTTTCAGCATATGTAAAAAGAACAGCCAAATAATGGTTACAGAAATAAGACTGCAGATTTTAACAAACTGTTTAAATTGTTTTCTTTTCTTACAGAGTCTGTCTCCACTGCCAGAGAGCTTGAATGACCTGGAAGAGCACACAAAATGTTAGAAACTGAAATTTGTTTTTAAAAATTATTTTTAGTTTACTGCCTCCACTTATTCCATAAAATACTGACATTAAATTGTTACAAAAGTACATTCCTTTCAGAGAAAATCAAGTTGAAAGTGTGACATTAGGTCCTTCTGCTAGAAGACTGTTATTCACACTAGGTTACAATAGTAAGAATTCAGTGAAGGTGAGGAAGAGGATGGGTGTGGACCAGTAAGGCAAATACTGGCTGAACTCTGCCTACCCTGGCTAATGCCACAGCACTCTAGTAGCTGAAGCTCACTGCTTTTCAATATTCCTTCAGGAACATAGCAATTTGTTCATCAGACAAGTTTACACTGAATCACTGAAGGAAGCAGGAAAGCACAAGCAATTCTGTCACTGCAAAAAAATTAACTTGAAGGCATTTTTATAGGGAAATCTAAAACACATTTTCAGCTTAGTCTGTGTTAAGCAATAACTAACTCAGAAACTTGCTTCCTGATACCACCTTCTGGCTTGTGCTCTTTTAAGAGCTCAGTTGATTCTGGGAGAGAATGTAGCAAGAATGCCATAATCTCCATCATAAAACAGCTCCCTCTCCCAGACACCCTCCCCAACATAGGGCTGAACACCAGACTGGCCTAGGTGGCCAAATTCAGCAGCAAAGGAAACCACAGCTCATTTCCTTAGTCAATATGGTGCCAACAGGAAAATTCTGTGGGTTTAGTAAGCAAGAGATAATTTACCAACTATATAAAACCTGGAAAAATGTAATAAAATATTAGCTTTCCCATCTTATCCAACTAAACCCTTAAAACCATTCCCATATATTTAACCTGAAGTATTGTTTGTGGTTTGTAACCCTTTGAAACTCTCCGAAGCTTGTAAAGATTAAGAAGTGGAAAGGAATCACTAAATCAGGTTATAAAAATTTTTGGACTTTATCAAGCTTGAATGAATTCTGTTACCTTCTGGTCCTCCGTCCTGAAGCAATTCTTAACGTAGTTAGCAAATTTGGGCTCCAGTTTAGGAAGGGTAGTACCCTATTTGGAAAAAAAAGCAAGCTTTAGGTTCTGCAGATCTTTTAATGTTTCCAATAAATGACCTATGAAGCTGAAACCCTTTGCAACACGTGGAATTTGAACTCACCTAGCAACTTCCCACACTAATCTGCTTTAAATCATTTTAGAAATGTTTTCCTACCATGCCCAGGTATTTCTCGCAGGAGTTGCTACACACTGAATTGCTGTCCAAGACTCTTTGCTGATGCTGAAGAGCACAACAGCAATTATCACTTAAAATCACCTTGTTGGTAGTCAACATCCCTGTGCTAACTCAAGTAAACTAGAACTTATTATTCCATATTTATGGACTCTTACTACAGCACACAATATAAGACAACTCCTCACAGTAGGTTTTTGACTTCAGCTCTCTAAAGCCAACATGAACTGACCTCCCACCTTATTCTTTAAAACTCACTAACACACTACTCATTAATACACTACTGTTACTAATTTAAAGAACTGTTCTAGAAACATTTCTTCTGCACTGCAATACTGCAACCAAAAAGTCTGGATTTGGCCACTCTTTTACCTCATGCTTTTCTCTTAGCTTCCTGACACCTACTTAAGTGTTAAGAGTTCTTCTCTAAATCTAGTCTGGGATTTTTTTAAAGCTGTTACTTGCTGGCTGTCAGCTGAAGTCCTGTGTACACAGAATGCAGACATCCCTTCCCTTACTAAGGGATGCTCCAGCACCATCTAGAGTCAACATTACATTAAGGTCCCTGCTACAGTGCTTAGACAGCATTTCCCAGTAGAAATACTCTTCAGCACCAGTTCCAGGACTGTGCATTTCCATTCTCATCACAGTCTGTCATTTCTCACTCTGCATCCACCCTGGATTTAAAACACTTCTGGTTTTGTTTTGCATTTCTGGAACAAAACAGCCTCAAAACACCAATGTTTTAAGCAGAAGATGATTCTAATTCTTTAGGTGACCTTTATTTGCCATTGTATGGGGTTAAAAAGTTTATTATCTCAAACTAAGAATTCCCTGTCAGCAAACCAACAATGCTTCCTAGCACCCATGAAAACACTTCTGAGGCAGCCAAGCACAGCCACAGCCATGCCCTCACTCCCATGTACTCCAAGCACAGGGGGACTCAGAACACAGCCCTTGCTGGCACATGCACTGAACCCTGGCTCAGGAAGAGAAGAATCACCTGCTACACCCAACCAGCCTTAACACTGGATTTTCTATTTTATACTTGAATAGCAGCTAAGAACACTACTGCCATGTGTGACCAGCATGTGATGGTCAAAACTGGCAACAACCAGAGCAAGTGACTGCCCTACTACCTTCAAAGCAATCCACTGAAGGGAGCCTCAATCCCAGATCCCTCTAGAAGGCAAATGCTTTCAGGTCTCTAGCAGTGCATCAACTCATATCACAAGCACCTATCTCCCTCTTCTGGAAGTTACTGAGCCTAACAAGCAACAGATTACTGCTTCAAGACCAAGGCATTCCAAGCATGTGAGTAACTCACTCCACTTTAGTAACTTAAAGTGTATATGCACTATGTAAGTCATCTTTACAGTAAACATCACCCAAGGGTTTCTGTGGTTTTGCTGTTTCTTAAACTTGAATAAAGACAGTTCACCAAGGAACACCAAATCACTAATCAGCACTACTGGAGAAATACACAAAGGGGTTTTGTTTCTCACAAGTACAGAGGCTTTTTTTTCCCAGTATGTGTTTTCATTTCCCTGAGCTTCAACACTGACACACTGGTAGTAAGGGCACAGCAATCAGCAACGTCACAACAATTTCCTACAACATGCAAATCTTCTAACCTGTGGAAGTGTAAAAGTAAAGCTGAGAAATCTCATTTCCAAAAACTCACCTTATCTACAGATGCTTGCATCTTTGCTTTGATCTCCTCTAACGACAGAGGGACTTTTGGTGTTTTTGGAGTTAGAGTCTTATCCTTCTTGGAATCTGGAGTCTGAAAATTATTCATTTCATTAGTAACTTGCACATAAAGCACAGAGAATATAAGATAAATTTTATAAAACTAGCTATCACACTGGTAGTCCATGTAGTTTTCAGGAAGTCACAAAACCTAAATTTTTGCTTCCCACACATTCCTTCGAAGTATGAAAAAGAATAATTTTTAAGTCTGGAGTCATTATGGTTAGCATAGCTGGTATCTTATGTTTCTGGGCAGGTGCCTCCACAGCTCTTTGAATAGAAATTAAATGAAAAATAGCAAAAATATTTAATGATTCAGAGTTTACTCCACATCTGCAGCAAGATTAGGTCATGCTTTAAAAGGCACACCTGCAGTGCTTCTCAGATGCCATCCTGCCATGCACCTCATGCTAATTTCTGTATGAACCTTCCTGACACCATGTTTGAGCACACGCAGCAAGGAGAAGTGCACAGGGAAGCAGGACATGATTCCACAGCATTAATAACACAACTGCCAGTCCTCTAGTGGGTCATTATCACAAGAGCCCCTTGGCAATAGCAGCCTCCAGTGTTCTCCAATGGAAACACACTTGGCATCACTTTCTCATACAAGGTGCTGCACAAAAACAATAGATTTAATGTTTCAAACCAAAGAATTACCAATATTCCCAAGGGGCAGAATGCCTGATTCCAGATCTTGACTGTTGCAGGTATATATTGATCACTGAAGAGTTTCACAGAGGACATGAAACAGTGAATAGTATTGTCAACATGCTTCATATTAAGATTTTAAAATCTAACGTGAATGTTAACACGTAACTGTTTAAAGTTATCATCAGGCAAGAAAAACAGCTCCTCCACTAGAATAAAGCTTTGTTCTACCCAGCTGTTTTCACTCACTTTTGATTTAGATGCTGGTGTGGATGGCTTAGAGTCTTTTCCATTCTGCTTTGCTTTCTGCATATTTTTTCCTGCAACCTCACGAACAGGCTGAAAATTAAGCACACAAGTGAATTTGTCAAATGAACTGCAAGTAATCTCAGGATAACACGTTACAGGAAGCCGAAGGAAAACCTTTTGGCACAGCACAGTAACAAAGCCAAGAACAAGTTCTGTTATGATAACACACAACGATGTGGGACTCCCACTCTATTCTCCTTAAAAAAAGATCATCTTTCCTTATATATCAACATGCACTCTGGGGACAGATACTGCATTAAGATTAATTCCTGGTGGCACTACAGTGCCATGACCTCATTCAGTGCTATTTTTTTTTTTTTCTGTAATACAACCATTACCTCATTTGGCATTTCATCCAGAAATATTGTCTGGGATGTGCATTGGACCTGATACCATACATATATCAAAGATAGGGAGACTAAATTTCCTATATAAATCAAGGGATCATTTTGTTTAATCACCCTAGAACACATCAGATGGCAGGAATCTGCTGTTCAGACTGTCTTTACCAGGCCATTGTGCAGCATCACCTATGGAACTTCAGTAGGGACAGAGAAGCACATGGTGAAGTAAAAGATTAAATATCTGTTTTTAAACAGTAGGTATGGACATAAAAATCCAAAGCACACGGTGTGAGAAACAGAAAATGCCTCCCTCTCCCTGTGCAGCTGCCCTGCTGTGCTGCCAGTGCACCGCCAGATGGCGCTCGAAGGCTGACGAAACGGCGCTTCCGGCCACGCCCCTGCCTGCGGAGAGCCCTTCCAGAGCCTCACACATTGAAACCTTCTGTGTCTGAAGACACTGAAAGGTCCTTTCCACAGCACGCAGGACTGGAACTTCAAAGCACAACCCACTTTGAGTAGGATTTTTTTTATTTGCTGTCCAACAGCCATCCAGGCCCACACGGGGGTCTGACAGCTGCATCCCTGTGCTGGTAAGACCCAGTCACCCCTTTACAGCCAAGGAAATAAAACACAGACCAGATGAATGCACATTCACACACAAGTGTTTCCACACCCTATTACAATTTCTTTACACAGGCTGAGCTAAACCTAACACATCCCCCATTCACACATTCCAGACAGCTGTGCTCAAACTCGTTGATTTAAGGGACGACCTGCCCAATTACTGTCATATAACAGTATTAGTAACTTACTTTCTTTATTGGTGCTTTAATTTCTTCCTCATCATCCTCTAAGTCATCCTCATCACTACAATTAGAAAGGAAGTCACTCACCATTACTCAAGATTCACGTTAGGAATTGATCTTCCCCCTCCCTCCCAATAAAACGTTCTATTCATGAAGGAAGCAATCTTTCAAAGTTTACTTTATACCTTAACATGTGGCTAAGTGCTAGGACAAGCACTACCTTTAAGGAAGTTAAATGCATTCCCTCCTCTTCAATACCGAAGGGATATATCCTAGGGACTTCCACTACTACTATTAGAATGAGTAACAGGCAGCCCAGTATGACATATGTGAAGAACATTAATTTAGGTAGCATTGTAGAGATAAATAAGGCACGGATACCTTTTCCCTAGCCAAAATAAAGGAGCTTTTCCACTTAGCATCCACTTATGTCACACAATTCATGTTCTGAAAGTTAGACCCATATTTTAAAATACATGATCAAAACAAGAATACATACTCATCATCGTCATCATCATCTTCATCATCGTCCTCATCATCTTCTGCTAATTTTGGTTTTTTCTTTAAAAAAGAAAGTCTGTTAAGTGGTTGATACCATTTTGTGGTAGTAAAGTGCAAATGCCATCTAAAACAACTGTGGCATAAGTACAAGGCTACTTTCCATCAATTTAGCTAAGCCCAGGAAGTTACAGCTGCCAAGTCCAAAGCTGTTGAAAAGTTCACTGCATATGCTCTGAGTGTAGGAACCTTTCCTCTGTAGTACAGCACTTCCATCAGCTTTTCAACTGTTGCAGTACACTGATGTTTATATCAGAACCTGTCATTACTGCAGGGGACAGAATTCCCACAAAAACAGCCATTATATCTACCCCTCCATCAAAACTTTGGGGACCTTCTGAGCTGCATGACACTTCTGCAATTTAGTACAAAATAATCCTTTCCCACTTAAAAGAGCAAGGCATCTAAATGCTTCCTCCTAGAGGAGGAAGAGCATTTTTTTCCTATCCCGATTCAGCTAAGGGGAGGGGTGGTTCATTTAGAGGTTTTTTTGCTTTTCCTTTCTTCCCCTCTCCCAAATTTGCCCTAAACCAGGACAAACTAATACCAAACTAAAAGAAAATTATGTGAACAAAGTGACTGCAAGGCCATATACCTGTGGTGTTTTAGCTCCTCCTCCACTTGCTGGTCTCTTTGTTGAAGCATTAACAATTTTTGCATCATCTTCTTCCTCATCTGATTCTGGCTCTTCTTCTAATGCTGATAAAGCAAAGGTAAAGTGTAAAAACCTCACCTCATTTAAAAATATAAAGCAAGACTGCTAATAAAGACACAAAGAGCATCAAAGAGCACCCACAACTGAGTAGCTTTGGTCTGGCTGAGGTGTTAAATTGATAGCAGGAAGTTTCCCACTAGTGACCTGATCACTGACTAGGTTTTCCAGCTCACTGAAGCAGCTACTACTACAGGGAAATCCAAACCAGGTGAACAATCACCTTGCACACTGCTTGGAACACTCCTCACACACAACAGACCTTAGAAAGTGAAAAATAACATTTTCTCCATTACTAAGGAGACATATTTGAAAAGTAGAGAGAAAGATCAAGGACAACTCTCCTAAGGAAAAGGCTAGTCCTGGATTGGTTTAGTTAAAAATCAGAACAATTTAATGGGCAGTCTCCTCACACTCAGCTGACAAGCAGAAAGTTTACAGTGGGACACCAAAACCCACTTTTAAGGGAGAAATCAGAACTGTAATTGCAAGGCTGACAAATGCCCCTTATCATTACAAACCAAGTGGCAAGTAAGGGCATGCAAGCACTCCTCTGAACTTCATGCCAATGAGGATGTACCTGTAAGATTCAGAGGGTCAGTACTAGCAAAAGCACTGCCTGAAGCACCAGCTGCACATCCTTTAAGCTCTGCTGGTGCTGCTAAGTGCTAGGACATAGCAGTGACCAGCCATACGTACCTACGAGGTGCTGACCACTGATGTAAACAGGCCCTGAACCACATTTCAACCTCAGCACCACTGGTGGTGTGATCTCGAAGCCCCCCAATGAAACCTGTGGGACAAGGCATTGGTATTCAGTCAACTATTCCAGCCAAAGCACAGTCAACAGACACTCTACCCAATGGAAACACGCATCAACAGCTGCAGACTCCATGGCTAACACAGCTACTCCAAGTTCCCATTTGACAGAGTATTCTGCAGTTGTTAAAAGGGCCAACAAGGCACAAACAGGGGTTTTACTACGCTCTTTACCCCAGTAAAAGCACACCAAGGCCAGACCAGTGCACATTTGTTTCTATTCCACTTGGCAACAATATTGATTTGAACATTATCCATCCCACCAGCCCCTGGACTGTGTAGTTCTAGTTGCACATTATTAGCAACTGAGTCAAACTACATTCCAGATAGCACAAATGACAACAGGATGCCCTTAAATCAACAGAGAGTAGCAATTATCTTCAGTCACCTAAAGGGTTGGGACCTGCAGAAAAAACTAATTCTTCTCATCCTAGGTTTAAAGAAAGCAACATAACCTAAGGATGCATCTGCTTGCATATGTCTAGACTTGTATATACAGATGCCATACATAATTATTGTAACTTCAACAATTGTAATGTGACTGCGTCAATTATCTCCAGCTGACTCAATACTAGGCCCAAAAAAGATGTATTTACAATCAGTGAAACTGACACTTCTCTGAACACACTGTTCAGTTTCACTAAAATTCAGCTGACCCAAGCATTTTCCAACTTTCTTCCCACCAGGGAACAAACTTACAGTAGATTTTCCCAAGTTTCTGCACTTACTGTAGGCTGCACTGACATTTTCAGAGATGCCAGTACTACTTTAGTAGGGTTGCCTTCATAGTCCAGTGCTTCTGCTTCTACAACGTGTAATTCGTCTTTGGCTCCAGCTCCTAAAGTAACCTGTGATATCAACAACAGGGCACAGTCTGAGCATCTTCCCAAATATTTTAAAAATTTCTAAATTCCATTCACTGTTCAGCATCAATTAATACTGAAACTTGCATTTCTGACTATAAATTATTTCATCCAACTCCACCCCATGCCAATACCCTTTCTCCACAACACTGAATTTTTCAAGGGGCACCTGCAGGCATATTTTGATAACAGTGAAATCAGGTCACTTGCTGCTGGATCAGTGCACTAGAAAGAGGCAGTGGCAAGTTCAGTCAGCTCTACAGCTGGTCTAAGGAAAGAAGTACAACCCACAATCTCTACAGAATCACAGCCTATAGCCTTCCCATCCTGGCACATTTTATCTGCTAATTGCTTCCCTTTACCACCTTTTGTTTACTTTACATTCACTAAGGACTCAAGTCTAACAGCAGCATTGTTGAATACTGTGATTTATGCATATGCCTTTTGCTGTACTTCACCACAGACCTTGCTGTCCCAAGGCATTTCTAAAACAAAGTGGCCTGGATCCCTTACTGTGAGTAAGAGTCTGGCACTTCATGAAGAGTCAAAACACCTAGCTGCAAGGAGACAAAGCAACAGTGGTCAGGCCTGAAATTCCAGTTCACTGAACCTTGGGCCTCTCAGGCAGGACTAATGCATTAGATATGAAAACCAAGAATCCCTGGTACTACAACTATTCCCAACAGCAGTGCATTAAGCTTTTTGTTTCCTTTCCTAAAGCCCATACAAAGAAAGCTTTCCAACCCCCACAGGAGATGTGGGTGTGAACACTTCAAGCAGAGGCACACAGGTTTTAATTCTCCAAGAGCTGAGCTTTAAGGAGGCTGTAAAGGTCCAGACTTAGATGTGTCAGACTGAAGGCTGGGAAATAGAATACCGGATTCAGTATTTCTGGCAAATTTTGCAATTAGCAATTTAAAGAGGTGAAACTGCAGCTCTGATCTTACCTCTCAAACATGTTGCCAACACCATTGTATTTTCAGCTAGCAGGACAAAAATTTTAGAGCATGCCCTGTCATTTACCCCAGTTCAATACTACAGAACTTCCCTTATTTCTTGTTTGTTTGGCAAACAACCATGCATGTGCTTTTATTCCTACACTAAAGGAATGCACACTGAATAGGTGATGAAGCAGTGACCATCCTTGTTCTTTGCTGTCATTAGTAAGACGTTTACAGAAACTCATGGCACTTTTACCTCCTGCATCTATCCTCCTCTTTGCCTTTTTTACCCATCTTGCTGTACCTCATACCCAAGTCCACCACCACACTTGTATTTCAACAGGCAGTCTTCAATCATCTTGGCTTTTATCAGGAGCTCAGATCAGCACCCAGGTACTTGCTGCCTTTATACCTTATCCTTAAATCCTTCCCCTACTCAACAAGGTCTTTTTTGTTTGCAAATATGTCCCAGACCTTTCAAGTTTTCAAGTCTCATTGCCTAGTTTGTCTTTTGGGATCTTAACCCCGTTTTTCCTGCGCATAATCTCTTTTTATTCTATGAAAAGGGGTTACTGACACAAGGTTTCACTCCCTCCACAAGCCTAACAACAAAGCAGTCCTGTGGATTGATCTGCTTCATCTCTTGGTGTAAAAGATCAGAAGAGACACTACTGGTAATTTTCCAAATGTAATAGAAAAGAAACTTTGAGTAAAACAATACAATTCAATTATCACTAACTTAATTTGCATAAAGAACATTCAGATACATTAATCATGCATGTAGACCTACTCTATACATTCAAAGTCACTCATTGTCAAGTCCAGCCTGTACTGTTCATAATACACAATGACTGAAAATACATAACTCACATAACTAACACAGAAGTGTTTTAAGTAACACCATGAAGTGTTTGAAGATCATTATTATGCAAGGGACCTAGAGGAAGCAATTCTGCTGTAGGAATTAGTCCACAATTTTAGGAATCTCTTGCTTCCAGGTATCAAAGCATCTCCTTGCACTTAAATAAACACAGCAATAAGTAACAGAGATGCTACAACTCCTCAATTTTAAGTCTATTAAGATGGGGCATGTTATTGTTCTGTTACCAAAATAACATGGCATTAAGTCCAGGACAAAAGATTTGAAATATTGTGTCTGATTTGTGTGGCACCAGAAAGCTCCAAGGACACATCCAAGAACTCCCTAGAAGCCTGTCAGATTAATTATCTGAATGAAAGATGGGATTTCCCAGTTACATCCTTGGAGAGAGCAAACCAAAGACAATAAAACATAAACCTTATGCCCTCTTACTTGGATTTACTTATTATCTGCTTCTGGGAAAGAAAAAAAATTTGAGTAATGTTTGTGGACACACTGAAATGGTTTTCGAAATTAAGTTTCTAGTAGACTACAAGAGTGTACCTATGTGTTACTTTTACAAATCTATCCTTTCCCCTCTGCTCCTGTATTATCTGCACTATTTGCATTAGGGATGCCTGAGTGTACAGTGTGACATTTAATTCCGTTTAGCATACATTTATTAACCCACTCTAAGTTGACTTAGCCTTTTCCAATCTTGCATTTGCTTGCTGCCAACAATGAAACATCAGTGGAGAAACTTTTTCAATACAGAAAATACCTGAAATCACAGAATATACTCCACTCCCAATAAGACTTTTGCATAATAATTTTTACTAGAATTACGACTGGAAAAATTAACCGCATGCTAAAAAACTCACGTTTTGCATCACAGCACACCACTACATTTAAAATGTGAAGAGTATAAACCAAACACTACTTGCCGTTCTCAGAGACAACTGATGTTCATTTTCTTCATCATCTACTTTAAACTGAAACTCCTTATCTGCTTTAAGCTCGCAGCCTGTAAGAAAGCAATTTAATTATAAGTGTACTGTTTTAATTAAGATGCAAGTATTTGCGTGACCGATTATTTCGCAGCTTGTTACTTCCACGCCTCGTACTGCACTGCAGAGAACTAGCGGCCCTACGGGCACGCACGAAGCGGAACACGTAGGATGAGAAGTCCTACGCGAGCGTGCGGCCTGCTGTCGGCCACGCAGCTCCCGCCCGGCCCGTTCAAGCCCAGAAGCAGCAAGACCATCACGGCCCCGCGGTGTCCCGGGCGATAGCGCCTCCGTGATCGCCGCCGTGGGCGGCCGGGCCCGCCCCGGGGCGATGGATAGCGAGGAGCGCGCGGCCGCGCGGAGCCACACGTGCTCCGCCTCCGGCCGCGCTGCCATGTGCTCCGCGGGCGCTGCCGGCGCGCCGCGTCCTTAGGAACGGCCGGAGACACCGGGAACAAAGCGCGGAACAAAAGGGGCCGGGCCCGGCCATGTGCGGCCCGCGCGCCACGTGAGGAGTGCGCGGGAACGGCCGCTGCGCGCCACCGGCCCCGAGAGAGGCCGCCTTCCCCTCCCCGACCCCAGCGTGCGGGGCGGCGGCGCTCGGCTGGCACAGGCCGCGGCCCCGCAC
>VZTB01012915.1:252927-280014 GCA_013397245.1 Thryothorus ludovicianus | reverse complement strand
CCCGGGGACAGCACCTGGGGGCAGAGCCTGGGGACAGAGCCCGGGGACAGAGCCCGGGGACAGCACCTGGGGGCAGAGCCTGGGGACAGAGCCCGGGGACAGAGCCCGGGGACAGAACCCAGGGACAGAACCCGGGGACAGCACCTGGGGGCAGAGCCTGGGGATAGTACTGGACACACTTGGACACAGCACCTGGGGACAGCACCTGGTCATAGCACCTGGACACATCACTCGGACACAGCACCTGGACACCACACCTGAACCATATCCCCACCAGAGCATGACCCCCAAAGACTGAACCCTGCACTAGAGAAACGGAACATTGTGCTAACAAAACATTGCTGAAGTCTTGAACTCAACCTCAGTCCTTGCAGTGTTCAGGTTTTGGTTGGATTTACCTTGCTTTCATGAAGGTGCAGCTTATCAGTCACTGTGCTGTAGTAGTGATCACGCCATTTAATCACCATTAAATTTGGCCTTTTGAGTATCTTAAGCTGTTACAGATGACTCTTATTTTCTACAAAAAACAAACTTCTCAGTGCCATCATCTATCCTGAGAATCTATGGAAATACAGACACCTGAACCAGGCAAGGAGCACCAGGAAATTCTTTGGTAAAATCCCTGTGCTCTCTCTAAGCAGGCCTGAATAAATAAATGGCCACGATTTCAGAACTGCAGCAGCCAGACCTCTGCTGGTGGTCTTACTGCAGGAGAGCAAGAACAAATACACACAGGAGCAGATGAGTTCTCCAAAGCCTCTGCTTCCAGCCCTGGAAACACTTCCTGGAGCACACAACATTGCTACTCTTGGCTCTGCCAGCAGACTTCTCTCATGATGAGCACAGTGTCTCACACTATCACCAGTATTAAAGATGATTTTCTGCTGGGGCGCAATGACTGAACCATGGAACAGCAAATCCAGAATGGAGGAGATTTGGGTCACAAACCCAAAAAGGATTACATCTGTAGCAAAGTGCAGGGCTGCCCGGTGGGTTTGGAGCCCTGGAGCAGGTCAAATCCTGCAGATTTCCTAGGGAAGGGAATCCTGGAGCTGGAGGGATCTCTCTATGTCATTCTGAGGATCCCAGTTCAATAGCAGAGAGACAGATAATAGCATTTGAACACTATCTGCTTCAATTCAATTGTATTGATTTATTGCCTGTCCAATGAAGCCATCAAGTGTACAAAATGGTTAATCTTATTTTTTTCCCCTGCTGTCTGTTCAGAGGACTGAAGTTGTAAACACTGATCCATGCAAGGAGGGTGACAGGGGGGATACAATGAACTTTTTTCAAGGCAAATGCTGATTTGTGTCTGTGCAAAGCGAATCCAATTTTAGCACAGGGCAAAGGAAGGACACAAGCTCTTCCCACTCCAGACTCCCAGTGGAAAGCTGCTTCACCTGAGCAGACTGACCCACCTGCCTGGCATCACCACACTGACCTCTGAGAGATGGCAGGAGGCTGGCACCTCCAAACATCACCAGCCTGGGTCGAGTGACCCCAAACACACCCTGGAGGCTGTGGGGCTGCCTCCCTCCTTTTAAAGCACAGTGACGTGCACGATTTACCTCATTGCCAGCCTTCCCCAGCTCAGGGAGGGAAACAATAGTCCAGCCCATCCAAGCAGACCCAAGTCAGGCAGGACATTGCAGCACTGCAAAGCAGAGAGTGACGTGTACAGCGTGGCCAGTGGGTCCCTGCTCCTGGGCCTGACACCCATGAGAGAAGGAAAATTAGTTATTTTTTCAAAAGTATTTTCTTTCAAAATGTACATTTGCAATTAAAGGCTGAGTATACTCTATATTTTATTAATGATGTGGGACAGTGAGGCATTTTAAAGCTCTTTTGATGACTTTTTTTTTTTTGAGGACAAGGGGAAGGAATTGAAATGGAAAACTTAACACTTATTATTTCAAAAATTTGGCTTATATTTTAGGTTCTGGTAACATGCAATTACAGGCACTTAGAAAGAATTCCCTTTTTTATACTATGCCCTAGAGCATAAAATTAAGAGGCCAATTCAGGCTTTGTACTGCTTTCAGAGGCAGTTTGCTGCAGCATAGATCAACATGGAGACTGACTGTCGCCTTTATATTGAATTAGGTTCTATATTTTTGACAAGTATGGCAGCAGTATCATCACTTTAATCACCAACAATCTGTTGTGTCTCTTTATGCTAATAAATAAAACATTCTGTGTTAAATATTTCCCAGTAAGCACTTGAAGACCTGCAATCACCATGCCTCCTATACGTTCCCAAGTAAAATAATATAATGCTAATAAAATCAAGTGATGTCTAGGAGTTTTATAGACAACTAATAGCAGGTATTGCAAAGTGCACATCAGATGCCAATTGAAGGTTACATTTCTCTTTAATATAATATAGCATGCATATTTCACTAACTGTCTCTGTATATCAAATGAATTAAGCAGTAGGATTATATCGGTCAAAAATTGACTTCTATAGGAGAGGTCTTTAGGCAAAAGAGTTTTACTGTAGCTGTGTGTTAAGAGTGCACTGGATGCAAAATATGGGAAATTCATCCTAGGTTACTGAGGAATTGCGAAAGAAACCTCCTGACAGTTTCATCCAGCACTGGGACTTAGCTCCAGGGGCACAAAGGCATCCAAGCTCCTGCCATGAGTTCTTCAGGGCTCTGGCTGCAGCTCAGCCAGGCTCAGGGATGGGTTCCTGCAGCACAGGATGTATCATGGGGCCTCTGTCTGCACTCTGTGTGACAGGACTTACCTTGCTCCCACCATCCAGGGGGCCTGGACTGCCCAGATCCTCCTCCCCCTCGCTGCTTGGCCATCCCAGGGCTCCTCAAGCCCTGCAGCCCCTTTGCTGCTGGAGAAACTCCACACCAGCAGTGGGAGCATGGCACAGCCTGGGAGACCTAGCACAGCTCCAAAAGCACACCTTGTCCTCAATCTCCTTGATTTCCCTGGCTTCATTCCCACACTTCACTCTGGACTCTGGGAGCCTTGGAGTCACCCTAAAGAAACCCTTTCCTGAACTTCAGATCTGCTTGTTGAGAGATTTTTCCCATCCTTATTACTAATCTACCTCATACATTCAGGGGGCCCTGCCTCAGCCAACATGAATTGTAAACCATTTCTCTAATCCCCTCAACAATACCCTTCCCCAAACCTTTTTTCTTTCTTAATTAGATATTCTATCCCTTCGGTTTAAAATAGTATTTAATTTCACTTAATGATTTCAACAAAAAATATTAGGATTCCCCAAACAGACATGTTCCCTCTGAATTCTCTCATTCTTTTTTCCAAGGGCTTCAGTTTCATCTTTTTGTTGCTTTGTCAAAACACAGCTAATTGACTGTCCTGAAAGTACAATTTTAGTAATTTCTCTCAATGAAGCATTGCTGCCTCCTCTATTAACACTGCCTAATTGGACTTTGAATCCCCAGCCAGCGACTTCACCCATGCTACAGACCCAGATCACTGCAACAGTAAATATCAGCATCCCAGTTAAATGTAGGTTGGCTCACATTCCCCCAAAATTGGCTTTCTGCTCCTCAGAGTCCAATCTGATGTAATATTACATTAACCATTTTTTTTCTCGGGGAGCTGGAGGGAGGGAGGAGAAGCTGCAGTGCAGATCTGCGTTTGCTCTGCTCAAAGAGCGCGTTTGCTCCCAGCGCCGGCAGGGAGGGAGCACGGCGGGCTGGTAGGAGCTCTGAAACCTCCCAGCCCTTATTTCCACCTTCTCTGTTCACAGCTTCAGCTTGCACAGCAGGCAAGGACACAGCACTGCTGATCCCCACGGGCCCCGGAGCTCCAGAGGGGTACTGGCCACCCAATTCCCTCACCCAGAGATGGACCCCAGGACAACTCTGCTGTGGGCAGCAGAAACCATTTCTTTCTCTCTTTTTTTCTCCCTCCTTCTCCAAAACACAGGCTGTGTATAATAATACACGTGGCTTTCAACCATTGAGGCCTTGGCACATACTGGGGGGCTGGGAAGGTTGAGTGGCCGTGCCACACTGCAGCAGCAGCAAACGACCCCCGGGGGTTCATCTCTAGCCTCTCTAATTATCTCAGAGCATCTGCCATTAAAATGCAAGATCAGGCCAGCTACAAGTAGGAAACAGAAACAGAACTCCTCATTGATGCCTGTAATAGGCACCAAAGGTGTAGAACTCTGCATAATTGCTAATTGTTATTACTATTGCGGTTGATGCCGGAATTGCCCAGAGAAGCCTCCTGCTCCTTGTGCCCCTGCAGGATTTGGGGGGAGGCCGAATCCCACCACGAGCAGTGGCAGTGACCCCAGCAGAGATCCCCCATGGTGAGGTGTCGAAGCCGCCCCGGGAGCCTGCAGTGCCCTGTCAGAAACCCTGAGCACAGCAGCCAAAATCGTGAGGGACAGAGCCAGGCGCGAGTGCGAGCTGAGAGCGTGTGAGCATCGCGGGGCGGCGCTGAGGGCCAGAGCCAGACAAAGCCCTCCCGCCGCGCCACACTCCGCCTTCAGCTCCCGCTGAGAGACCCTCCAGGGCCTAATGAAGCCACTTGACCTCTTGCTACCCCCATTCTCCCATCTCCAAAGAGGGTATTTAATGCTCCTGACACACAGGCAGTCAGGGGGTGTAGCAGAGCTGATCCAGTCTGCTCACAGCGCTGCAACAGTGCAGCCCAAAAACAGCGTAAGATTCCCCATTCTGTTGTGTCAAAGAGTTCCTTACAGTACACAACACTATCAGATGTTTTTTCCCCTTTGTCACTGCATTTCTGTGCCCCCAGCAGGGTTCAGCTAGGATCTAGTTTTGTATTTCTGAACTGGATTTCCATTGCTCACACTCAGACCATTTCACCACCCACAGTGCTCCAGGTGTGAAACCTTCATAAATCTGATCAAGCAGCCCCATTTCTGCTCTGTGTGTGCACCACCTACTTGCAAATGTACAGCTGAATGATCCCTTTGCTCCTCTTCAGTGACTCACTGGCTGCTTTGCCTTGCCCCAGTGTCCAGCCTAGAGGCCCAAAGCTCCAGGGTGTGGTTTGGAGCCTGGTCCAGATTTGACCCCAGGATTAGGCTGTGGAGCAGAGCAGGACCACACTTTGAAAGATGTTGGGATCAGCTCTTTCTGCATTGCAAGCAAGCACTCCAGCAATTAATGTTTCAAGTAAACATGCCGTAGATGGAGGTAAAAGCCCACTAATTTGAGATATAGGAAGCTTTTTTTGTGATTTAGTTTCTTATTAGAATATGCTACCAGGGATGAAAAGAAATCATTGATAAGTGACATTAGAGGCAACCAGTAAAATTAAAACTCCAAGGAATGGCCTGGCTTCTTGTCAGGCTGGCATACAGATTCCCTGCCAAGCACTTTAAGATACTCGTAAATGTTAGGGACAAAACTTTCAAATAAAGAAGGGGAGGGCTTCTGCTGTCTCCAGTTTTGGCAGGCCAGTTTCAGATGTTTTAAAGGGTCTGGCTTCCATCTGAGTATGCCTTCTCCTGCCCCAGAAGAGGACGCAGCCCCAAGAAGGCACCAGCACACTGGGGTTTGGGGCTGGAGCATCTCATGTTTCTGCTGCCTTCCACAAGCTCTGCTCTAAATGATGCTAAAGAAAACCAGTCCCAGAGCCCCACAGTGAGCTTGGAGCTGCATCCAGAACTCAACAGCACATGTGCACAGGGGGTTGACAGATAAAACCAGTTCAAACCTGTCCCTCCTTATGTCTGCAAGCTTGTGAAACTGGAGCAGGAGGACTCACAAGCTCTAAGCTTAAAGGTGCTGGGAATTGTTTTCCTGGACTCCAGTAACTTTTTGGAGCTCAGATAAATGCTTTGCTCCATTCTCACAGGCCTCGTTCTCTTCTTTCATTTTTACAGAGTATTCCTTACCCTGAAAGCACATTTTTTCACAGTGGTGAACAGCCCATTCTGTGTCTGGGTGCTTTATCTCACAGCAGAGGGGATCAAGCTTTTAAATTCAGTTGTCTTGTCCCTAGTCCTGCTCCCAGCAGCATCCTCCAGCCTCCACCAGCCCAGCACAGATAGTTCTGCTCCCATGAGCACAATGCCAGTGTGCACTGCACACATATGGATCTAAATGAGCACCACTCCTTGTGCTTGCGCATTTTAGGAATATGTTTATTTTGTTTATAAGAAGATAATAATCTTACATCAGTCTTGCAGCAAGTACTTAAAATAATGTAACAAATAAACACATGTGTATGTGTTGAACCATGAGCACAAGGGAGGTGAAGTGACTTAAACCCACCTGATTTTGCAGTACCAGTCTGTGGCCACACACTGGGCCGTGAAGCACAGCAGCAGCTAGCCAGGCTCGCAAGAGGGCTTTCCTAATAAATTCAGATTAATAGAGAACAAGTTCCTCCTCCCTACCCCTTTCACGGCCTCTAAAATCAGACGCCCAAGCCCTCTCTGACATGTGTGTACCACCTGAGCCTCACACCAACATTACATGTCATTAACAAAACATAAACCAGTAGTCACATCTTAATGGGAAAAGTTAAATCTCTTTATGCAGTTAAATAAAGACACCTTGTCCAGTCATTATGAAGTGATTAACTCAGCTAAGAAATAACAGCACTAGAGCTGTCAGACTGGCACACAAACACTAAAAAGAGCAGGGATCAGATATCATATTAGGCTGATTATAAGGAGAAAAAAAGACAGAAACATAAAATAGTCCATAAAATGGACAGTATTTTGCTGGAGTTTTTCTTTGCACAGAAAAGGCTAAACGCATTCTGCAAAAAAGAAAATACGGGTATTAAAACAATTTCTTTCCTGGTTTCCCTAATTTAGTGCTGTACATGAGGAGGTTCAGACAACCTCCCAGGCTGTGTGAAGCAGCGACCATATACAGATCAAGCTTCTTCAAACTAACAGAAATCCATAAATTTCTCCACAATCAACCAGCAGCACAATTTCAGGTCTTGGAGGCTTTGCAGAGCAGAATAAGTGAGGCAGCAGAGCCTATCCCACCCACCTCCTGCTCATCCCCGTGCCATGGCCATGTTCCTCCTCTGGAGCAGCCACAGAAGCTCCTGAGCATTCCTGGAGCCTGGGTACACTCAGTTGCTTATCAACCTGGTGTGTTCATCAGAGTCACCTTGCCCAGCCCCTCAGCAAGAAATCGAGTGCCTTTCCTGCAATTTCTGCCCTATTTGAACTCCCAGAAATGAGGTTTACCTTTCTGTCCTGGTTATGGCCAGGACCTGGAGGTTATTCCATACTACCTCACATCATTGTCAGGACCAGGGAAAAGGGACACTCTGGCTTCTGAGTAGAAGCATGTGGCTTCCAGTGGGAAAATGTGGTGGCATTGTCCACCCTTGTCCATTGCTCAGGGTCCATCATGGATGCGGCTGAACGCTTGCTGCCCACAACCAGACTGAGGTTATCTGTGACAGCATCAGGGAGCTGCCAAAATCCTGGCACCTGAGAGACTTGGGAAGCAGGGGGCATAGCACTGGGAGGAATCTCTAGAATTAAATGAGGATTGTGAGGATCTCAATTTTAAGTTTAGGTTTTAAACATCAGTTTAATGGGAGCAGATGAGTTGCACACATCTTTGGGCAGGAGGCTGCTCACTGTGCTCTGACACAGAGCCAAGCACAGACCTGCTCTCCCCTTCCAACCATGGACAGCAACAACTCCCAGCTCTTCAGGGATGTGCTGATGCTGAGGTATATCCATCCCCTCATCCCATTGTGTAGGACATCACCCATAGCAAAGTTTTCCAACATAACAAAAGTACTGACCTGAAAGCTTAGGACCAAATGACTGGGACAACCAGAAGTATGTGGTCACTGTTCAGGGAAAAGGGAGGTGGGTTTCCATTTTTAACACTTGCATCCTCTTTAAAGCTTTTTTCTTTTCCCACTAAAGCCTAATATTAATAATGATGGCAGATCCTACTTTCCTTGAGGTAATGCCATATTTAATGCATTTTTTATATAACTATAGTGTTATTGAGGAACAAGTAGTAAGTGATAGATACTTTAATGTAATATGAGTCAATATGTATTTGTATGTGCTTTATGACTTAATCAATATTGCTACATTAGCAAGAATAAATATGGTGCTTCTTTTTCTGGCCTTGGGAAGAACAAATAAGGAAAGTCACATTCTGAAGTTTAGGAATGAATAAAATCTCCGCATTGCCCAGACAATTCAGTAAATCTCTTGACATTCATTTGTTCTCTAGAACAGAGCAAGTACATCCCCCAGCTGCACATGCAACACTGGGAACTCACCCTGGGACTCCAGTTGAGATTTTTCACAGGGAAATTCCTAAGAGGAATTTAAAAAAAGGAAACAGGCCCCAGCAGACAGTGTAGATCCACTCCAGCATGCTGAGTGTCAAGGTGAAGGGCTTGGCACCCTGAGCAATGAGGGGTTTTATTGCTAAGGAACAGGAGAATTTCACCAACCAAACAAGCTGTGCCTGGCTCGGCACACTGGCAAAAGGAAATGACAAAGTGCTCCCGGTTTACTACCACTCAGCCATTCACTACTCCTAAAGCAAAGGCTGGGACAGGGATAGGACGTCCGATTTTGTTACTGACACGAACCCTTCCGTCATTTATTTGTTCTTGAGTACTGGTCTCACCCAATGCAGCAAGGAAGCCCAGCCCCAGCAGCAAGACACTCATCTTGGACTCACAATGATCCCAAAGGTCTTTTCCAGTCTAGTTATTTCCATGATTCTGTGATCTTGTACCTTCATCCTCCAGTGGCAGGCCTTCAGCTGGAGCAAATCTGCTGGGAATGCTCATTCCTAGCTCCTCTCTGCCCTTGCTGCCCCTCGGGTCAGAGTCACACTGCTGGCATGTGCTATTACTTGTCCCGGGTAAGGCATTACCTGTGCACAGTGCAGCAGCTCTGCTCCTGCTGGACCCACACAGGGAGTGAGATCCAGCATGTGCCATCTGAGGCTGGGCACCTTGGTGACACACAGCGTAAGACTGGCACCTGATACTGGCTTTGAGTATCCCCAAACTGTGCCAGAAGGGTCCCGCTCTTGTCAGTGCTGCTGGGAGACAAATTCAAGCAGTATTCAAGAAAACAATAAAAATCACAGCACTCATTCCTGCCCCAAAATCCCCCAAATCCAAGCAAGCAATATCCATTTCTGCTCTGAATCTTCATGTTTTTGAAGACACTGGTGAGATGCCTAGCCAGGCACATTTCAGGGGATTTAAGGCAGGGTCTGAATTTGTCTCATCTGACTAAATACCCTCAGAGCAGGTCTCAGCCATGACCAATATCCTTCGATGTCTCCCCATATGGCTCCTTCCCCAGCTGTACCACCATTGCAGTTACAGAGGGGCTCTCACTTGAGATCCTCATTACAATGTTCAAAGACTTGGATGGATGCTGTGGTGCCTTCCCTCCCCAGCCCAGCTCTGAGTGCTCCTCTATCTGCCCAGCTACAGGCTTAGCCTTTGGCAGGGGCTGTCTGTGCTCTACACGAGCAGAGCTGCAAGGTGCATCTGAGATATTTGTGACTTGAGAGGCTTTTTGGTGTGCTCCTCTTGAGGAAATAACCTCTGGAAATTCAGCCACTGCTTATTGCATCTGCCTTTGGCTGGAGCCAAGATAGTTCTGGCTGAATCCTCCTCCACTGGCCTTCAGAGCTACTTAAAGCACTGATTGCTTTCCTAGAACTGGGCTAAAAGGTTGTGCCAGTGATGCTGGGGCTCTGCTAAACCCACCTGGGGCTGGCTGGGGTTGGGGTCTCCCAGGCAGGAGCTGCCTCCTCCCAGCCCAGTGGCACCAGCTGAGTTAAGTGCAGCCTCTCCCCTTGCACTGGGCATCTCCTGCCCTGCTGTCACACAGGATAACCCCCACAGCTATCCTCCTGCCGTTCTGCATTTACTCTGCTTTCTGTGGGGTCAGAGCCAGACCTTACAGATCATTGAGCCAGGACTCACATAAGGGGAGAAGAAGAAAAAAAAAAAAAATCTCTATCCTCAATTTGGAGAGTTTGGCAGCATTTGTTTATTTTTAACAGATCACCACCACCACATTTCAGCACTTATCCTGTTGTGATCATTAGAACTTTTAACTGGATCATAAATCTTTTTTTAACATTTGGTATTATACTAATTAAAACTGTTCCATGTATGTATTATTAATTTCTCCAGCACTTCTTGTGAGGGTGATGGTTTTAGCTGGCTTAGCAAAATTCACCATAGTAAATAAGGAGAAACTCATTTCCAGGCAATTAGGCTTGCAGAAAAATAAGTTCCTTAATGAAGGGGACAATCATTACAAATTTTACCTAAATAAACAGGGTTTCTTAATGGTAACTCTTCAAGCTAAGTAAATAGATTGGTGTGGTAATGTCCTAAGCAATACTTAGATGTAACTGTTTAATAAATTGGTAAATTACTCATTTCATCTTAGAACAAAATGGTAATACTGTAGTAATAACCTAGTATATATTCTGTAAATATGAAGCATTATCACTTTAGCTCTGAAGAAATCACCACAGTGATATGTCAGCATTGATCTAAAACTGCAGCATTTTATCTCAAGTTTATTACCCATTTTTGAGAATTGCTGAGATTTTCAGAGCATAATGGCAATAAAAGAAGAATTTAAAAAGCGCTTAAATGTGCATAAGTTAATCAGAGGTATCCTCAGGGGGAAAAGGAAATTTGGTAAAACATGAATTATAAGCATCATTTAAACTTACTTTGGACACTAGAGATAATAAATGGCACCATAATTTAGAAATAGCTTTTAACATCAATGACTGTAAGAGGCTCTTTACTGTTCATAAGAATTGCAAAGCAACGGTGCTGAGGCCAATTTTATTAGCCATTTTTTTCTTTATAAAAGCAATTCAACCATTTCCAAACCGAGCAGACAGGAACAAGAGTTACGTGTTAATATGCAAAACGCATTTGAGTTGGTTTGTTATTTTTTTTTTAAATAGCCAGCAATAAATTTACCAAAAGATACAGTCTGGAGACAATTGAATGATCATTGAAGAATAAAGCCTTCTCAGAGTTTACGTATTTGGGAAGAGCGGATAAGAGAGGGAAAGAGAATCGTTCATACATCCCTATTTACTGAGGGATGTCGCAGCACTTCCGAGCGCAGGGGAGCCGCCGTAAATCAGCCGAGGCAGCGCGGGTGGAACAAGGCTTCTCCTTGCTAAGTGTACCCGGGCTCAGGGGCCCGCACACCGCCCCATTAACGCGCCTCTCTCCCTCGGCAGAGCCCCATAATGCAGCTTTCAGAGCCATCCATTATCAGGCCTCGCACCGATATATTTTGGCCAAGTAGGACAAGAGCGCCTTTGAGGAGCGGCAGCCCGAGCGTTACCGGGGTCCAGCTGCCCTGCCGCCGCTCCGGGGGAGCACGGACCGGCCCGGGTGAGCTCTGACCCCGCTCCCGGGGAGCACGGACCGGCCCGGGTGAGCCCTGACCCCTCTCCCGGGGAGCACGGACCGGCCCGGGTGAGCTCTGACCCCTCTCCCCGGGAGCGGGGACCGGCCCGGGTATCGCCCCAAAAGCCTGACCCCTCTCCCTGCCCGGCCCAGGAGCACAAAACAGCCGAACTGGCTTTACCCTGAAGCGCCGCGGGTGTGCTCATGGAACTGGCAAACAAACCCAGCTCAAGAATACAAATTCAATTTAATTGGTTTCAGATCATCCACGAGTCTTGAGAGTAAGAGAGATGAATATTCTTGAGACTTTCCGTGTCTGAAGCATCCAGAGTCCTTGACATGTGAAGTAATCCTGCTTGGCAGAATAGGCTGTTAACACTGAAACTTAGTAGAAAGCAAATATCAATGTTTTAATTATTTCACTCCTGGACACTTTAGCATAATCAAGATCTAACTACATTTTTTATCCCACATTGCCAAAACGACTCCTTCATGTTGACAGAGCTGTTGAGAGGAGTCTCAGCTAGCCAGTTTGTCCCCCACTAATTTCTGGGTTGTTGATGTGGTTACACACCACCCCAAGATAAAATAAAATAGTTACTTGTATAATTTTCTAAGGAATCAAATTCAAACCACCCTAGTAACAGACTGTTTGCTAATTTTCGATGTTGGCAAGACTAATTCAGCCACTGGAAGAGCCACAGCACAACACCTGAAGCTATTCAACAGAATAAGTGAGGAGCAGGGAAACATCACACTTATTCCTGAGAGCATCCTCTGCTCCAGGACTTTGCCTTGGCTTACAGCAAAGCACTCCAGCAGGAGAGGTTCCTCTGGAAGTAGAGACAGAGGATAGAAGCAGTTTGTTAAGATGAACAAAGAGAAACCAGGAGGTTATGTAAACCTAAGTCTCCTGTGTAGAATTGAGTAGCATTGAGCTAACAAATGTGTTACTGGTTCCAAGGGCTAGAAGCTAAAATTATACAAATCGAGGAAAAAAGAAAAAAAAAAAAGGAAAAAAGAAAAAAAAGCAATATATTAATTTTTACTGTGGCTGTGATGAAGTACTTAGATTTTGAATCGATTCGTCATCATTAGAGATATTTCATACAAGACTGGATTACTTTTTAAACGAATTATCTCAAATAAGGCTTTATTTGGGAGAAATTTAATACCTGTATAATTAGACACTGAATTAAGATGACCTTGCCATGGAACAACTACATTTTAATTTACTCTTCATAATTAAAAGCAAATCTCTAAATACCTTAGGCTGATTTTTTTTTTAAAACCTCCTTTTAAATCTTCCTGTTGTTCTAAGAGAACATCTTAAGACGCCGGAGGTTAGTACCAAAAAAACTTGTAACCCCGAGATCCCTTGAAATCTGGAAATACATTTTTAATTAGCGAACTCAAGTGCTGTGCTCCGTGAGCTGGGCAAGCACAGCTGAAGCAGCGAGCCTTGCAGTCCTTTTTAAGACCGGAGGCATGGGGGGAGAGGAGGATGGACAGACAGGCTGTGCCCCCCTGAAAGGTGCTGCAGCCCCTCGAGCCTCCAGCAGCTGTTCCTGTGAACAGCTCTGCCATACCGTTTCTGGCATCGAAACCAGCAACGTGGAGCTTGGCTTTTGCACGAAGACAGCAATATTTCCAGCGTCTCTTTCCCCTCCCCATTAGCGGGGGTTTTGGCTGTCGCACCAGAAGCAAGCCTGGTATATTAATGCCAGCATAGGAGAGGGATCTGTGCGGTCGGGTCTGTGTCTGCTCCCTGCAGCTGTGTGCAGCTCAGCCCCACGGCATCCTCTGCAGCACTGTCCTCGGGGGCGCACAGAGCCCTCGGGGTGGTCACGGCAGCCCCGGCAGCCGCCGCAGCCCCACCCCCGGCACCCGCTCCCGCACGGGGCTCGCTCCCGACCAAACTTTGGACCCGGGATCAGCAAAACCGAACGCATGCACTTATGAAGATGAAAACTCAAACTGAAACGTGCATTGAAGCATTTGGCAGCCAATGGGGTTGTGAAATGGGGCCCATGAGCCAGATTTTCAGTAAATCAGAACAGCTCTATGAACGCTCTGTTCCAGCATACGAGGAATCGTCGAAGAGCTCCGAAAAGACTTGTGCAGCAAACATCACGACACAGCGAGTTCGTCGTGCTGCCCCGAACCTGACAGACCCTGCTGTTCCTGGCACATACACAGAAAGAAAGGGGAAAATTCCCTCCTGGCTCTGCCTGGGCTACGGCTGATTGGGAGTGCACAGCCCGAGTTTATTGGTGTTATTCAGAATTGACTTTGGCGTCTAAACCAGAGCTGACTGTTGTTCGAGTACTTACTGAGCTCGGTGCAGGAGGCTGCATCCTCGGCTGCTTCAGTTGCTCTCAGCCCATTCACTCCCTGGCAAAAGCGATGCCAATTCCGATCAAACCCTATTGTACACTAATGACATTCAGGCGGCACCAGCCAAGCGCTGGGAGCAGCTGAGCTCTCCCACTGCCTGGTGGGTTCAGGAAGAGTTACAGGTGTAGGATTTGGCTGGGCTGCTTTGTTTTTGCACCATCTATTTTCATACATGTTTGTACCTCCCATGACACGTCAATGAATTCCAGACACAAAAATTATCTTAAAGGAGATTTATTATATTGGAATGAAAGGAAAAAAATGCTGCTCTCTACCCAAGTGAAGTCCATAAAAGGTAAAAAAGTGAAATCTATAAAAGGTAAAAGCTAGACCCTTCTACAGCTACTTTAAGAGCCTCCCTCCAGCACAGCCCCCATCAGTGGGTGTCAGCCTCCCTCCCTTCGTGGGGGCAGCACTGGCCATCCCCCGGGGCAGGGATGCGGCGGAGCTCCCGCGGCAGCCCCGGGGGGCGAGCACACAGGCGGCCGAGCAGGTGGCTGCACACGCCGCCTCTCCCACCTGCTGCCCCGTGCCGAGCCACAATGAACTTGTCAGGCCGTGCTATTGTCAGCGAGAGCAGATGTCGGCTGGGCAGCGCAGCCCCGCTCCGTCCGGCCGTGCTCCAGCCGCTCGCTGCGAGGCGCTGCTGGAGCCGCTTCTCGCAGCTTCCTCTTGTTCGGGGGGACGGTTCGCCTCCGTTTCCTCGGGCCCCATTTCTCTCTCTTGCTCCCACCCACTTTCTTCAGCTGTTCTGTAACCCCTGCTTATTGCACTCTGCGGGATTTTGGGTCCTTCTTGCCGTGTTTTTACCCTGTTTGCCGTTTTCTGTTTTGCCCAGTGGGCTGGTGATTTCACCACGGAGCTGCCCCAGTGCTCACTATGCAGTGGGACCTCAAAACACTGCACAGTGCATTGTGCACTCCCTCCCTGTCCCTCAGCAGGAACTCACGCCAAGCCATTTCCATTTCTAAGGCAGTACCCGCTTGGTTGCTCACATACAGCCCCTCTGCACTGAGGTTTTAAACACACACAAAGATTCCTTTTCCACCTGAAAGTCCAGCAGAGCCCCACGGCAGAACTTCCCGCTGCTCCAGGCATCCTCATGTCTCTTCCCCACCACTGCAGCTCTGCACAGGTTGTCCCATCACTCCCACTTCCAGCTTTGCTCTTCTTGTTCATTCCCGGCTGTCCCTCTCCTCAGTTTTCTGTGTATGCACAGAGGTCTGCGATGTCTCCTTTCTCTGATCTTCCCCTGCAACTTTCCCACTTGCTGCATTTCTACTACTTCCTGCCTTCCAGTCCCACCAGCTCGTGCTCCATTCCCCCTCAATCCATCAGAGCTTTCCCACCTCAGTGCCAAAACCAACACGGCCAGAATGTGGATCACACCTCCTGCGTTTCTGCCTCTGCCCCATTGTTATTTTGAATTGATAAGACGGAAAAGTCTTTGCCAGAGAAGAGGACAAATAGCAAAGCAACAAACACCACTGAGAAAAGGAGCCAGCGCTGTGGGAAGTGTTCCAGCTGCAGCTGGGAAACTGCAGACTGGCATCCAAAGCAAGTCAGGATGCAGAGGTAAACAGAGATAGAGAAGACTGAGGGAGGGTCACTTTTTTCCATGTGAACTAGTGAACAGTGATTTGTGTTGTACACTTCAACCATGTTTCCTCTGGTTTATCTCCCACTCATGGAAGTCTCATCTGAGCTGTAGGACCACAAGCCTGGATGGACAAAGTGCTGACACTCTGCTGGGTGAGGTGTGACAAAGGCAACTACCTTTGCAGACCTGTCTGGGGACCCTGCAGAGCAAATAGGGAAAACCAGTTGTTCATGTGAATCTTGAACAGCACAAGAAGGTAAAAGCTTTAATTGGAAACAGAGATTTGTGCCAGAAGGATCTCCCTCAGAGCAGTTTGACAATGTCAGTCACACAGGGGTTGGAACCCCCATCTATGAATGCTTTTGAAAAACTGCCTGCAGTTTGAAGGAAAATGCTGACATGAGGAAGGGATTCAGGCTGCTTTTTTTCCCCTGCCTTATTCCCTATGGCAGTGAAAAGGGCCAGTGTTTTCACCCCAGCCCTTTGATTGCAGAAGAAGTACATCCTTTCCCCTTTGAACACTTGGCTGGAGACAGAGAAGGTCAACTTCACAGAGATCAATGTAGGAAAGCCACAAGCATGATAAGGCAAAAAAAACCCAACCCTAAACTCCTATAATTTCTCCCCTTGATGATTTAGAGGAGGATCATATTTCAGATCTCAAAAAAATTCCTGCAAGTGTTTTTTTTCCAGAACACTTATTTCAGGTACTCCAAAATATTTCATGCATGAAAGGTGGAAAAGGCTTTTTTCCTGCTCAGGCTCTCAGACACAATCTTCTTTTGCCACATGGAGAGGTAGCACTGGGCTTGAAGGCTCTAAAATAGAGTTTCAAAGTGAAACCATTAGCCCTGATGTGCTGATTCAACTTGGAAAAGGCTCCTTCCCCACAAGCACCACACTCACTGTTGGCGTCCTGCTGAATAAAGGGGACAAATTCGAGTTGAAAGCATTCCTGATGAACAGTCTGAGGATAGGAGAGCCTCCACAGCCCATGACAATCTGGAAGCAATGCTGGGTACAACAGCTGCTCCGCTGGAGAACCAAAAAGGCAAAGCTCCCCAGTGCAAAGCGACAGATTCAGCGAGCGAGTCCCTGACTGTGCAAAACTGCTTTCAGAATCAATTACCCATCTCAGCTTCTCTGAGCAAGAGGCAACATCCCACTTTTTTTTTTTTCCCTGCAACTCTAAAAAATAAAAGAGCAACATTAGGGTGCTGTTTGAGCAGTAAAATGCTGAGGGGTCTCTTGGCTCCAGGCAAAGGGCAACCCTGCTCCTGTGTGGAGAGGAAATCTGGGAGCAGAGGAAACCTGGGAGCAGGGGGCTCAGAAGCTGCCAAAGCTGACTGAAAATAAAGGCTGAGGAGCTGCAAAAGACCAGAAAAAGGCAGGCTGTGACCTGAGAGACAGCAACATGTGCCTCAGCCGGGAGCAGAAAGGCAGCATGGAGACAGGATGCCCACAGAAGATATGTCACAAGGATGAAAAAGAGTATTTTTAGAAATTTCAGGAAAAGCATGACTAAGTACTGCATTGAAGTTCTGCTCAGGAGCACAGATTAGGATAATCCATGAAGACAGGGTGCAGGACTGCAGCTCCCCAAAGAGATTTTTAGGTGCCAGAACAAAGTAAGATGAATTACCATAATGTCTCTGCTGCCTATGAAGGAAGCATCTCCTATACACCACCCTGCAGATGCACCCACCTGCCTGCCCACTTGCCAACCTCAAGGGTATAAAAAGACATAAGAAAAGGGACTGGCTCAAAGATCTTGAAGGATCAGTTTCCTCCTCCTAGTCTGCAGCTCTGTGACAGCTAAAGCATCCCCATCTTCTCTGCTTCTCCTGTGGTGCCAGAGCCAGAGGTGGGCACATCTGGGGGGTACAGGAGAAGAGCTGGCATGGAGGAGCAGCACAGCCTGGAGTCTCTGCCTGTGGGCTGCAGTCAGGCTTCATCCCAGGCTGCTTCTGGAAAATCTTTTGTTCAGACCTAGAAACATTTTCCACTGTGCTAAAATTCCCTATATTCCAGATTTCCTAGGCAAACACAGCTCAGGCCATGGTTCCTGCTATATCTACCTGCAGTGTTGGCATGACACAAGTTGCTCTCTCACCCACTCCAGCCTTAGGCCCTGCTGGAAGAGTGGCCTCCTGGTGAAGCCCACAGCAGATGCCCAGCCCTTGCAGGTGCTCTAGGAGCTCTTGTTCCATCCCACCAGTCCAAGGGAGTGGAAAGCTTCCTTAATTATTAACAATTTTGCTTTGGTTTCCCACTCCACTTGAGAGCATGGGCTCTCTGAAAGCCAGGAGCAGCTTAACAGGGCAGCAGCCGTGGTGGGAGCAGCCCAGGACTGGCACCAGCCCTGCACACCCGCAGCTGGCATTCCCCCCCAGACTGCTCCCATTACCAGTAATGGCAACAGTGTATGTAGGTGAACAAGAGACTGTAATGTCTTCATATTATACCACCAATTAAGTTCTCAGGGTCATGTCCTCAGCTGATGTAAAGTAGATGAGATCCACTGGAGTTAATGGATCTTTGCTGATTTACACTCTCTGAAGGGCTGGCCCACTGGCTCTTATGAAAACAACTGAACTGTTCCAGCAGCCCTGGTGTTTAGCAGCTCTGTACTGAGCCAGCCTTCTCTATCACTCCAGTACATAAACCACAAGCTTTATTAACTAATAATTAGTCCTTCAGTTAAGTTTCAGGGTCATGTTTTAAGAACTACTGCCCTTAGAGCTAGTGTGGAGTTTTGAAGAGACCTGAAGCAGTGGAGAGAAGCAGAGCAGAGGCACTGCCAGGCTGCCCTGAAGATGCAGAGGGTCTTTCACAACCATATTGTCACCTACTGCCCGTGGAAGTACCTGAGAGTTCAGCATCTTGAACTCATGCTGAGGAATCACTCTCACAAACACAGAGATTTTAATCACATAATTTCAACAAGGCTCCTCAGCTGTGCAAAGAAGAGTTTGAGTGCAAGTCTCATCCTGACAAGGAGCACAGTGTAAATGCTGTGGGACATTAAACTGTAAAGCATGGCCCAAGTGCATGGAGCAGCTCTGGCACAGGGCAAGCAGGGTGATTTGGGAGGGCAGACTAACAGCTCCCCTCATTTTTTTTTTTTCATTTGGACATAACCACTGGTCAGAAAAATGCAGCTGGTTCACATCCTTTGTTTGTGTGCTGATGTCTGGATACCTGGTGTTGTAAGTGTCCTGAGACAGTTAACACACTAGCCCAGTTAGGAGGCTCAGCTTGGGAAGAATGGTGGACAGAACTATAAATAAAATAGGTTTTTTCTAATCATAGATTAAAACAGAGCTTCCCAAACATTAGCTTTAACTAATGCTTTTCTTCTTCCTTCTCTGTCTGGACTGAATGAAGAACATTGAGTGCCTTGCTGTCACCAGAAGGAATAAAAGTTTTGTACATATCTGAGGAATCACGACAGCCTAGCACACAAATGTTCTCAAGAAGGAATGTAATGCAGGCAGCCCTCACGGAGATGGTTTTCTTGTGCAATAACTTAAACAGTACAGATTACTACTTGGGGAAATAAAAGACAACATAACTTTGAAACTTGAAAAGCTCTTTCTTCATTGTAATCAATTGCAATAATCTTTGTTGGTGATTTAGATGTAGATCAACTTTACCTTTCTTTGCTGATGACACAAAACAAAGAGCAATAAAAAACTTAAGTGCATTTGTGCACAACTAATGGATTGGATGTGGCATGTGCCAATGGAAGTCAGTATGTATAATGCAGCATATACTGGATGCCAAATTAATGGGATCACTTGGGCATTCTGGAGCACTTGTGGCATTGAGTTTAAGTCATTTAAGGAGTCTGGCAGGGGTTGATGGCCTTATGTTTTCAAAAGATTGAAGACACCTAATACTTCTGTAGGCAAACCATGATATGAATTTTATCCCCTCTGTCCAGCTGCTACTCTGTCCAAAGATGAGAGATAATAAAACCAAGGCAATGACGTCATGCCTGGTGTCCCTAATAAGAAATTCACCTGAACAGAGAGCTGGAGGCTCAGGCATAGAGACGATGGACTAGACAGTCCAACTTCCTGTTAAATGTGAGAATCTTCACCAGGCCACAGAGCTCACACCAGTTTACCATGGCACTGCTTCCTACTCACCCACAAAGAAAACTGATCATAGCATTGAGTGAAATGCATCTCACTGCCAATATGTACCATCCAGAATTACCTGATGAGGTACAGAGATTCATTCAGGGAGTTCAGATATGCAGCAGAGCTGGAGACAGAGCAGTTTTCCCCCACCTGCCCATTCCAGCAAACTGGCCCAAGCTAGGGTGAGGCACGGGAGCAGAAGAAGCTGGATCTGATCCTTGTGGTCCTGCCACTGGGCAGAGCAGCAGAGACAGGCCCAGCAAATCCCATATGGTGGTAATAACAAAGTTCCCGCTCTCTCTGCCTCTTCACATTGAAGTGAGAGATGCTCCATGGAGGTACAAAATCACTTCCTTGAACTCCCAGGAGGTAAATACTTGCAGGCTCAGCTCAGAACATTCACCAAGGACCAGCACAGCACCCTTGATGTCTGTATAGACACTGCAGATGTTACTGGGAGGTCTCTGGAGTCCATTATCCACAGGCAGATTTTACTATTTGCTTTATTTTTATCTTTTGAAGAATAGCCTAAGGTCTGAGCTTGTGCAGGGGTTTAGAGCCTGCCCTACTCAGCAGGCTCCAGCAAGCTCAGTCCCCATTCAGTGGAGCACAGGCTGTGGACACCCAACATCACCTCCACCAAAATGTCCAAGGCCAGGCTGGACAGGGCTTGGAGCAGCCTGGGCTATGGAAGGTGTCCTGCCCATGGGACACCTTCTGGCAGGGGTGGAACAGGATGAGCTCTAAGGTCCCTTCCAACCCAAACCACTCTGTGATTCTGTGATCACACAGTTTGTGGGGCTGAGGCGGAGCACAGCTCACACCCCTCCTGCAGAAGTGTGGAAACTTCCATCTGTGCTGAGCACAGATCCCTCTCAAATGTCTGTGCTTGTCACTTCCAGCACATCCAGCTCTGGGCACATCCTACAAAGGACACGTTGACGTTCCTAAATGCACGATGCAGAGATGCCTTAAGGCAGCTGGCTTCTTGTGTCACAGTGGTCTGGGAAGAATATTTTATTTCTTATCCTTAAATTCATAGGAGTATGTGTCTAAATACCATTACTGCTCTGACCTTAACAAAAGATTTTTTAAGATATCTGAAATGTCTAGAAATGCTGGGACTCCCTCTTTTCTCCCCTATGTGGGGAGAAAAGCACACAAGTGCCAAACTTCTACAAACTGCACTGTAGCTCTGCCCATCAAAGCCACCTGGGTGCCTACAGGAGGCAAACTCAGATACCCAAAAACAAGTCAGTACTGAGTAGAAATACTTGTTTTGCTGCTGAGTCAGGAAAAATTTAGGAGCTTAAAAGACTCAAAAGAGTGGGTAAGGGAAACACATAGCATTGAAGAGAAATGCTTCAAATAGCCTAAACCAATACCTCTCCCTCAAGAAATGCCCACCTACACAGAAGCAAATACTTCACCCATCTGGTACAACTCACTTGGGCAACACTTAAGGATGGAATCTAAGGAGGAGCAGCTACATGAGCAAGTGCTCACCTGGGCGAGTCACAGCTCTTGTATTATTACTCTTCAGCAGCGAGGATGATTTCAGTGCAGAAATACATGCTCCAAGGAAAGTTCAAAGGTGTGACGTAAATCTCAGTATTATTTATGTCAGCTATAAATGAGCTAAATTATGACCTAGCTGAGCAAAATACTTTTGTAAACCAAGACATTGAATATTGTGTAGTTTGCATGTTTTACAGGACCAGGCTTTCATCACAGAGTGGAGGAGAACTAATAACCCATTGATTTTAGGACCCATTTAGGAAAAGAATTGCCTATACAGATTTGATCACCATGCATTACTTTGTAGCATCTAATACCCTGGGCACAAAATAATGCTGAGAGAGGCAAATTGTGATGCCATTTTTATCCAGAGAGGGTTTGTGCGTGAGGACATGGCACAGGGGCTGCTTTGGGCTGGGGCTCGAAGCAAAGCCAGGAGGAGCTCTGAGGAGATATCAATGTTCTTCCAGTTATGCCGTGCTCTGCCTTGTGCATCCACCCACAGAGCTGCTCAGCCCTACCTGGGAGATCATTCACACACACAATTAAAGAAAGCTGGGAAAATGACCTGTCCAAAATTAAGTCCCACTGATAGTTCAATAATCCTTAATTCTCATTGTATTTTTCCATCCTTTTTCAATAAAGACAAGTTTTTCTAGGCTTAAAATTTCCGAACAGTGGAATTTGGGTACACAGCATGGGCTATTAAAAACATAAATTCACAGAGATATTTCACTTGCAGATTTAAGACTGCTTTGGAAAGATCATCCAAATGCTAAGAATTATCAACTTCATAGCAGCATCAAGCATCAAACATCAACAGATTAAAATTCAGCTTGAGTGCAGCATATTCAGCACTCTCAGACCACATCTCCATCACAATTTTCACTGCCTACACTTAAGTGACTCCCCCTAAAACTGCCATGCTGCAGTATAGCTGCAGGAGCTGCTCCTGCCCTCACCCTTGCTTGCATATCACCGATCTTCTTGGCTGATTGGAGTGCTTTAAGGAGTCTCCCATGGAGGTAAAGGAGCATTTAGTGGTGAGTGGGAGGGTGAGAAAGAAATCATGCTCCCCCACAGCTAGCCAGGGCCTGTGCTGCCAGAAGGATGTCTCAGAAATTGGGAAGTCAAACAGCTGCCCCTACGCAACAGCTGGACTTAAGTTGTCCACCCCACAACCCAAGTGCAAAATGTGGACAGGACAATCAACAGGATCTGGACAAAAGCCGGCCCACCCCCAAAATGTGTCTTCTCCTCCACTGGGCACCCACATCCTCCACAATGACAGTTCCTGGAATGAAAAGGTCAAGCCATTAGAGTCCAAAGTCTGTGCAGGTCCCTTCAGGCGTCTCTCTCTTGTTGACAGACCTTCAGAGAGACACACCACAGACCGTCAGACAATCCTGTCACACCTGAACCAGGCTGGCAGGGAACACTGCTCTCATCCACTGGGAGAAATACCGTGTGTTTGTTCTAGCCGGTGTACCCCTGAGACTCCTGGATTAAGTGGGCAGAGTAATTGGAGGTAACCCCTGCTTGTGTCCCCTTCAGCACAACCGCGCCCATCGGAACCCCTGTACCGCCCATGCACTCTTGTCATACAAGACACGGATGCACGAGGCAGCCTGTGTCCCTCATCCTCAGCAAAGCTCAAAATGCACCTCGAGACAGCTCATCGGGAACAAAGACACAAGCCACAGACACCAGCAAGCTCAAGGCAGCTCGTGGGACGTAAATCTCGCTATTTGATGACTACTCAGATGGTTGAAATTAAAGTTTGGTTGTGGTTTATGAAATCCTTTGACAAATTGGGGTGCCCCGAGGCTCAATCCCGCTGCCTGTGGCACAGTCCACGGGCAGCAGTGGCGAGGGGATCCCCTGGGCTGTCCCTGCCGGGCTCGGACCCACTTGGCGCTGCCGCTCATTACAGGGCTATAAGCACCCGTGGCTTTGCACAGCATCCTCGCTTGTCACAAAGCCGGTTCCAGCAGAACGCAGCAGCATTTTGCTTTCTGCAAATACACTGCTCCTGAGCTTACAGCAATTTGGGGGAAACTGCAAGGAAATCGGGAATGTAGAGGGTTGTTGTAGTTATGAGGTGTTCTAACAGTTAAAGAACAATGATGTGTTGAACAAAACGCACTTTACAGGTGTTCGACGGTGCAGATAGAACGCAACGCCAATAAGCACATATGTGCTCCTGTATTCCAGCCCTATTCAGAGCTGAATTTTTTCCCTGCTTTCACTTGACACTGGAGTTTCTCGGGACTGTTCCATGTACGGTACCAGGGGGTTCTCTCCCTCTCTACCCCGCATTCGATGCTGATGCAGAGGGGAAGGCGGAGGGCCGGCAGCCCCGGCATCGTCGAGCGGCGAAGGGTGGTGGGATAACGAATGCACCAAACAGGGCCGAGCTGGGGCTGGGGCGCAGCAGTGACGGGGAGCTGGTGGGGACAGAAGACCGGAGTGCGGCGGACCCTCGCACTCTGTCGCCCGGTATAGATTTCCCCGTTGTTTTTTCTTCCTTGCCTGCCAGAGACCTCCCTTCGATCGGTGTTTCAGCTTAGGCTGCACATTCTGGCTGGTAAATGGTACCGGTCGGACCCAGCATCATCCAGTGTGACTGGATTTGTCCCTGGCGTGGGCCCTCCATAGCCTGCCCCTGACAAACCAAATCGACCGGAGCCCGTGCCCTGATACCGCTGAGGAGAGACCAGTTAGGGAAATATTTTCTCCATCCCTCCCCCTGCGTGGCTACTTGGCCCTGTACTGCCTTGTGTCGCAGCCGGGGCCGGGACCGGCGATCCCAGGAACGGCTTTACACTCCTGCAGCCTCCCGGTGACCGGGGCCGGGCTACGGCCGAGGCAGCGGCGGAGCTCCCCTCCCGGAAACGCGGCCACGGGAGCGCCGGCTCCTACCCATGGCCAGGGGAAACCCGCCTGGCCGTGGCTGTTTTCTAAAAATGTCAGTTTTGCAGTTTTCCCAGTTGTTGGAGGTCGGGGCATCCGGGCTCGAGACCTACGGGAGGTTGTTCTTAAAAATCCCCCTGCACAGCGGTGCTGAGGGCGAGCACCGGAGCCTCGGCCGCAGCCACCGCCGTCCCGCTGCCGGCGCGGTGCGCGCAGAAAAAGGCAGCAAAACGAAAACCGCCGGGCTCCGCCGGCGGACGCGTCGGGACCGCGTGGCTGGCGGAGAAAAATTACCAGAGATCGCTGGGGCCTGCACCGGCGCCCGCTCCAGGGGCGACAGCCCCGCACTCCTCCGGCCCGGCCACCCCTCGCTCCCATGCGGCGCTGCCGACCGTGTCCCAAAGCCGGGATCGCTCCCGGCCGCTGACCCCCGCACTGGCGGAGAGAACGGCAGCACCTCGCACAACCGCGCCGGCCCCGCTCCGAGTCCGCTCGCCGTCCCAGCCCCACTCCCCTGTGCCGCCCCCATTTCGGATACTCTCCTCCGTCAACCGAGGCTCCGCGGCGGCCGCCGGCCACCGCCCGGCCCGGCGGGCTCGGCTCGGCTCTTCCCGGCGCGGCGGCAGGCAGAGAGCGGAGAGATGTTAGTTAAGAAAACGTTTATTTACACGTCTTGGCAAGTACAAAGTATTATACATGGTCTATGTCAACCCCAAGTCTTCTTTATTATGAAACATAAGGCGCTTTCTCTAGAGCCGGTGGCGCAGGGAGCGAGTGCTGTTTCGGAGCGCTAAAGCTCATCGGCTGGGGAAGGTGAGGACGGCGTGTGGTGCCTGGAAGGAGCCCTTATTACTATGGTGAATAAATTACAGCTGACATTAACTTCACCTGGGACAGATGGGAGCTCTACCGCTTTTCAGTTTAATAGGGTTTCCAAAGCTAATGAGTCATCACCGGCTCCACCGAGTCCCCTCCGCTAAATGATAGGGAGGTATTTTTTACTTTACACTATCCTCAGAACAGGAAAAAAAAATAGCCTTTTGTTTCAAAGCCAACACAAAATATCTATGTTCAGATTTCGATATAAATAATCGAAGTTTTATATAGTTCCATATTAATAGTGCCCAAAATCTCGATGCATAAATAAATTAAAGTATTAACACTTCTTACAAAAAGTGACATATTTCCCTTCCTAGTGGAACATCGACACAAATATACAAGCGGCTCCGCTCCGCGCCGGCCTCACGGAAGCAGCTCCGGGCCCGGCTCCAGTCGGACCCGATCCCAGAGTCAGCCCCACTGGCGCCGCTCTCCGCCCCGCCACCCGCCCCGTCGGGAGAGCCGCGGCTCCGGGCAAGGGGAGCCGCCGGCCGCGCTCCGCGGGCCAGTCCGCTGCGTTCCCCGGCTGCCGGGCTCAGACGAGGGAGGTGACCGGGGGGATCTTGGCGCTCTCCTCCTCCCAGGGCTGCAGGTTCTGCAGCGCGAACAGCGACGAGTTGTGCAGGCACAGCGGGTCGGGCTGGATCGACTCGTTCAGCGACTTCTGGAAGGCGTCGTGCTGCAGCTGCAGCATCAGCCGACTCGCCTGCTGCCGCTCGGCCTCCCGCTCCTCCGCCGTCTGCCGCCTGCCGGGGGACACGCTCAGCCCGCGCCCAGACACGGGGCACGCTCCGCCCGGGACTCCGTGGGGAGCGGCCGGCCCGGGGCCGGGCCCGCAGTCGCGGGAAACCGGCAGAGCGGCCGGCACCAGGCACCGCCGGGCGGGCGGCCACCGCTTTACCGCCAGAGGAGGGACAGTGGGCGGCGGGAAGAGCCTGGAAACCCGCCGTCTCCTAGTAATCCCTTTTCCAAATATTTCCCCTCTTTTCTCCCAACATTCCCCCGATTTTTTTTCCCCAACTATTTCCCCGTTTCTTCAAACACTTCCCCGTTATTTCGAATAACTCCTCGTTTTTACAAATAATCCCCCGTTTTCCGAATGGGAGACTATTAAAAATGAAATATTTAAACATAATAACAATAGTAATTATGATAATATAATAATAAAAATTCGCCCCCAACGATGTGGCTGCCAGCAGCTGGCAAGGGGAGCGATACCGGCNGGTACTTCTGCCGATGGAAGCGCTTCTCCAGCTCGCAGATCTGCACCCGGGAGAATGATGTCCGCGGTTTCTTGCGCTTCGGCGGAGTCCGATTCTGGTAGGGATGCCCGATCCTCCGTGTCACCGTGAAGGGCGTCAGCGCCGCCGCCGCTGCCCGGGGGGGAAGCACAGGGGTCAGCTCCGCGCCCACACGGTGCCGGCCGCCCCTCCGGGGCTGCCGCTCTGCCCGCCGGCCGCCCGCTCCCCGTCGCCCCCCGGGGGGACCGCGGCTCCCCGGGATCCCGCTTCCACCTCTCGCCGAAGAGCTGCGGAGACGAGCGGGGCCCAGCGGCCCCCCAGGACGCCCCGCGCTATCCACGCCTCGAGAAGAACGATTTTTCGGCTCGCTGCGAACGCGGGAAAGGGACGCATCCAGCAGCCGCCTTTGCTTTTATTCTTATTCGCATTACTGTTATTATTTCGTTTTGTATTTTTTACTGGCCCTTCCGTTCCGTTGTCGGGAGCCGGCTCGCCCGCTCCGCCCCGGCGCCTTACCTGTGAACCTGTCCTTGACGAAGCGCCTGCTGCTCTCCATCCAGGGGAAGTTGAGGCTGCCCAGACTGGGCACGGCGGGCATGGCCGGGATGGCGCTGGAGATGGGCGGCGGCACGGCCCCGGGGATGGGCCTGTGCGCCGGCACCCGGATCACGCCGGCCGGGGCCAGGCTGAGGTTCACACTGTACGATCCCGAGTCCTCGAAGGGCGCGGCGATGGCCGGGAAGGGGGCCGACAGGGCCGGGTAGGGCGCGCCGCCGCGGCCGCCGGGGCCGCCCAGGAAGGTCGCACCGTCGGGGCCCCGGGGGGGCGGCGGGGGAGCGCTGTCCTGCTCGGGGCTGTTGAGGATCTGGTCGATGCCGAAGCTGATGGGCTCGTGCTGGTGCTGGCCCTGCGCCGGCCCCGGCGGGTCCATCCTCGGCGGGTCCATCCTCCGCCACCGCCGCCCTCGCGCCGCTGTGGAGGCGCCGCC